>CM043883.1:27523344-28089260 GCA_024034495.1 Camelina laxa
GTTCTAAGACATATACCTAATCCTAGGTGAATTGCTATGAGTACCTGTATCATTCAGAAAAAAAGTTAGGCATCAAATATCATTGTTTCGGAAACTTTCTTTCATTCTCAAAATGTCTTTAATATTTCTTGATCAGGGGCCTAGTGTTTATAACTGGATCCATAACCTTTTGTATGTTGCATATGAGTTAATACAGTATGTAAGAATTGTAGAAAATGTTATCTATGATATAAAATTTCATAATGCTATTGTTAATTTCGTTTTAGCGTTTAGACAAAGCAATGTACCTAGCTATGCGGCAGCGATTTATAGATGGCTTTAATACAGACATCGTTTAAAAAAAAACTAAAACGATTCAATAGAAATGTATACTCTTCATTCCCTTTTGGAATTTAGTAACCGAAGCTCAATCACCACCCCTCAAATTCTACACGCTCTAAACAATTATTAGGTCTAGTAAATAAAATGTTATAAACCCAAGCACATACATCGGGAACATATATAATATGTGATAATGCTTATATGAATGATATAGAAATACTATTAAACTGAAAATATATATACATTTTTTCTTATGATGGATGATGTATATTGCAGATTCAACGGCTTAGATTTTTTGGGAAGAGTAATGAGAGGGAAGAAACTGATGTTCGTAGGAGATTCACTGAGTCTAAACCAATGGCAATCTCTAACTTGTTTGCTTCACAACGCCGCACCAAACGTCAAATTCACCCTCACACGTTCCCCTTCTGGCCTCTCCGTCTTCTCATTCCCGGTAACTTTTCTAACTTCTTCATTAAAATATTTTAACTTTCAGGTGTTATATATCCGGTTTATTTTGGTTTTGATTAATTCTGGTTCGGTTCGTGTATGTATGTGTTCATGCAATGTAGGCTTACAATTCCTCAATCATGTTCTCAAGAAACGCGTTTCTGGTGGATATAGTCGGAGCCCCACCGAATCGAGTGATGAAGCTCGACTCAATCTCGAGCGGTTCCTTGTGGAAAACCGCCGACGTTTTGGTCTTCAACTCTTGGCATTGGTGGCTTCACACTGGCAGAAAACAACCGTAAATATCCACTTTCTCTATATGTCGTCAAACAGATCTTAGTGTATGGACTTGATTAGTAATCAGCTAATGTACTCGTTAATTTGGCGTTGCATGCAGGTGGGATAAAATTCAGTCCGGCCGTAATGAAACGGTTAAAGACATGGACCGATTAGTGGCGTATGAGAAAGCCATGAGGACTTGGGCCAAGTGGGTTGATCAAAACATTGATCCTTCCAAAACCAAAGTCTTCCTCCAAGGTGTTTCTCCGGACCATGGCCGGTAAGTTCTTTTTCTATATAACTTTTGTTGTATTCAATAAAATTATTAAAATTATATGAAGTAAATGGAATTGTTATTTAATTACAACCTTGGAACATATTGTTACACAGCGCAAACGAATGGTCGAAACAAGGTGGCAAAGGCAGTTGCATTGGCGAAACGAAGCCGGTTATGGGATCAAAGTACCGGGCAGGACCACACCGAGCGGAGATGGTGGTGGCGAAATTGATAAACATGATGAAGAAGCCGGCACGGTTAATGGATGTGACATTGATGTCTCAACTTAGGAAAGATGGACATCCTTCAGTGTACGGGCTTGGCGGTCACAAGGCACCAGATTGTAGCCACTGGTGTCTTGCTGGGGTTCCCGATACCTGGAACCAGCTCTTGTATACTGAGTTGTTTCATTACTGATTTTTTGATGGTTAGAAACTGTTAAAAACAAAAAACAAAAAACAAAAAAGCAATTCATTATATGCTTACTTATCACCTAAACATGTTTATTTTAGATTTCCTTTTCCCTTTTGTAATGTAATTTGCATAAATCATTATTTTAAGGGGTATTTTCAAAAATGCCTATTTTTCTGTCACTTTTCAAAATTACTCCTTCCGGTTGTCTATTTTTTAAAATATTTCTTTGCTATATACAAAATTCTTTAGACTATCTTCAATGTATTCTCTTATTTTATTTCAAAAAAGAGGAATTCTATCATAGATGTGAGTTTTACTCCAACACACATCTATTTGCACCTTTAAAATAGAGGTGGATTGGAACAATATTTTCTCTATATATAGAGGCAAATATAAAGATGAGTTGGAGATGCTTTAAATTCTAAACCCTAAACACCAAATAATAAATCCTACCCCCGTAAAACTATATTCTAAGTGTAAAATAGAGAATACAAAACTAAATAAAATTATAAAAGGTAAATTACATATTGTAATTGTGTAAAAAAGAAAATAATAAAAATATGAATAATTTTGAAAATGGATATCTCAGAAAGAGTATTTTTAACAGAAACTCTTATTTTAATTATATGTTTTTATTTGTAGATATTTTGACAATATTTTTCTTGAAAGAAATAAAACTTTTTGATAATGAAAATTTGATGTTGGATTAAAATCAAACCATATTTACACACTAACAAATTAACTATGTAGAAATTGACTCAATTAACATAATATTACAATATACAGTAAAACCTCTATAAATTAAGAAATTTCTCTGGTCCTAAGTTGGGCCAGTGTAATTTTAGACACAATTGGATAATATAATAAGATAATATATTTTCTGAAAATCTTTAAATATATGGAACCATCAATAATATAGATTAATAAGTATAAAAAATTATCAAAATATGTGTATATATATATATATATACACATTAATTTTTGTTAAGTTCATTTCTAAATTTTTATTGTAAAAAAAACTTTTAGTGTTCCCTTGAAAATAGAATAACTGTTTTTCCTTATAATTTATATTCTTTAAAAATATTAGTTATATTGATTAAATGTTATTTAAAATTATTTTTTGGAAAAATACCAAATTAGAAAAATCTCTCTATAAATTATATTAATTTATTAATTCATTGAAAAATTAAAACCTCTATAAATTAATAGATATTCATGGTCCTAACATTAGTAATTTATAGAGATTTTACTATAATTAGATAAAAACCCGCACTCAAAGTAAAATAATTATAAATAATTTTACTGTAATTTTTATTTACAAAATTTATTATACTTATCGGTAAAAATATTATTTGGAATTAAACTAAAATTTGTTTGTGTAGTATACTGTATATTTTTTTAGTTTTATTTGAATATTAAAAATATTAGTATAATAATTAAGATTTAATCCGTATGAATTATTATAAGTATTATGAAAATGTAATTAAGAGATACAATTAAATTAAAAATATAATATAAAATTCAATTTTCTGTGTTATTTATTTTTTTGAAAATAAATACAATAATATGTAAATAGAAATATTATTAAAAATTAAGAGCACATTAAAAAATAGTGTCTCAAGTTCCATGGGAATGACAAATCAGCTTTTTCAAAAAATGTTTTTCTATGAATACATAGAAGATAAATACAAAAAAAAAATCTTGGGTGTTAGTATTTATCTCCTATATATTAACAGATAAACATTTTCTCTATTAATGTTTCTCTATTAATATTAGAATTACAAAGATAGAAACTTCCATATATTAATTAGTATTAAAAAAATCTTGCACATATAATAAGATCTCTAGATCTTCAAGACTGAATCCAACGAAAATGGAAACTGATCCATCTCCTTATTAGTCAATTGGCCTATTAAGTGCCATAGACAGAAACAAAAATATCTCTAATTTTGAATAACAAAATCTGACATATATGTCTCTATTTACATATATCCCTCGATATGTACGTAATTAAACTTACAAAGTCTACACACACATAATATATATGCTGATATATAAAAACCAAAGACACAATCAAAAGAAAAAAAATATTGTATAACAACTTGTGTGAGTTTTGCAATGATGAGAGGTGCTGCTTCGACCGGATTAGTAACGGTCATGGTAATGATACTTGTGGTGTTAAACCAAATAGAGAGTGCTATTGTGAATGGTTCATTATTACCAAAGTCTTGTAATATTTATATAGGAAATTGGGTCTATGACCAATCTTACCCTCTCTATGATTCCAAGACTTGCCCTTTCATCGAGAAACAGTTTAATTGCCAGCCCAATGGTCGCCCTGACAGCGAGTACCTCAAGTATCGGTGGCAACCATCCGGCTGCAACCTCCCCAGGTGACTCCATCTATTATCTATAACGTTTTTGCGGTACGAAGATCTAGTGCGTTACGTTCTAAGACATGTATACGTAATACCTAGGTGAATTGCTATGAGTAATTTAGGCATCTAATAGCATCGTTTTGGAAACTTTCTTCATTCCCAAATTGTCTTTGACATTTCTTGAGGGGCTTTAGAAGTTTTAAACTAGGATTTATTATTGGATTGAACACCTTTCGTATGTCGCATATGAGTTAATTAATATGTAAGAATTGTAGAGAAAGTTATATACTATGACATAAATATTGTCACCTATGCCTTTGAATCGATCGTTGCATGCATGTATATACATGTCTTGGTTGTTTAATCAGAAAACTCACTGCAGACGAATCTATTAAAAAGTTGTTAGATAAATTGTAAGTTAAATCAGAAATAGAATTTCATGCATCTGTTAGGATTTAGGAATTTAGCCAAAAAAACATTCATAGTGCTATAGTTGATTTCATGACATTTATGAAAAAATGTTACAAACCCTACCATATATACTGGGAACATAAAATGCATTTGTGATAATGTTTTGATAATGATATAGAAATATTAAATTGAGTACATTAAATACATTTTCTTATGAGGAATGATGTATATTGCAGATTCAACGGCGTAGATTTTTTGGGAAGAATAATGAGAGGGAAGAAACTAATGTTCGTAGGAGATTCACTGAGTCTAAACCAATGGCAATCTCTAACTTGTTTGCTTCACAACGCCGCACCAAACGACAAATTCACCCTCACACGTTCCCCTTCTGGCCTCTCCGTCTTCTCATTCCCGGTAACTTTTCTAATTTCTTTAAAATATTTTCACTTTCAGGTGTTATATGTCCGGTTTATTTTGGTTTTGATTAATTCTGGTTCGGTTCGTTTATGTATGTGTTCATGCGATGTAGGCCTACAATTCCTCAATCATGTTCTCAAGAAACGCGTTTCTGGTGGATACAGTCGGAGCCCCACCGAATCGAGTGATGAAGCTCGACTCAATCTCGAGCGGTTCCTTGTGGAAAACCGCAGACGTTTTGATCTTCAACTCTTGGCATTGGTGGCTTCACACTGGCAGAAAACAACCGTAAAAATCCACTTTCTATATATATATGTCGTCAAACATATATCTTAGTGTATAGACTTAATTAGTATACAAATTATAATGTACTCATTTGGGGTTTGCAGATGGGATTCAGTTGCGTACGGTAACGTAACGGTTAAAGACATGGACCGATTAGAAGCGTATGAGAAAGCTATGACGACTTGGGCTAATTGGGTTGATCAAAACATTGATCCTTCCAAAACCGAGGTCTTCTTCCAAGGTGTTTCTCCGGACCATGGCCGGTAAGTTCTTTCTCTATATAGCTTAATTTATATGTTGTGTTCGTTACTTATACACTTCATATTAACAACGATAGAATGGAATTATTATTAATAACAACAATATTGGAACATAATGTTACAGCGCAAACGAATGGTCGAAAGGTAACAAAGGCAGTTGCGTTGGAGAAACAACGCCGGTTATGGGATCGAATTACCTGGCTGGACCACACCCAGCGGAGATGGTGGTGGCGAAACTAATAAAGAATATGAAGAAACCGGCGCGGTTAATGGATGTGACATTGATGTCTCAGCTAAGGAAAGATGGACATCCTTCCGTCTACGGTCCTGGTGGTCACAAGGTACCAGATTGTAGCCATTGGTGTCTTGCTGGAGTTCCCGATACCTGGAACCAGCTCTTGTATACAGAGTTGTTTAATTACTGATTTCTTTGATGGTTAGAAACTGTTAAAAAAAAAAAAATCCAAATTCATTATATATGATTTACTTATCACCTAAAAAACAAGCATACGTTTATTTTAGATTTCTATTTCCTTTTTGTCAACCAAAACGCTTGAAAACAATCATTGACTGGTTGAATTATAATTATAATTATAATTTAAAATTCAGATTAATAAAAAAAAATTCGTACTTATAATTATAAATTTATAATAAGCTTTTTCAATTATAGTTTATTACGGTCGCCTCCAAAAGAAAAGGTCGGTCGAAGCTTTTTTAATTTTCAAGAAATGTTTTTTAAAATTTTGGGTTTAGGAAAATAGAAATTGATTTGGTCATAAAAAAGCTTTTTTTTTTTTTTATTTTTTTTTTAAAGCTTTGGTTTTTAGAGTAAAAGACAAACAAACACATCTCTATCTCTCTTTCACTTCACGTTTACGAGGCAGTGTCGTCTTCGTCGACCTCTGGATCTCATCGGGGTTTCATCAATCTCCTCCGCTTCATCCTCCGTCGATCTATTCACCGTGTAGCGCACTTAGGTGTCGATTTGAGCGAAAAGACTGTCTCTCTACACGGTTAGATTTACAACACATTCTCCGCCAGAAAAAAGAAAACAAATTGGAGAAACGGATCATGGCTGCTGTGGATGTTCATCGTTTCGCTGAGTCAATCACTTGCCATGCTTGGAGTCCTGATCACTCCAGTATGTTTCCCAATCTCTCTCATTTTTTTTTGGGTTGCTTCTCTTCCTTCGCTTTTTGTTTCATTTTACAGTCTGGTCTTTGGGAAGATGAGAAAGGAGTTATAGTTAGCATAAACTAGAGATTCAGATCATGTTTTCAATTCGGAAATATTGGAACTTTTGAGTTTTTAATTATTAGGATTCAAATTCCTTGTAATTCCCTGGGGGTCAATGTTATATTTGTTGTTTATTTTTGGGTGTCTCTTAATGTAGGAAACATAAGCTTAATTGAATTGGTTTATTATACATCATTCTAGGTAGATAAAGATATATATTCTTAGTATTATAGGTTCAACTTAGCAAGAGAGCAGTTGGAGAACAGTATTGTACATTAATTGATGAGTTTTCCTGAACCAATGAACCCAATTTCTTGTTATATATCTTTCTTCAAGCCTGTTATCTGTGTGTTGTGACATTTTTTTCGTTTTTCTTTCTAGTGGTTGCTCTCTGTCCTAACAATACTGAAGTTCATATCTATAAATCATTATCTCAAGACCAGTGGGAGAGGTTACATGTCCTCCAAAAGGTGAATACTTTCTCTCTATGTCTGAAACTAATGAACCTGCACTCCTTTCTTTCCTCTTCTTGGGAGTTCTCTACTTTCATATGTTTACTTATTCTCATATAACTGATCATTTTTCACTGAAAAAGTGTTCTATAGACAGCTTGAATCTCCCTTTTGGAACAATGTCATGACTATTGTTTGAATTGTTGCAGCATGACCAAATTGTTTCTGGAATAGATTGGAGCTCAAAGTCCAACAAAATCGTCACTGTTTCTCATGACAGGAACTCGTAAGTTGCAACCTTTGTTATACTTTGAGGAAATTGTCCATTTGGGTAACCTTGCACTGTTGCACTTCGCTTTATGCTGTGAGAAACTCCAAACCTGTTATTCTTAGTTCTTCCCTGGTTTAGTTCGTGATACTGAGTTTGTAATGCTTCTTGAAGGTACGTGTGGAGCCTCGAAGGAGGTGAATGGGTACCAACTCTTGTTATTCTTAGACTAAATCGTGCTGCACTTTGTGTCCAATGGAGTCCAAAAGGTAAATGTATCAGATCCAAAATTTCTAAGTTTTTAAGCTTAATTACTTATGTAATATAATATGTACTGTATTTTCCTATAATTTCTAATTTGCGGTCCCATCTTTTTGTTCAATATCCTTAGAGAACAAGTTTGCTGTTGGAAGTGGTGCTAAAACAGTTTGTATATGCTATTATGAGCAAGAGAATAACTGGTAACCTTTTCTTCTGGTTCTAATTATCATTATTTGGCATGTTGCCTGAATTTTTTGCTATGGATGGTGTTGTCGGTCTAAGAAAGTGGAATTATCTTGTGTAATGTACTGCATCTTATTAACACGAATTATTCCGGTTATTTTGGCATGCATAACTGTGAATTGCCAGGATCTGGAATATGTGCAATCCTCACAAATTGTAAATCAGGATCTGGAATATGTGTCATTAAAGTTTCGCCATTTTGGTAGGCTGACATTGTTTGGCTTAACTGTTCTCAGGTGGGTCAGTAAACTTATTCGGAAAAGACACGAATCTTCAGTCACATCTGTTGCTTGGCATCCTAATAATGTGAGTGCAATTAACACAACCTCTTGTACTTCATGTAGCCAAAATATTATGCAGGCTCTGTGAATGCTTTCTCTACCAAAACATTGTATAAGTTGGCCACTGGATAGAATATAAAGTACATGAGCCCTAAGATAGAATATATATCTCCACAAACTAGTTAATCTTCTAAATCATTGTAGCTGTTTGTGTTGCCGTGTTACTCTGATTGTCTGTTTTGCAATAGATTCTTCTGGCAACGACATCTACAGATGGAAAATGTCGGGTTTTTTCAACATTCATCAAAGGAGTTGACACAAAGTATGCTCATTACTTGAACATCTACCTTTTAAAACATTTTTGCAAACATGGGGGGGGTTTCTTATTTGTCTTCACTCAATCGGTTGATACAGGGATTCAAAAGCAGCCTCACCAGCAGAAACCAAATTTGGGGAGGTTCGTTTGGCAGGCTTTCTTTTAGTAAATATTGTGATGTTTATGCCATATATATGTCTCTCATCTTATGTTACGGAGCTTTTTTTCTGTTGTATCTTTGTTGGAACAGCAAATCTTACAGCTTGATCTTTCATATTCTTGGGCGTTTGGTGTGAAATGGTCTCCTACGGGAAACACCTTAGCTTATGTAGGTCAGAATTTTTTCTAAGACTTGAGATGTTTGTCCATTGCACTCTACTGGAATTAAAGAGTGACTTCAACTTGGTTGCATAATTTTTGCTACCCTCTGTCTCACTTCCTTAGTTTCTGTAATCTTGTATAGGTCATAGCTCCATGATATACTTTGTTGATGATGTTGGCCCTTCTCCTTTAGCCCAAAGCGTTGCATTCCGAGATTTGCCTCTTCGTGATGTGGGTCAGCATCCACTCTTCTTTTACTTTTGAGAAACTGGCTTATCCATGTGTTATGTCCTGAATTGATATATTATTGTCAACTTGCTATTTCAGGTTCTGTTTATTTCTGAGAAAATGGTGATAGGCGTTGGATATGACAGCAACCCAATGGTATTTGCCTCCGATGATACTGGAATATGGTGTGTAGCTCTCAGAATTTATATGCTTATTTTTTTCAGTTTGTATACTATGAAATCCTTCAATTCTTTTACTCTTCTTAAATCGCTGACTATATAGTTAATTCTGAAATGATCCACACGTCGATGATTGCCTTGTTTATATGTTTTGTTTATGGTTGTAGGAGCTTTATTAGATACATCGGAGAGAAGAAAGCAGCATCTTCGAATTCCAGTTACAGTTCGCAGGTACCAAATTACCAAATTTTCCTTCTTGTATTTGTTGGTATTGGTAATATGTGTGTTTTAGCTAACTAGTATAAAATATTACTGAACTTAACTTATCACTGAATTGTTCTTCTAAGATAGAGTCTTTCGGCTTAGTCTAGTTGCTATTTTTTCCCTTGGATTTACTACATTCCACTTGCATATGTTGTTGTGTTGTGTGTCACCCATCTGTTCATGATATTATGTTTTCAGTTTTCCGAAGCATTTGGGAAATTCTACGGTAGTCAATCAAAGTCTGCAACAGCCAACGATGCATCTGAATCACGTGGAGGTGTTCATGATAACTGCATAAAGTAAATGCCTCTTCAAAGTGTCTTAACTATTTCAGTCCATTGAATGTTAAGAGACTGACGCATAAATTTACCTGTAACTTGCAGTTCCATTGTGTCTCTGAGTAAAGCAGGGAGTCCCAAAGTAATGCGATTCAGCACTTCAGGTCAGTCACTAATTAATCAGATCCAATTCTCAAAAAACCAAATCAGCAGTTTCATTTACTCGCATATCGGTTTGTTATTTTAGGATTGGATGGCAAAATAGCCATATGGGATCTGGAGAACATGGAACAAGAACTTGGCAATCAGATTTAGTAAACACACAAAAAAAAAAGCATATCTGGAGCGTAAGCAAGATTTTACTGAATTTGTATATCAGATTTTTTTTTTTTTTTCCGACTTGATGCCAGCCTTTTTAACCCTTTCCAGTTTCATAATTGTTTCACTTTTCAAACTACAACAATAAAGTTGCAGTCTTAGTAATTTTGAGCTATGTTCTTCACCTTTGGATCTTTGTAATATATTGAATGCTTTAAAATTTGATTTATTATAGTCGAAATGTGTAATACCTGTTTTTAAGTATATGTTACGTTTTTACCAATAGAAAAAAGAAGAAGAAAGTGTATACGTTACCTTTTTAGCTTATGTCAAATCAAATAATACGAAAAGACAAGTTTTGTATACAACCAAAAGGAAAATAGTAGCTTTTGTTCTCCGGAAAGAAGATGATAAGAAGTATAAACCGGATGAACAAAATCTGCTGATGCAAAACAGACAAAACTAACATTTGGAATGTTCTCCTAACCATTCCTACTTATTGTAAATTTAACTACTGCCCTTGTTTTGAGCTACTTACTTTCAGAATACCTATAACTAAATGCTTTTAAAGCATAAACTAGAGATGTAACTGTGAAGCAGATTTGCAGAGAAACGCAACTCGAACTATTGATTATATGTTCTCAAGATCATTCCTTTTCGTCCCATAAGCGATGAAGTTGACACTAACATCGTCTGACAATAACCATCTTCCTGTTATCGGGTTGAACACAAATCCAGCCATCTCTTTCACCTGCAATCCATAGTTTCCTGGTTATCATTACTACCACAATGCATTCAATAAACAAATGAACAATCCTTCTTTTCTTGATATTATGACTTGTTCACATCGAGACATGTGTACTGTTTGTACTGTTTAGTCAGCTTAAGATTAGTTAATGAGATTGACATAAGCATTATAGAATGGGGAGGGATTGGCTTACATCGATTGAAGCACGTTGCAATATCATAGTAACTTCTTCAGGAGTTAGAAAACTTGACCACTGGTGTGTGCCTTTAGGAAGCTGTAGGTGAATTATTATAAAAAGCAAACAAATGTGAAACCAGTAACACATGTTGTGAAATGGTGCTAACAGAAGATAAAGAGGTGCAAAACTGAAAATTACCCAACGTAGAATGTACTCTGCTGCAACAATGGCTGATGCATATGCTCGCATAGAGCGATTAATTGTAGAAAGTAAGGTGGCCCCATTAGGGATGGTCAATGCTGACAACGACTTGCAAAATTCTGCAGGGTTCGCTACATGCTCGATGACCTTCATTGTACACAATCAAAAGTCTTGTCATAAAATTTGAATTTGGAAGTAAGAAATGGAAAGATATAAATTTCAAGGAAGTTTGGGATACAGAAAGGTCCATTCTGAAAGGTTAGATGGACTAGACAAAAGTACCTCTAAGGCAAGAACAGCATCAAACGTCCTCCCTTCATCCACCAGCTTTTCTGCGCTAGAAAAAATATTATTTAGCACTAAAGCATAGAAGAGATAACAGAGAATCAGCTTCTGTAAACGATTCCATGAAACTTTGATCATCATCTAAGATTAGTAAAAAATACCTGCTGTAGTGCATTGGTATTCAATCGTTGAAGTCACTGGATCCATATCCTGCAGAGATATTTTATTGATATATAAGAAAGAATAGAATTCAAGATAGAGATGAGGTCTCATGAACTTGAGTCCTACGAAATGATGTGAAAACAAGTTACTACATGTCAAGTATTCTGAAAGTTGCCAAACATGAACTGCTCATCTTTAAAGAACTTAAGTATAGAGTTCGAATAAAGAGATACTCAAGCAAAATACTACACCATATGGAGTACACAATTGCACTTAACATAACAGTAGATCCACTGTATAAGTTATCTGAATGATTAATGATACAAATAAAGTAAGAGACCTTACAGCATGAAGACGAGCAATTTTGACATTCTTATCAACAGCATCAACTCCTGTGACAGTTGCTCCCATCCGTGCTAGAGGCTTCAAAGAATAAAAAACAACAAGGCACTGCTCACAAAATCTTCTTTATAACTAACAACAATGTCTTCCACGTGTAACCATAAACGCTAAACCAACATGAGAGATTACCAAACTCAACACTACTCAGTGTTATCTACTTGCTAGACGCCTAGACTGGTTCTCATAAAAGGAAAAACGAAAAAATCAAATGCCAACTAAGGTAATGCAGGAACTGATGAAAAATATACCTCAGAAAGTAGTCCTCCGCCACAACCTACATCGATAAATCTCAGTCCTTCAAAAGGCCTAGCAGAACTCGGATCCTTACTGAGAAGAAAAACGGTTAATCCACCAGAGTAGGATAAAAAGAAACCAAAATCATCCACAAGAAATGCACCTGAAATGCCTGCACAAGGTCGACCGGATGAAAGCCAAGCGGGTTGGATTCATTAGATGCAATGGTTTAAAGGGTCCTTCAGAATGCCACCTTCATATAAGAACAAAGAGAAAAAAAAAAACTCATGTAAAACCCTTCAAGACTCAAGAGTCTATATTTTACGAATCCAAGAGTCAAGCTTAGTAAAACTTGTCACATTATCTACAATATTACCTTGAATATACATAGTCTAACCGCAAAATGCAAGACTCAATTGCAAAAGCAAAACCAAATTGTTCCGAAACAACTTCAACAAGAATCAACCTCAATCCAAAAGATAAAAACCAAAACTTTACTCCTTTTCTGGTAGATTTTCTAAGCATCCAAACTTTTAATAATTTCCTAGAAATTACATTCCTCTACCATGCATTAATAGCTCTCTAACTATTCATTCAAATTATAAAACAAACGAGACGAACCAGGTATCAGCAATGGCAGAGAATTTGGCAAGTTCATCTTGATTTAAAGATGTTGTTGACGATGTGTTTCGGCTTTTATTAGAAGCTTTGCTTTCAAGCGTTTTCACTGTCTGATGCGATGAGGGTAAAGATGCAGCCGAGGCATCAGTATCTGAAGTCGAGAACAACCGCTGGTGAAGTAAACACGACGGAGAAGGTATGATTGGGGAAGAAGATACGCGACGAGCAGAGAGAAGAAGCCTTTGTAGTTGATTCATCGGTTTCGAAAACAACATCTCGAAAGATCAGAGTTGGCTGAGTCAAAGAGAAATCGATCGCGAGTTTCGGTAACGGCGGTCGGAGGTTACTGACGCCAAATTCGCCGTCGGCGGAGTGAACAAGTGAAATTGAGAGAAAGAGAAGTGAAAAGTGCAAAATTTTCGAAGAATGTAATCTTAATGGGCCACATATTAAACTAAATGGGTCTATATATCAGGGCCTATACCATTTGTAAGCCTAAAAAATATGACATTGATAATCAAAAATTTAAAAAAAAATTAGAGAATACTTATTTACTTATTTAAATAATTTTAGATTTCAGGTTAGTCAAGGGTTTAAAATTTAATTTATTGACTATCTTATTAGTTTCTAAAATGACTATTTTCCTACTTTGGATATAAGATTTCTACTATTTTCATAATTCTTCGTTTATCTTTTTGCTAAAAGGTTTTGTTTCAATATAATTCTTCCATATGATATAATACTGTTATTTTATTTCTAAAGTGTAAAGATGTTTTATTGGCATAGCACAAAGTTTGCAAGAGTAGTTGGATTTGGATATGTTAGAATCAGTTTATTTCACTTTCAGCTATAGTAATTTTCTAGCGAAAGGTCCCACGATCAGATGAGAAATCTCATCGGCTTATTGAAGTGTATATGACATCGGCACATACAAAAACTAATATATCCCAGACATGCACAAAATATTACAAAAGTCGAGTGCAAGGACTGCCAAAGACATTGGTAATAAATCTTATTTGAAAATTTGATATGGTGTACCCACAACATATATATATATATATATATATATATCTTCGTCTATAGTTTTTATTTATACGAAATAAATCATAAACTAAACCGTGTTATAAGTTATAAGTGCTACGTTCTATAGCCTAGTTCTGGTAAAATTATAATAACGATACAAATATGTAATTTGTATGTAGTAAAGATATTCAAATTGACATTTAACCTAGTGAGTACTGACATTTTGAATTAAACCCTAAATGTGATTCATCTATATCTCTGATTTAATTAAATGAGATGTGTGTTTGTGTCTTCTATGCACTCATAGTAGAAAAGAATCCTAGAACAGAATGACTAATACAGGTAACTTTTATGAAAACCACTTTTTCTATATTCAATTATGTATTACCAATAATCATTTGACATTTGTTCCACCATTTTGATTTACTCTAATCGATAAATATTTGATTACAGCACACTAATCACACAAGATTCACACACACACACACACCTAATGGTGTTGTATCAACCGTGTTTGCCCTTCAAACTTTGCAACGAATATTCAAACTAATTTATTATCTATAGAAAAAAAGAAGAAGAGGGTGGGGCATTAAAGAGAGCTGTCTCATAGTTGGTAATGTCAATTAAGAAGCTGGCAAATACAATATATGTAGGACAATTCAATCATCGACCCATTTGAATAGATAATGCAACCCAATCAGTTCACCTTATATTACAAAGGAAAAAAAAAATAAAGACTACAAAATATCCCATTGATAAGCTTATTCTTATACTAATGACTTTTTGTAAACTATAAAAGATTAGTGATGCTAATATGCAAAATCAAGAGTTGATAAAGGAAGTCACGTTTGGAGATTCTCTATAGTGTTTCGCTGGATGCGTTGAAACAATCCTCTTTAACAGCTCACTTTCATTTCACATTCCTAAATTCCTCTCAATCTTTCTTCTTTGCTTAACTTATTATATAAATCTTTGTTTCTCTCTGACAATTTATTACAACACAAAGAAGATGGCAGCTTTTTTAGAGAAGGCAACTTCTGCTCTCAGCGAAGCCAAAGAATCCGTTACAACCACGGCTGAATCCGTCCAGGCTTCTCTCACTGATGCTCAGAAAACCGTTGCAGCCTCGGCTGAAACCGCCGGGACTTCTCTAACTGACGCTGGCAAAACCGTTGCAGCCTCTGCTGAAACTGTCAAGACCGAAGCTGCAGCTGCACCAGAGAAAGTTTCTGGTGTCTCTACACAGGTTAGTCTTGGTAACATCCTTTTACATGTCGTTTTTTAACTTGTGTTCCAAAACAAAAAAAAAACTAATAAAAGTCTATTGTGATTTTGATTTAGGCAAAGGATGCAGTGGACAGTGCTCTGTCAAGAGGTATAGATGGAGCCAAATCTTTGCTTCAAACTTTTGAAGAGAAGAGGACCGAAGTTTCGTCCAAGCTCGTCGAAGGTTTTTCCAATGCCGTCAGTGGAGCATCTAGCAGCACCGTGACCAGCCGAGACCTTCCCGTATCGACAGACAACCAGGTCACATATTTAAGAAAAAAAATTGAATTGTTCGTTTACCAAAAAGATTATAATATCCATCTTGTATTTTGACAATTGAATATGTGTGTGTGTGTGTGTGTTTGCAGCCTCTGCTAGCGTCTCGTGAAACGACGCCATGGTGGAAGAATTGTTGTGGAGTTGTTGATCTTTTCAAGAAAGATACTTAAAATTAAAAAAGATCAATAAAATGACAATTTGACGAATTATTTCACCAAGAAACAGAGCACTAGAAGAAGAAAGAACCCCATCATCCTTTTGATTATTTATTTGCTTCCTTATTTATTTTGATTTGAGATTGTGTCTATCTGTTTTTGTTGTTTGTTTTTTTTTCTATGTTGATATCTTGATTGTTCCCGAATTTGTGTAAGCACCCCAAAAAAAAAAAAAAAACCAAATAAAAAGACAAACTTCTTTGTGATGAGTGTTGGATTTTTATGAGCTCCAAAAGCTAACCAAGAACTTTAAATTAAAGATTCATAAAAGCCTACCTAGAATTCACTTCTTCTCATCAGACTCTCATATTTATTTGCCTTGTTTAAAAAGACAATTTGTCCATCCGCAACATAAACTCTTGATAGTTGAAAAGCAATTATAGGAAAGGATTCATGCATGTAGGGTTCAGCATGATCTCTTTCATACTAAAATTATAGAACCGATAAATCGATAAAGCATGATCTCTTTCATACTCTAATGGAAGGCTGAGAATTCAGGAATAGCTCGGAATGATGCAATCATGCAAAGGTCTATTAAGCATCAACCAAAAGGAAACGAACCTTTGGGGGAAAAAATTAGGTAGAAAAGTACAAAAAGGAAAAGAACCTTTTAAAATCATTTTGTTAAAAGCTTGTTATTAACAAAAATAATATGCCTATGGAATCTAATTTATACCAAGCTATATTTTCATTTGTAAAGAAATTTGAACCACAAGCGAAAACTGAAGATGCATCTATTGACATAAATGTTGTACTAAAGCGAAAGTAGTACAAGATGTGGATCAACAGGATTAAACCAAAGAAGAAATCTATTAAGACGGTCAAGAGAAGTCACATGAAGCAAGAAGAAGTTTCTGGAAGAGTAAACACTTTCTTGTTATAAAGATAAAAGGAAGTTTTACAAAGATTGTTAATTTCCTAAACTATAAAGAAAAAGGAAATTAACAATTCCTAGTTTATTTAGAATTGGAAATTAGCCTATTGTGTGGTTAAGACCAATTAGTATAAATAGGGGAGGCTTGGTCTTCAAAAAGATCAGCACTTCATAGATTGAGAGATCCTAGCATTGAATCTTAAGTTTAAGAAAAGGATAGCTTGAAGATTCAAAGGAGGCAAAGAGCTTAATAGTATTAGAAAATAGAGTTAAAGGAGAAACCTTGTAAGAACTTATTTTCTAATAAAAGAGAGAGTTTTTTGAATTCTTGTTTGATATTCTCTGTTAGATATCCAAACCGTTTAGCTCTTACATTTTCAATTGGTATCAGAGCTTACACTTGTAAGGATTTAGTACGGGTGAGATCCTGTGGAAAGGATGGAGAGCTACGGTGATCTTCTTAACTCCAACAAGGTCATTCTGGACGATGGAAACTATGGCTTTTGGAAATCAAGGATGAAGTCCATAATCGGTGGGATAGATCGACTTGCCTGGAAAGCTGTTCTTGAAAAATGGGAAGAACCAACAATCAAAGACGAAAAGGGGTCAAGGAGAGCTAAACCAGAAGAGGATTGGACTGAAGACGAGATGAAAAAATCGAAATACAACTCTCGGGCTCTCACAGCTATTCACTGCAGCGTAGGAAGAAAACAATTTGAATTAATTCAAGGATGTGAGACAGCGAAAGAAGCATGGGATATTCTTCAAGTTCAATATGAGGGCACGACAAAGGTTCAGAGTTCCAGAAAAGACATGTTGGCATCTCGATTTGAGAACTTAAGAATGGAAGAGCATGAATCAATTTCTGATTTCAGTTCGAAAATCAGCACCTTGGCTCAGGAAGCAGTAACATTGGGAAAGAAATATAAAGATCAGAAATTGGTTAAAAAGTTCCTTCGATGCTTACCTACAAAGTTCATGGCTTACAAGACTGCACTATGTGTGTCAAATAACATTGAAGATTTAAGTTTTGCAGAATTAGTAGGAATGCTACAAGCTCATGAGATGGAGTTGGGAGGAGTCAAAAGCACTAAAGGTGTTGCCTTAGCAGTTCATGAGACCAAGGACAAGATAGAAGATGATGATCCGGTTAGCTTGTTGGTTCGCAGATTTGATCGTGTACTCAAGAGAGTAGAACAAGGTCAAGGACAGAAAAAGTTCACACCATATAAAAAGACTGGGGAAGAGAGCAAACTTTCAAGAAAAGCAGAGATGCAGTGTCATGAATGCAAGGGTTATGGACACTTTATTCGGGAATGTCCTACGGTCAAAAGAAGAGAAAACAAATGTTCTGTATGCAAAGGTTTAGGACACACTCAGGAAGAATGTGTAAGTCGAAAGGAGAAGTCTCTGCTAAGCATGGATGAAGACACTGAGGAAGACAGTGAAGAAGAAATTTTGAATTTTGTGGCTTATCTAGGCATTACAGAGTTTGTAGATGGGGAAGAAAGTTCAGATTCTGAAGAAGAGCTGACAGAAAGTTACAATGAGGTTCGAAATATGCTTATTAGCCTTGGAAAGGAGAATCAAAAATTAGTTAAGGAGAATGAACGTCTTACTAATCTAATCAAAACCCTCCAGGATGAGTTAGAGTCTGAGAAAAAACTTAGCCAAGAGAGTGTATTATTGATCAAAGAAAAACTTAATCTTGCTAACCGATGTGAAGAACTAAGAAGCAACTTGAATTCAGAAAAAGAAAAATCCGCAAAATTGCAAATTGAACTTGAGATTCAACATAAGAAGATCCACATGTTTGCTGGGACGAAGCAACTAGATGAAATTCTAAGCTATGGAAGGACAGAGAAGACTCATAGAGGCTTAGGATATGATGGTCGAACTTCTGGTGTTATAAGAGAAACCAAATTTGTGTCAGGAGGACTGAATACTCCACCAGCGGATACAGGAAAAGGTCAACAAGTTAGGTCTAGTGGATGTTATTACTGTGGAAAATATGGGCACATAAAAGTTTTCTGCTATAAGTATTGGGAAAAAGTTCAGAGACTCAAGCATCAAGGCAGATTTTTCTGGAATAGATTTCGTAAACAGATTTGGATAAAGAAGTCTGATCTATATCAAACTGTATCAAAGGGAGCTACAAAGTTCATCTCAGGTGTAAACTTTAGATGCAATATGGCGTTGATTACAGAAGAACCAGATAACGATAGTCCTTGGTACTTTGATAGTGGTTGTTCTCGTCATATGACAGGCACACAAAATTATCTACAAGATTTTCGAAGAATCAGAGGTGGTAAAGTTACGTTTGGAGACGGAGGCCATGGAGATATTCAAGGAAAAGGGAAAACTGATGACACCACCCTACCTAAGCTAATGAATGTCTACCTAGTACAAGGTTTGAAAGCAAATTTAATAAGTGTGAGCCAACTATGTGATGAAGGGTTAACAGTATCATTTACTAAAGTTGACTGCAAAGCTACTGATGAGGAGAAGAAGGTCGTTCTAAAAGGAATCCGATCTGGAAACAATTGCTATATGTGGAATGGCAACTCAGATGTGTGCTATTCAGCAAAAGATGATCTTAATTTGTGGCATCAAAGGCTTGGGCATATGAATGTCAGAAATCTATCTACGCTGGTCAATAATGAGATAGTACGAGGAGTTCCTCGTATCAAAGGAGTTGATCGTATGGTATGTGGACCATGTAATCAAGGAAAGCAAGTAAAGATTCAGCACAAGAAAGTTCCTGATATACAATCGAAGGATATATTGGATTTAGTTCACATGGATTTAATGGGGCCTATGCAAACAGAGAGTTTGGCTGGGAAAAGATATGCTTTTGTATTAGTAGATGATTACTCAAGATACACATGGGTTCGTTTTATCCGAGAGAAGTCAGATACCATGGAGAGCTTCAGGATTTGGGCTTTGCAACTCATAAACGAAAAAGGAGGAATCAAAAAGATACGAAGTGATCATGGTGGAGAGTTCCAAAATGAAGTAATGAGAGTGTTTTGCGAGAATCATGGTATCTCACATCAGTTTTCTGCTCCTAGGACACCTCAACAAAATGGAGTAGTTGAGAGAAAGAATAGAACATTGCAAGAAATGGCTAGAGCTATGATCCATGGAAATCATGTGTCACAAAGATTCTGGGCAGAGGCATTAAACACAGCCTGTTACATCATAAATCGAGTATATGTGAGGAAGAACTCAGCCAAGACACCTTATGAGCTGTGGAAAGGAAAAAGTCCTAATCTGAGTTATTTTCATGTGTTTGGGTGCAAATGTTACATCTTGAATGACAAAGATTATCTTGGAAAATTTGATTCAAAAAGTGATGAAGGAATTTTCCTGGGTTATTCAGAGAGTAGCACAGCTTTCAGAATCTACAACAAGAGGTTGGGCACAATAGTAGAGTCAGTGAATGTGGTGTTTGACGATTATTCATTTAATCAATTGACAGAATGTGAATCTGATAATGATTCAGAAAAAGAAGAATTCGGTACAAGTGAACCAGAAGAAGTGGAAGTTGGCGATAAATCTGAAGAAAAATTGGTAAAAGTCCAAGAACCTTTGCTGCAAGTTCATAAAAATCATTCTGCATCAGATGTTATAGGGGATCTCAAAGAAGGTATGAAGACCAGAGGTGTTAAGATTGATTTCAAGAAAATGGAGAGCAATTTTGCAAACTGGGAAAAAGTTCAGTTTGAGTGTTTTGTCTCATTCGTTGAGCCTAGGAATCATAACGAGGCTCTTGATGATAACTCATGGATCATAGCCATGGAAGAAGAGTTAGAGCAATTTGAGCGAAATGAGGTATGGGAGCTAGTTCCTCGACCAAACAATGTAAATGTGATAGGGACTAAATGGATTTTCAAGAACAAAACTGATGAGAATGGAATTGTTGTTCGAAACAAGGCAAGATTGGTGGCTCAAGGATATACACAGATTGAAGGAATTGATTTTGAAGAAACGTTTGCTCCAGTAGCAAGACTGGAATCAATAAGGTTTTTCTTGGGAATGGCATGTATCATGAATTTCAAGGTGTTTCAAATGGATGTTAAAAGTGCTTTCTTGAATGGAATTCTTAAAGAGGAAGTTTATGTGGAACAGCCTAAAGGATTTGAAGATCCAAGAAACCCAGATTACGTGTATAGTCTAAAGAAAGCATTATATGGTTTGAAGCAAGCTCCAAGGGCATGGTATGAAAGGTTGACTAACTTCCTACTACAGCAAGGTTATGAACGAGGAAATGTTGACAAAACTTTGTTTGTATTAACCAATGAGCAACATATCATGGTTGTGCAAATTTATGTGGATGACATAATTTTTGGTAGCACATCGCAGGATTTGGTTAATAAGTTTGTGGATAAGATGACTCAAGAGTTTGAGATGAGTCTAGTTGGAGAATTGAAGTACTTTCTGGGTTTGCAGATTACTCAAACAGATAAAGGAATTTTTGTTTCACAAAGTACCTATGCAAGGAAGCTGCTCACAAAGTTCAAGTTAGAGAAATGCAAAGAAGGGGCTGTTCCAATGAGCACGACAAAGAAGTTAACGAAGGATGAGAAAGGACAAGATGTTGATGTAACTCTATATAGAGGAATGATCGGAAGTTTGTTATACTTAACAGCAAGCAGGCCTGATTTGTGTTACAGTGTAGGAGTTTGTGCAAGATATCAAGCAAAACCAAAGCAATCTCATCTAGAAGCTGTGAAAAGAATTATCAAGTATGTCAAGGGAACACTTGACCTTGGTCTTTGGATGTCAAAAGGATCAAATTCAAGTTTAGTAGGATACTGTGATGCAGATTATGCTGGGAGTATGGATGATCGAAAAAGTACAAGTGGTGGTTGTTTCTTTTTGGGAAATAACTTAATTTCTTGGTTGAGTAAGAAACAAAATTCTGCATCGTTATCAACAGCTGAGTCTGAATATATTGCTATGGGAAGCTGCTGTACTCAATTACTTTGGATGAAGCAGATGTCTGCAGATTATGGTGTGGACTCAGGGATTCTTCAAGTTTTGTGTGATAATAAGAGTGCCATAGATCTCTCAAAAAATCATGTACAGCACTCTAGAACAAAGCATATTGATGTAAGGCATCATTTTATTAGAGAGCTTGTGGAGAACAAGCAAGTTCAGATTGATCATCTACCCACTGAGATGCAGTTAGCTGATTTATTCACTAAAGCGCTAGATTTTCAGAGATTCGTGATGTTGAGAAATCTCATTGGAGTTTGTAAGGTCTGAGCGTACCATTGTGGTACAAGAACTGGTTCAGTGGTTGTTGAAGTGATTGGGTATTTGTGTGCTTGGATCATATAAGTTATGGGCCTGGGCTGTCTTTTATTTTTAATAAAAAGAGGGTTTATAATCGGATTTCTTGGAAGTTATCGAAGAAGAGGAAGAGGAGAAAAAAAAAAAATCTTTGTGAAATCGCAACAATGGTTCGAGCAACGCGAAGAGGGTTGATTTCCGGAAGAAGAAGATCTGAGAGTCGGTCTGATGGTGACAAAAATCGACCACATCTAATTGATGAAGAAATCGAGGAGGTTGAGCATGCACCGGGATTAGTTCCGTATTCGGAGGATTCATCTTCAGTAAAGAAGACTCCAGCCAAAGATGACGAATCATTTGGGACTGCATGTGAAGACGATCTGAATGAATCGGAGGGTGTGGAGGTAGATGAACCGGCAATTGGGATTTCGATTAATCGAGTTCATAAGTCTCGGAAGGGGAAGGAACCGGAGCTTTCAGATGATGAAATTGATCCTATTGGAGTCTCGGTTCAAGAACAAGTGGAGCGAATGGCTAGGAAGAAGCGAGTGCACAAAAAGCTTGGTCTCGCACCACCAAAGAAATCAAGGAAAACAGGGGAATCAAGTTCGACTCGCAAGAAATCAGCAAAAACGTTTGATTCTCAAGTATTTGTTTCGATTGAAGCTCAGGAAAGGTACAAGTCTTTTATGTCTAGAGAAATTATCAAAGAACGATTAGTAGATCTGAAGCTAAGGATGATTGGGGTTATCTTGATTTGGTGAAGAAAATGGGTATTTTGGCTAGTGTTGAAGGTTTAGCTTCTTTTGTGAAGGAGATTATTGCTGAGTTCTATGCTAATTTTCCAGAAAAACCTTCAACTGATGGAGTGAGAGTATTTGTGCGTGGTCATTTGTATGATTTTTCCAGATGTAATTAATCAAGTGTTTGGTCAGGCTCCTTTGTCTCAGAAAAACACTGATGATGCAGTTGATTCACTAAGTCATGAGAAGCTTGCTGAGACCTTGAGTGGTGAAGATAATATCAAGTGGGAAGATTTGAACCCCAAGAACTTGCGGCTGTGTTTGGAGCTTTGCTCACTATCTCTAGTTACAACTGGTTACCAACGACTCATAGGAATCATGTGTCGAGGACCGAGCTCGTCTTGTGTACAAGATTTTCAAGAAGATCAGATTTGATTTTGGTCAGTTGGTGTATGATCAGGTTGTTGATTTGTCTGCAATACAGAAACAAGATTCTCGTTGGTTGGTTTTTCCTAGAACCATCTTTACGATTCTTATGCATCAGAAGAAGCTTCAGATTGGTGAATCTGAACTATTTGTCAAGCCTATTGCCTACCGCAAGGATGTTCGCACTGGTAAGGCGTATGCAGAAAAGTTTCCTGAGTGTCCTAGTTTTTATGTACCTGAACCATCTCCGATATCAACTGAATCACCTCCTACTGCGGTTCCTGGTCAGAAGTTTATAGATGTTGAGCTTGGGAGCATTCGTATGCCATTAGTAGGACAGAATGATCCAGAGTTGGTCTATGGAGCACTGATTGATACAGCTCGAGTGTTACAAAATCTTCTTGGGGTTGTGTATCGTTTGACTCAGAATCATCCCATGTCAAAGATGATATGATTGTTTTTAACCTGTATACTTTTCAAGCAGGGGGAGAAGGATCAGT
Source organism: Camelina laxa (assembly GCA_024034495.1). Classification (NCBI taxonomy): domain Eukaryota; kingdom Viridiplantae; phylum Streptophyta; class Magnoliopsida; order Brassicales; family Brassicaceae; genus Camelina; species Camelina laxa. Next base: position 27,546,937 of record CM043883.1, read on the forward strand.
TTGATCAGATTACGGGGGAGCATCAAGCCCGAATGTTCTCTGTTTCTTGTTGTCACGATTACGGGGGAGCATCAAGCCCGAATGTTCTCTGTTTCTTGTTGTCACGATTTTGCCTGTTTAGATTTTAGTTCTAAAACACTTTGTAGTTTGGTTTGATTGTCTTTTGGGATGCTGCTGCTCTTGCATTTGTTAAGTTCTTTTTGGATTGGCAATCAGATTTTTGTCAGAGGTTGTGTGTTAAGTTTAAATTACTAAAATCATTGATCTTGGTTGCTTGAAGAAGCATAAGGTTAAAAAGGGGGAGATTGAAGATGCATCTATTGACATAAATGTTGTACTAAAGCGAAAGTAGTACAAGATGTGGATCAACAGGATTAAACCAAAGAGGAAATCTATTAAGACGGTCAAGAGAAGTCACATGAAGCAAGAAGAAGTTTCTGGAAGAGTAAACACTTTCTTGTTATAAAGATAAAAGGAAGTTTTACAAAGATTGTTAATTTCCTAAACTATAAAGAAAAAGGAAATTAACAATTCCTAGTTTATTTAGAATTGGAAATTAGCCTATTGTGTGGTTAAGACCAATTAGTATAAATAGGAGGCTTGGTCTTCAAAAAGATCAGCACTTCATAGATTGAGAGATCCTAGCATTGAATCTTAAGTTTAAGAAAAGGATAGCTTGAAGATTCAAAGGAGGCAAAGAGCTTAATAGTATTAGAAAATAGAGTTAAAGGAGAAACCTTGTAAGAACTTATTTTCTAATAAAAGAGAGAGTTTTTTGAATTCTTGTTTGATATTCTCTGTTAGATATCCAAACCGTTTAGCTCTTACATTTTCAAAAACTACTTGCCAACTAACAATAAACAACAAGACAAATTAGAGAAAGGAGAGAACAAGCCCTAGGTTCACACCATTAATTTCCATAGAATGAGAGAAGCTTTTCCATTATATACATGAGACTATCATAGCCAAAAATTTGTTACGTTCCTTCCAAATACATCGTTGATCGAATCTTGTCATTCAATTAGAAGTAAGACAAAAAAGAAAAAAAAAATCTAGTAACATTGTGAAAAAAAAATACCAGCAAGTGCAAACCATACTTCAGCAAAGTTTGGGATGAATGATTTACACTTTTCAATTGGTAAATTAACCGTATACTTCGAGCATGAAGGTCATTTGGGATGGATGTTTCTACTTTATAGATATATTATCAACGTTAGATTCGGAAATGAAAACAAAAAGTAATATTCAGCCGAAATTATTTATATATTACATGAACAAAATTAAGGTCATAACAAAAATATATAAAAACAAAAGCAAAGAAGAAGAGAACAGAAATAGAGAAATGAGAAAGTTTTGGAGGAGGAGGCTGAAGCTTCGGGCTTGGGAGTTGGATGTGACGGTATTCTCCCAAAAAGCCCTAATCCATCTTCACTTGATACGTTCAATATTGATTCACTCGTGCTGCAATCATCACATTTTAAAAAACTTGTCATCTCGTAAATTCTTATATGCATGTTTTAATTATTATTATTTTTTTTTTTTTGACAATTCATGTTTTAATTATTACATTTATAACAGACTTTTTTACCTTGTAGACGGAAAGTGGCATGATCCTACACCTGTCAACAGAGAGAAACATTTTATTTAAATGTCTTTATTTTCTCGACATACATGTACGTGACGAAATAGATTGGCGCGCATAGGACACACAATCTAAACCTTGTAATATATATTTCACATAACAAATTTAGAAGCATACGCTTTAAAGTATTATTTTCATAATCTAAAAATTTTCATCAGATCTAGTGTCGTCATATGAATTCAGTGAATTCAACTGCGTTTTCATTAGAAGTTAATATATTTATTTGTTTTGTAAGTAAGATAAACTCACTTTCATATTGGACATCATATCTTATATATCCACCATGTTAAGTTATACACAGGATCTTTACGTTTTGACGATTGACCAATTATATGTGTTTTAACTAGATAGATTCGATAAAATCACTAAATTCCAACTAATACACATATATAAACATTTTTCATAACCCAGCATCAATATTTTAACTGGTGTATACTACTACTACTACTAACCGATGATATAAAATAGTTCAAAGTGATCCAAGTTGGAACCCCAGTGGTAATGAAGATCCGAAAGTTATATTCGAGTAGTTTTTATTTAACAAACTAACAAACAAATTAAATTAACCCCTTCCAAGATAATTAAGATCCGAAATTAACTCATTGGGTAGACAAATAAAACATTTAACTAGAAAAGCAGAAATATATAGAAAGACTTACTTGGGTCAGCACTGATAGTGACAGCAGTTCCGTCAAAATTGCAACTACTTGGGATTGGATTCTTCTGGTAATAACTGTTGAAGGCAAAAGACGCATGTGCTCTTAACGAGTTAGGGTTATAACACTTTCCCCCTTCTTGTATCTCCGAGCACTCTGCTCCACCGATCCCACACGCATAGTCCAAAGCTGCTTGTAACGCCATTTTTGCAGCGTTCTCTCTCGCAACACACCAGCTCCCACCTGGGTGGGCGGCAGCGTGTGGTGGCGATGGAATCGTTAGGGGAGTTGTGGCCACGGCAGCGTCAGAGTCGGAGTTAGGGACCACGGTTGTTGGCGTGGTTGTTGGGTTTGTGGCTAATGGTGTGGTTATGTCTTTTTCTTCTGCTATTGGTTCACTACTAGCTTTAATACCTGTCAAATCATAGTTAATGTTTTTTATTCATGGATTAAGATGTTAAAACATTTATAATGATGATGTCTAAGTCTAAGATTTTGTTGGTAACGTTAGAACATTTAATTATCAATTATCATGTCACTAGTAATTAATGAGGTGGATAAAGAAACATAAACCTTGTTAAGAAAACAAAAAGTAAAAACCCGAAGACCAAACCACAGAAACAAAAAGACAATAGAGAATCTTTGAACTGAACAAGAAAAAGTAACGACTATAATATTTCACTCCACACCAATTCACATGTGAAAGAAAAAAAGCAACTTCGTTTTTCTTTTCGAAATTAGAGAAGAATTACCTTTTCAGAGTTTTGATAATAACGAAACGAAAAAACAAGAATGTAGAAGAATATAAATAGAAAATAGATATTTACCTAACAAAAATAATTTAGAATATGAAAATAAATTCTGCAGAATAAAAAATATAACTAAGACATATGTAGATCAAAGTTTAAAACAACGAAAAAAGTGAATAATGCCCCAAGACATAAATTAACTTTCTGCAGCTTTTAAATAACGAATTTGAAGTTATTAAACGTGATTTTTTTTTTCTCTCGTTTAGTTTTTTAGGTTTTTCCGATATAAGTTTTTCAAAAGTTATGGGTTATAGAAACTTAGCTTTATATATTTTGAAACGTTAATATATTTCTGAATCAAGTTTTGATCTTCTCCGAATGATAGGTTGAAAAAAGTAACCTGATGAGAGGAAGGAAAGAAGAAGAAGAAGACTGGTTACTAGTCTGAAGCCTTTTCCCATTCCAAGAAACTAAACCCAAACTCTTTTTCGCTTTTAAAGCTTTGAATCGTCCCGTGTGTCTTTTGTCCGCAAAATCTTTCAATCTATATTAATGAGCGAGAAGGAGAGAAGAAAGAGAAAGAGAAGCTATGTGTTTGGAACTTGAGTTTATGGAGTTGAAAAAGGAGGAAAGATTGCTGGATAAATAAAGAGAGAGAGAGAGAGAGAGAGGGAGAAGTAATGATTTGTTTGAGATTTAGGTTTTGTAGGGAAATGTATAATGTAATGTGGGCTGCTTCTAGTGAGTGATGTTAGTAATGATGGTTTTTCTCTCACACTTTTGATTCTTCTATTCCCTGGTTCCTCTTTTTCTCTTTTTAAAACTTTTTTTCAATCACAATATGGACTTTTTCATTAGTTTTCTTTCTTTCTTGAATCTCTACATAAGCACAAATAATTTGCCGCTAAAATAAACATAAACAAATTTGATGAGTAGTGGGCCTCACACATAGCTACGAGAGACATAATCAATAAAAAAAAGGGAGAATTTGCCGATTGGTAAAAGTCTGAGTAATTTATGGTGATTGTGTTTGATAACCATTACATATTTTGTAAATATGCTATAACAATTACTATTAAATCAAATGAGCATATAGCTATTTAAGTTGATTTGATAATTTGGATGATTGAAGAAATGTATTTCAAAAAGATGACAAACTTTAACCACTTAAAGTCGCAGAGGTAAATTTATTTGAAAAAGTTAATTGATTTATCAATTAATGTTCAAAATATAGGTACATTAAGTTATTTTATATTTCTGAGGCAATTTTGGTATTCGCAAAAGAAAAAAAAATTGACAAACAATTATATGGAGAAAACAAAGAAAAAAGATTGGATAAGGACGAAATTACCAATTTTGGAAAAAGATGGCATATTATGGATATATACATGACTAGAAAGTTAAAACAACAATGAATGACATACTAGATTTCATACTTATTACTGATCATTAGGTACTCACAAAGTTTTGTAATTACTCATTCCGTTTCAAAATATAGGATGTTTTGAGTAAAATACGCAGATTAAGAAAACACTACTTTATGAAAGTTCAACCAATCAAGAACAAGACTGTATAATATAAAATGATAAACTACTCTAAAAGTTGCATAAAAACTTAAAAACATTTTATATTTTAAAACACCAAATAAACTTCAAAACATCCAACATATTGAAACGGAGGGAATATAACATATCTAGCTATGATTCCATTTGAATTATAAGGATTATCTGATCCGTCAAATTAACTATGTTATAGCTTACACGTGTAATTAAGACTAGAATTACATGGGGATGTGAATGTTTATTAAGATAACTCTACTCAAAAATGTTTACTACGTAGTGAAGCGAATGAGATTCAAGATCAGATACTCTTTTGTATGTCTTTACTCCTACACAGTTTATACGAATGTGAATATGTGAATGTGATGATGTACTTCTGGACAATAGCATATTAGCATCACACGACTGGTGGGACACTTTCCGCAGCCTAACAACTTCAAAATTCTACGCTCACAATTATACTCTCCTTTGGCTTGCTTTTTAAACAACAAAATACAGTTTCTGGCATGAACATAATAATGGAAAAAAAAAACATGAAAGTGGCCATCATCCACCATCTCACATCACTCGCAGCATAGACAAAACTATTTGTAATTGCATTTACTCTTTACGGTATCTAAACACAAGCAAATTTGGTACTCTTTCAAAGATTATTACCAAAGCATGATCATTCACACTATTGATTCTTCAGTTTTGTTTTAGTTTATTTTTTAGTCTTCTTTAAAGTACCTAATTTGAAATAAAGAAAGGTAGCCGATCAACAATAATAGAATACTCTTAAGTTTGATGTTCCTTTACTTTTTGGGGAAAATAGCAAATTGATTGATTTTATTTTAGGATTTTGAAGTAGGACCCAAAAATGTTACAAACTCATAAGTCTAACTTTTGACTAATCTTACACCAACTTTGTGTATTTATTATTCACATTTTGTTATCGTATATTATTCACTAAGTTCCACATTGATTTCTCTTTGTAGCCTCTCTAGGTAGTAATTGATATAGCTATATTTAAAAATATATTTACACCCTTATTATTAAACTTGTTGTCTCTTTAATCGCAGTGGTTCCGGTACTTTGTTGAAAGTTGTGGTAATAGTTGCATTATATCCACACAGAATTGTAAAGTAGAAATGTCCATTTAAAAAGGAAAAGTGGGAAAAGTAATTAGCGTTAATTTAGTTGTATAAGTTGTGATGAAAAAAAAAAGTATGAGCTAAGTTTTCGTCGTCTTTAGTAAAGGATTTTTGTTTTGTCTTTTTCTTTTGTTTTGTTTTTACGTACAAAAACGTAATGAAAAGCATATACACCATGTAAATTTTGATTTTAAAAAATAAGAACTTGTAAATAAATTCAAGGTTTTGAAGCTCATTGAAATTTGTGCGGTGGATTTTTGTGGACAAAAATAAACAAGGGTAAGATACAACTTTCGGTGTTGCAAAGTAATGATAAGAAAGTAAGAAAAAAAAAAAAGGTATATAGTTCACTGTTGCTCTTTATTTGAGTAATAATAGGGTACGGAATGAGGAACAAATCAATATGAAAGCAAGTGGGGGCAGACAAATTGGTTAACAACAACATTAAAATGAAAAAGAGATTGTGTTTTGGACCGACCCTATCCGAAGTTAGATTCATATAATCTCATGGTTGTAGGAAAAAGAATGTATCACTCCTCTTCTGAAATTAATTGTTTTTTTAAAAAGAATTTTCAGTTTTCATCAAAGGAATAGATGAGTAGAAAGTTTACATCATCAACACCTCCGGCCTTCCAAAATAATTAAGTCAAAAGTAGTTAAAAATCCATATTATCCAATACAATTTTTTTTTAAGTCGTAGTAACTAGTAAGCCCTAAAACCTCTATGATATTTGTTACTAGGTAGTTGCACACGCAGTGTGGGATATGTGTTAAGTAGAATCTGATTATTGATTTTTTTAACAGAACTTTATATTTTTTATTATTTTTAGAATATTTGTGTCCTTATATTTATTGAAACTTTTAAAGTATCTATTTTCAAATTTCCTATAACAATTTTCTCAATAATTTTATTAAGTAGTTATTTTATCATGTTTGTAATATTGATATATTTAATTTAAAATAAAATATTGATTCTCTTTTTGTCACTAAATTTCTTTATAATTTTACTTGATTAAGTTTTTTTTTTAGTTCAGTCTAAAGTTTTTTTTTGTTTATCATAATTTTTCTTTATATGACTGACTAAATATTATATTTATGAAATAAATTAAAAAAAATATTTGTGATTGAATAAAAAGCTAAAATGAAAGTAACATCTACTAAAGTGAAAGAGTAGGCTAAACAACAACATACTAACAAAAAAAAAAAAAAACACAATAATCATTTTAAAGTGGAAGAGTATGGCATTATATTGTATCCATTAATAGCTTGAAAAAATAATCATATTAAAAATGACATAAGCTGTATATGATTAGTTTAAAATAAATAAATATATATATATATATAATGTTATTATGTCTTATGATTTTTTACATATAAATAAATAACTTTATGATTTGATAATAAATGAATTTGATATTTCTTTCACACCGTATGTCTAAAACAAACAAAGAGACATATAAATAATATAATCTATTAGTAGGAGAGACGGTTTACACAAAACTCATTAAATAAAATTCATGAATCTTCTCCTTCGATTGCTTAATACAAAAGTTTCATACAACAAAAGTTTTATACAGCTTGATTGATCATACACTCAAAAAACAATATAATATAATATGGCACATATATAGTATGTGTGCAATATTAGAACATTTTATATATGCTAATTTCCTACTTAAAATGATATATATATATATATATATATGTTATATTATAAGGTTAATAAAAATAATATTTTCATAATCATTTTGAACAACGATAACAATACAAAGTAGAAAAATATACAGTATAAGACAATGTGGTACATGTCGATATCAATTTTCCAAACTTATAAAAATAACATAACCAAAGGAAAATATATATATATATATATATAATGGTCTCACACATGAAGGTTCAAACTTGAGAGAAATTGAACATTTAAAACTCTAAAAAATAAATTATCAATCATAAAAAACAAAAAAAATGACGCCATATGATGATGTTAATAATATAGGAAGGATATGTATACATTACTAATAGAAAAAAAAAGGAAATATTAGAAAAGAAGACTATTTAGTTGATTTAAAAATATAAAATACTTTACGACATAAGTAAAACTGAATACAAAAATAGTTTATTCAGTTATTATTTTTATTAATATATAATTAATAAAAATAATAATGTTAGAGATTTATAAATTATGTATAGGAAAACGAGTATTTTTAAAAATAACCCTATTAAAATATACTTTAATTGATATTAAATTGTAATAAAATTTAAAATTATGTAATAATCATTTCATGTAAATTATTACAATTAAAATGAAGAAATACAAAAGCAAATTATTATTGGAAAATTTGGTATATAGAAAAAAAATAAAAAAAAATTGGAATTTATGTGACGATAAAATTATATACTTATGATAATAATGTGAATAACATCAAATTATTTTATACATATATTTTTGCTTTAAATTATGTAGAAAAATGTATATTATGTAAAGGCAATTGTATTCAATTTGATACATTCAAACATTTAAAGAAAATAATGACACATGTTGGAAAAAGAGAATGTCAAGTGGCAACTTGTTAGAGTTTGTCAAATGAGAACCTTAGGGGGGTGTATTCAAACCATAATTTTGGAGAATTTGATGGGATTTAGGAAATTTAGAATTTTGATAGATTTTAGGGAAGTTCATATGATTTTCTGTAAAATTCTTTCAAATCCCACCTAAAACCATGATTTTTGGTTTCGTATTTTTAACTAAACAAATCCAGAATCCTCCAGAATCCTAAAAGTTATTAAAATCCTAATCCACAAAACTGTTTTGAATAACAGTGGATTTTAAAGTAGATTTTTAAATCATCAGTTCAATAACAAGGGATTTTAATGGATTTTAAAGTAGATTTTTAAATCATCAGTTCAATAACAGTGGATTTCAGAAGACTTTTTAAAATACATGATTGAATAACATAGGATTTGTAACTCTTACACAAATCACTTAAAATGTCAAGTTGAATACACCCCCCTTAGTTTATTAGGGCATGATTACTGGTAAATTCTCTGAGAGTTGCTCAATATATAGTATTTTAATTATTTTAATATAATATTAATATTTATTATAAAGATTAATTAAAAAAATAATTTGGTCCATTAATAGCTGGCCAGCTGTATAAGAAACGGTTCTACAGATGCTTGTGGGAGTAACGTTTCTATTCTCTCTTTTTATTTTTTTCATCCTCTCTCTTCTTTTACTAATATTTAATTATTATTAATTAAAGAGCAATTCAAAGAGAACCCACTAGTAATTATGGTCTTATACTCCCTCCCTTTTAAAATATAAGATGTTTTAGAGAAATTTTTTGTTTTATAATATAAGATGTTTTCAAGTTTCTATGCAACTTTTAGATTAGTTTAGTATTTTATATTATGTATTATTGTTTTTGATTAGTTGAACTTGTTAAAAGTAAAGACTTTTTAATCTGCGTGATTTTAGTTACAACATCTTATATTTTAAAACGGAGGAAATATAAGATAGTGTATAAGCATTTTAACAAAATAAAATAGTATTTAATTATTTTTAATGAAAAAAAATACATGTCAAAAGAAGAGATATGCCACATGTCAAAAGTTTGGGAGTGTTCTCTAACTTTATTATGTAAGATAGACACAGTCAAAACAATGTTCATAACCCCTTCCGCTACATCTTAGGAGGATACCTCTAAATCTTCTCGCACTCTTTTCAAAAAACGCATTACAATAAACAAAACAACTCAAACAAGAATGAAGAAGCAGTGGCTCGAGATCTTACTCTTTCACACTCTCATTGATTCATCATCTTTATCACCACAAAGACTCAGAATGATGAACATACTCATATCAAAGCAAAGATCAGACTTGATCCAACACAAACTCTCTCAACACACTTCCTTCTTCGGCATCAAGCTCTGGATCCTCATCACAGCTTCTGCCTCTATAGCCTTCCTCTTAGTTCTGATCGTTTCTATCTTCCTCTGTTTCATCTTTCACAGGAGAAAATGTAAACAAGAACCATTCAGACTAAGATCAAAGCTTTGCCTCCCTTTGTCACACATTCCCCTAAATAACAAACGACAGATTCCGTACAACCGTTGTGGCGACGATGTAGAGAGCCAGAGAATCTCTCAGGCTGGTTGGTCCTCTGCTCGTCTTTCCTACTACTCCCGCAGCTTCTCTTCTACCGGCAGCTTTGGAAGCTTCAATGTGTTTACGTTCATGGAGATCAAGAATGCGACAGATGGTTTTGCAAAATACAATCTGATTGCTAAAGGAGATTCTTCATCGGTGTATCGTGGAGTCTTGATGGGGACAGTCACTGTTTCTGTCAAACGTTTCTTCCCCATCCATCAAAGGTTTTTACATTTTTGGTTTTATCCCTTCACATATATGTCTTAGAATCTTGATGTTTTGATCTGAGACAATGATGCAATCAGGTATGAAGATAAAGATTTCATAACAAGAGCTGAGATGATTGCAAATGTTAGACACAAGAATGTGGTGAGACTCCTTGGATACTGCACTGAAGGAGATGAGAGGTACGTATTTTTATATTATATATAAACTCAGCTGTACATGTGACTTAAAATGTGAGACTTTGTACTAAAGTCCGAATGAATTTTAGGGTTCTTGTTTACGAATACGCTGAGAAAGGTGATTTGCACCAATGGCTTCATGGATCTGCTGGGAGAAATCGGCCTCTGACCTGGAGAAAGAGAATGAAGATCATTCAAGGCGTAGCTAAAGGGTGTGTTGATCTAATCTATATATAAACTATATTAACCAAAAATATTATTTAGCATCGATTGCGATGGTTAATTATGTTTGTATTCTGATCAGCCTTGCGTATATTCACGAGGACATCGAACCAAAGATCACTCATCAAGACATAAGACCAAGCAAGATTCTTCTTGATTATCAATGGAACGCTAAGATACTTGATGTTGGATTCATCGGTCACAGTGAGATTCCAACTTTTGTTCCTTCACCTGGTAATCTAGATGAGAAAATGGACGTTCATTGCTTCGGGACTTTGATAATGGAGCTTGTCTCTGGGAGAGTCTCTGTAGACCAAAGCTCACCACATGTGAGAGTTCATATACAGAATACATATTTTACCATGCACAAACCCAATGTTAGCTTACCGGGAATTAAACAATGTTTGTTCTTGGCAGGTTTATCTAGTGGACTGGATCAAAGAGATGGTGGCAAATCATATGATAGTAGATGTTCTTGATCCTAGCCTGCCTGAATTTCCTACAATGAAAGAACTCAAACGGATTGTGTTGATTGCCTTGCGTTGTGTTGATCCTGAGATAGAAGAAAGACCTAAAATGGGAGATGTGATTCACATGCTCCAACCACATGACTTGCTACTGAGTAACAAGGTAATCTAAGATATTTTAGTTCCTTGTTCCATAAGATATATCGATCGATTTGTTTGTTTCTTATCCTTACTTTTTTGTCTATGGTACAGCCAATACAGACACCTCATAAAATTGTCCCCAGGTTTCTGCGATCAGTATCAGACAATGAATCAATAAAGTAAAAGACATGGCGGCTAGTTTAGGATTTTAAGCTATGCATTTTCTACATTATTAAGGGTTACTTTTAATTTATCTCACAGCAGTCTCAGCTGTATTGATTTTTTTCCTTTGCATCTGTTGTGAATGTGCACTTAATGAAACAGAAGAATATAATAAGAAAAAAAAAAAAGAAAAAAAAAAAGGACAGTTTTACATATGAGTAAGCCCCTAGAAACTAGGCACAGTTTTTTTTTTATCACTATCAATAAAACCATAAAATTGATTGCTTAATACAAAGGTTTATACACCTTGATTGACCATATACTCAAAAACTAATATAAGATAATATGGCACATATCCTTATAGTATGTGTGAGATATTAGAACATCTTATATATCCTAATTTCCTACTTTAAATGATATATATAATTTATTTTGAACAACAATGACAATGCAAAGCAGAAAAATACAGTATAAAAAAAATGGTAAATGTTGATACAAATTATAAAAGCTACTTTCCAAACTTATAAAAATAATATAACCAAAAGAAAAATAAAAAGAAGAAAAAGAATTATAATGGCCTCACACATGAAAGTTTAAACTTGAGAGAAATTGAACATTTAAAACTCTATTAAAAATAAATTATCAAATCATATAAAAAAAAATGACGCCATATGATGATGTTAATAATATAGGAAGATGAATTATTAATAGAACAAAAAAAGTAAATATTAGAAAAGAAGACAATTTAGATGATTTAAAAAACTGAAATACTTTGCGACATAAGTAAAATTGAATACAAAAAAGGTTTATTCAGTTCTTATTTTTTATTAGTATATAATTAATCACAATAATAATAATAATAATAATAATAATGTTAGATAATTATAAATTATGTATAGGAAAAGGGGCATTTTAAAAAATGACTTAAGATTAAATGTATTCATTATGGTTATTAATTGCTTTCATACATTATTATTTTTTGTTTCAATAATTCGGAATTGCATAAAAAAAATTAATAGCATCATTATTTGCTTTATTAAATGTTTTACATAAGTTTTTTCTTTTTATTTTTTTATTTTTTAAAATTTCGAAATTCCAAATGGTTTTTTTATTATAACTCAAGATTAAAAATAAGCAAATCAAACTAATAAAAAAATCAAATTATTTTTTAATATTTACTGTATATAGTTTGATTTTCTTTTTAAACATAAAATGATAAAGAAAAAAACAAAGAAAATCTAGAAAAATGTGTCTCTAAGGCAAATTATAATTATTTAGATATAAAATTATGTTAGTGTTACCTAATTTGATATTTATTTTAAAATTAAAATAGTGAATAAATAACCAAAAATTTTGTATCTTAAAGTTTTCTTTAACTATTATGCAATTTGATATTTTGTTTTTTAAGTATGAATCATATACGGAAATCCAAAAAGACGCACGGGATCAACACTATACAACAAATCCTCAACCACACAACACCCATTGGGCCAAATCTGATGATCTTATGGTTCAAATTATAAAGATACTATAGAGATTATCGCAAAAGGTCGACATTTTGAATCAACTGAGGAAAATACAGTAACTGTTTGTTCAGATGCCATGGGAACAATTCAGGAGAAGCAATGGGTAAGGCGTTATCCTTTTTCAAAGTTACAATGGTCATGTGTTTAACATTGAACATGAAACTATCAGGGATCTGAAGTAACATTCAACGACGATGAGCCTAAATATGCGGAAAACCTCAGAGATAATTGATGAAATGGTAAGCTAAGACTAAGCTTGATATAATTGCCTTAGATGATATCAAATTGTTACCTCTTGTTATAAGTGTTTAATTTTTATACAGAAGTGAGCTGGATGTCAATGATGCATTTTCGAGAGCTTGAAAGTAAGCGGGCAAAAAACAGTAGGTATCCTTGTATTAGTTTGTTCTATTTGTGGCTAGAAGCCTAGAACCTACTATTTAAATGGTCGTGTGCATTTTTTTCTTAGGTTGAATCAAAAGATATCCAAGAGCCAACACTAGTTCCTATGCTTCAAACGATAAGAACAATATTTTTTCAAGGTACATGGTTGTCAAAATATCATGTTCTCTCCTCTCCATTCCTCTTTATTGTTCCTGCTAACAATGTTTTTTTTTTTTTTTTTTTTTGTGGAGCCATTTAAATCATCAAATGTTTTGGCGGGACCAATGTTAAGAGGGTTTCCAAGAGTGCAAAGCCGACTTCTAGTGGTACTTTGAAGTTTGAAGCAATGAAATAAAACATTAAGATTCTGCCTTCAACATCTTCTACCAAAAAAAAAAAAAGATTCTGCCTTCAACATATTTTCTATTGTATTCCCCAAAAATTATAAAGAATAATATTAGGAGGCTGAGTGAACCTATATTTAGTATATGATTCTTTTTATTAGCTTTATTAAACCTATATTTCAGAGCTACAACACTTCAAAATGCAAATGATTCAAATTTGAAGTTAAACTTCATTTTAAGGTAAGTTGTTCTTCATAGTCTCTTTTTGTTAAAAAGTAAAGTAATTTCTCTTTATTTGTTCTCATATTTGATATTTCTCTTGCTTCCTGCATACACACAACACAAGTCTTTGAATTACAAAAACCGTAACCGCAATCCGTAATTCATAACAAAAGAAGAATCAAGTGGTAAAATCTTATGTCTCTCTTCTCAAAAGAAAAAAATTAACACAAACATCAGATGATCAAACACACAAAAATCGACAGAAACTTCACAAACACAATTTTGAAGTTTATTAATGTTTATCTTATGCAATAACCATGTATCAAGATCATTTCAATACACAATTTTTCAGTAAGTTATGCTATTGTGTAATGTTTATAAATGGAAAGAAAATAGATGTCTATTAAAAAATAAACTAATTACAAATCAGAAATGAGCAAAAAAAAATAGTGAAGAAATTTTAACATTTCTTTTCTAACTCATTTGAGGCTTAACCGGGTCAAACATTGTGTTAAACCAACCTAAACCATACATTATACCGATTCCGTAAGCCGTCGGGTAAACCAATTTTAAATTAATTTTGGTTTGGATAACTCAATTTTCAGTTTTGGTTAGATTCGGTTAATCACATAACCACTAAATGAAAGACACGTAAGTTCTTCACGAACCACATCTGTTCCCTTCAAAAAAAAAAAAAAAATCTCCAAGTCCTTCACTCTTCTCCCCTCCTCTCTCTTCATCCTCCATATCTACAGAGCTCGAGACGAGATTCTCCTTGTTCAACAACTCTCATCTGTAATCGATACAGGTTCTTTATTCTACCTCTTCTCTTTTGTTAGATTCTGTATAATCTCGGTCGCTTGCATGATTCTGACTAGGTTTTCTTCAGCAAACTCTGATTTCGTCGCTTTTGTGCTAGTTTTAGTCCCTTAATTCTCTAATTCTAGATAATTTAATGAACTAAGAACCCAGAAGTATGATAGATATATGGGTTAGTCGTATATCTGAGGAATAGGTTCTTCTACTTCTAAGATTTTGAATTGCATGTTCAGTCTGATTTTGCTGTAATCTAATTACTTTTGTTTGCTCTGTGATGGGTTTCAGATGGCAGCTTCATCTACTTGTCTTGTGGGAAATGGATTGACACTGCACACAACAACCAAACAGAGGCTAAGTAAAAGCTTTTCCAGTAGACAGATTGGTCTTTCCTCAACCTATTCTTCAGTTATTAGGACGTCTAGGTTTAACGTTGTGAAGGCTTCTTTGGATTCGAAGAAACATGAAGGAAGGAGAGATTTTCTCAAAATCTTGTTAGGAAATGCTGGAGTTGGTTTGGTTGGGAGTGGGAAAGCAAATGCAGAAGAACAAGCGGTTTCTTCGTCTCGGATGTCTTATTCTAGGTTTCTTGAGTATTTGGATAAGGATAGGGTGAATAAAGTTGATTTGTATGAGAATGGGACAATAGCTATTGTGGAAGCTGTTTCTCCTGAGTTGGGTAACCGTGTTGAGCGTGTACGTGTTCAGCTACCGGGGTTAAGTCAGGAGCTTCTCCAGAAGCTAAGGGCCAAGAATATTGATTTTGCAGCACATAATGCTCAGGAAGACCAAGGTTCTGTGTTGTTTAACTTGATTGGTAATCTTGCTTTCCCGTTGCTTTTGATTGGTGGCTTGTTCCTTCTTTCGAGACGTTCTGGTGGTGGAATGGGTGGACCTGGTGGTCCTGGTAACCCTCTTCAGTTTGGTCAGTCCAAAGCAAAGTTCCAAATGGAACCAAACACTGGTGTTACATTTGATGATGTTGCTGGAGTTGATGAAGCAAAGCAAGATTTCATGGAAGTGGTGGAGTTTCTGAAGAAACCCGAGAGATTCACTGCGGTTGGTGCCAAGATCCCCAAAGGTGTTCTTCTGATTGGTCCTCCTGGTACCGGGAAAACCCTTTTGGCAAAAGCCATTGCTGGTGAAGCTGGTGTGCCTTTCTTCTCCATCTCTGGTTCTGAGTTTGTTGAGATGTTTGTCGGTGTTGGTGCCTCAAGAGTCCGTGATCTTTTCAAGAAAGCCAAGGAGAACGCTCCTTGCATTGTCTTTGTTGATGAAATAGATGCTGTCGGTAGGCAAAGAGGAACTGGAATTGGTGGAGGTAATGATGAAAGAGAACAGACCCTCAATCAGCTCCTAACTGAGATGGATGGTTTTGAAGGTAACACTGGTGTTATCGTAGTTGCTGCAACCAATAGAGCAGACATTCTTGATTCTGCTTTGTTGAGGCCAGGAAGGTTTGATCGACAGGTACTATCTGATTACATTGATATATTTTTTTTTGTAATCCTATAACCACTTCTAGCGCTGGTGTTTACTTATAAGTTTCTGATGCAGGTAAGTGTTGATGTTCCAGACGTTAAGGGGAGAACAGACATTCTCAAGGTTCATGCCGGTAATAAGAAGTTTGACAATGATGTCTCACTTGAAATAATAGCAATGAGAACACCCGGATTCAGTGGAGCAGATCTCGCTAATCTCTTGAATGAGGCTGCTATATTGGCGGGAAGGCGAGCGCGGACATCGATATCATCTAAAGAGATTGATGACTCCATTGATAGAATCGTTGCTGGCATGGAAGGAACAGTGATGACGGATGGGAAGAGCAAAAGCTTGGTTGCTTACCATGAAGTTGGTCATGCAGTGTGCGGGTCAGTGAGAATCAGACTAAAGGCTGGTCTATATATTATTACTATCAAGAACTTACGTTGAAGTTATAAACTTTGTTCTTTTGCAGCACACTGACTCCAGGACATGACGCAGTGCAAAAGGTAACGTTGATACCAAGAGGCCAAGCGAGAGGTCTGACATGGTTCATTCCATCAGATGACCCGACACTCATCTCCAAGCAACAACTCTTTGCAAGAATTGTTGGTGGACTCGGCGGTAGAGCCGCTGAAGAAGTCATCTTCGGTGATTCCGAGGTGACTACTGGCGCAGTTGGTGACTTGCAACAGATCACCGGTTTGGCTAGACAGGTACGTTGCGCCTGTTAATAAGTTTGATTTTCTAGTAGTTGATGATATTGAGAGCTTGAGACTGTTGAACTTTGTAGATGGTAACAACATTTGGAATGTCTGATATTGGACCATGGTCGTTGATGGATTCATCTGCACAAAGTGATGTCATCATGAGGATGATGGCAAGAAACTCCATGTCTGAGAAGCTTGCTGAAGACATTGATTCTGCGGTGAAGAAACTATCAGACAGCGCATATGAGATAGCTCTAAGCCACATAAAGAACAACCGTGAAGCAATGGATAAGCTTGTCGAAGTGCTTCTCGAGAAAGAAACTATTGGCGGTGACGAGTTCAGGGCAATCCTCTCTGAGTTTACCGAGATCCCACCGGAGAACAGGGTTCCTTCTTCAACAACAACAACTCCAACAACAGCACCAACACCAGCTTCTGTCTAAGTAATGGATTTGTATACTTGTAATACTTAATTTTTCTGTAAATTTTATTTGTCAAACTTGAACTACAGGCATGTGATACTCTCTCAAAAACTTAGTAACAAGTAAATGTTAAAATTGGTATATCCACCAAAGTTGTGTGTGTGATCTGGATGATCCAATTTTAAGAAATTTCTTTATAGAATTAGCTTGCAATATTCTAAGAGAGAATTTTGAAGCTTGCACAAGTAATAACAAATCGGTCTGCTAATTCATACTTCTGTGTGTTAAAATTGGTATATTCACCAAAGTTATGTGTGTTTAATTACTGTGTGCTGGGTTATCCAATTTTAAGAAATTTCTTTATAGTATTTTGAAGCTTGCACAAGTAAAATAACACCAAATCGGTTTGGTAATTCATACTTATGTACATTTTGGATACAATTACCTCAAACCTTGAGAGCTCCTAAACGCTATACAAAAGCCATAAAAAATTTGTACACCATGATCTCTCTGTTTGACCAACATCAAAGAATATTACCAAATTGATACTGTCACGCTTTGTTCACCTTCCAGGAGCTAACCTGAAACCACAGAGTAAACCCACAAATCAATGCTCAAAATTCCAAAATTAGTAAAATATATAAACCCTAAAAGAAACAACATTTAATCAAAAACCTTGAAAGCAAACGTTACGCATTTAATGGCTTCACGCCACTTGCAATTCCATCATCATTACTTCTCTCTTTCTTCACCCACACCATTGTTGAAGAGGCAGAAGCAGCTCCGATCGGCATTTTAACACGGTAATGCGCCAAATCATTCCTTTGCTTAACCCGATTACGGTTACTCGGTTTGGTTTGTGCCTTGAGATGATTCTTCGTTTCATCTCTTTTGATAGAGAGATCCTCAAATTGCGTTTCTATGGCCGTCACTGCTTTTTCACTTTTCTTCCCGTAAACTCGAATCACATCCTTCGCCGGAATAACATTCTCCGTCACGACGGGCTCAGGCGGCGGGATTGAACCACAACCACCAGAATCGACGACAACATCTACAAAAGCCACATCTTGATATGTCTTCTTCTTCTTCTTCTTACTATCATACTGTTTCCTCGTAAATCCCCTATCCTTCTTCGGTAATATCTCCGCCGTATCTTCACCTCCACCGCTCCTAACCTCCGCCGTTGCTTCCGGTATCTCCTTCTCGACAAATCTTGCTCCTCCGCCGCTCGTAGATTTCTTTTTTCTTCCCTGATTGCTTCGATTCAAACGCTTCTCATCCTCCTCTGCTTTCTTCAGATCTTCTTCCTCCTCTCTCTTTTTCTCTTCCTCCAATTGTTGTTGTTGTTTCTGTCGTCTCTCTTCTTCTTCTTCTTCTTCCTTACGCTTCTTCTCTTTCTCATTGATCCAACGCTCCTGTAGCTGTAGGATGCTGATGTAGTTAGCCGGAATCGAAGGAGTAGTCTTCTTCTTTTTGCTGTCAGTGTTATCCTCCGCCATTGAAATCTTCTTTCTTCACAAACCTCGGTTTAAGCTGTAATGGAGAAAAGCAAAAACAGCTGAAAGGGGAAAACAATTTAGTTTACTACGCACGCATTAACTTTATACCGCACTAGAAAAGAAAAAAAGTAGAAACCCCTTGATCCTATAGGCCCATTTGGCTGGCCGGTAACCTTTCACTTTTTAAAACATTTTATTTACTATAATTTTTTTGTTGAAAAGGTTACCTTAATATTTAAGCATCGGCCAAATAATTTTTTTTTTAAAAATAGATTCTATAATCAGTTGAATTAATACGATCGTTTATTTTATAACGGCTACAACATAACATACACAGATGCTCCAACTATTTTATATATATTAATAGAGTACAACAAATAAAAATTTTGCTTTACCAAATTTAAAAATGATATTTTATCAAAAAATGTAAACAAATCAAAGATGAAAATCTAAGTTAAATGGAGGCTGAAACTGATATGCGGAAGCGAAATGTTTCGAAAATAGAAAATAATTTTTTTCTAAAACAAAAAAATTGAAACGTTTTGGAAACAAATGTATATATATATATATAGATATATATGTATATACATAATAAAACACCAAACATAAAATCTATATCAAAAAGAATATTTGAAACAACACAAATTCAAAACATAAATTTTAAATAGTTGAAAACACTAATAATATTATATATTTATATGTATTATGAATATATATTTTCAAATTATTTTTATTTTTTTTAAGTTTTTAAGCTTAAAAAATCTTTCCGGCATGTTTCCAAAACGAAAACAGAATTTCCATCGTGTTTCCAAACAGAGATTTCTAGAAATCGTATTTCCGTTGCTTGTTTTCGTGTTTCCACAAATTTCCGTTTCTAAAACATTTCAGAAATAGGAAACGGACCTTAAAAAGAGTTTTCATGCGACATAAATGAAAATCATAATTTTGAAATCTAACTTTCAAAATTTTTCTTTACCTTTATAAATGAAAATGCAACATTTTTCTTTACCTTTATATTTTTAATCAGATCATAATCATAAAGAAGAAGAGATGAAAAATGTTTTATAATTCT
Source organism: Camelina laxa (assembly GCA_024034495.1). Taxonomy (NCBI): domain Eukaryota; kingdom Viridiplantae; phylum Streptophyta; class Magnoliopsida; order Brassicales; family Brassicaceae; genus Camelina; species Camelina laxa. Next base: position 27,566,698 of record CM043883.1, read on the forward strand.
ATTTGATTTTCAAAATTTCTTGCCAAAGTGTTCTTTATTTATAATGAAACAACTTCTTACTAAGTTAACTTAACTTAAATAAGAATTATATTTGCATTTTATTAAGTATGTAAACAATGTTATTTTTTTTTTGGTGAATAGTAAAGAATGTTATATATTGTCTTGACTCAATTCATCCAATCATTAATATATTGTTGTTAAATGTTAATTAAAAGAAATATAGTCAAAATAAATACAATTAGACGTTGTTTTGTAGATTTTCAGGTGTCGGAAAGATTGGAAAAAGAGCAAAACAATCTGACATAGAATAAATAAGACACATAGAGCCAAGCAAACATTTATTACCATTTTATTTTTTTGACTAGAATATTTATTTCCTTTTAAATTATTTATTGTAAAGCTTTATTTTATTTATTAATTAATAAATAAAACCTTATCTCTCACACAACACAACACACAGTCCAAGACATTTTCGAAGCAACTTGCATCGCTCATTTGTCTCATCTCTCAAACTTCGAACGAGTCGCTGCTTCTCCTACGCTCTCTCTCTCTCTCTTTATATAAACCCGTCGAGGATTCTTTTCTCTGTGTCTGACGTTAGAAGATAGGAGAGAAAGAGTTATGGCTATGGCGATGATGATCCGAAACGCAGCAGCTTCACGTCGAGCAATGACTCCGATCTCCGGCGATTTCGGTGGTTTGAGATCTATGTCGTCATGGTGGAAGAGCGTTGAGCCTGCTCCTAAAGATCCGATCCTCGGAGTTACCGAAGCTTTTCTCGCTGATCCTAGTCCTGAGAAAGTTAATGTTGGTGTGGTGAGTCTCTCTGTTCTGTTTTCCCCTGTTACTACTACTACAGATCCTTACGTATTGAGGATGTTATCAAAATTGAGGTCTTATGGATAAAACAGGAATTGAGATTTGGTTTGTTTGTTTTTGATCGTTTTTAAGATGATGATCGAGGAGTTTTTGTATGCTGGCTTTACTTTTTTTGGTTGATGAAGCTAATATGTGTTTGGATACTATCATTTTAGGGAGCATATCGTGATGATAATGGCAAGCCTGTTGTCTTGGATTGTGTCAGAGAAGCTGAGCGAAGGCTTGCTGGGAGCACTTTCATGTAAGACTTTCTCTTTCTCCCTCCCCAAATGAGCTTAAGTTTTTAAGGCTTCTTTGTTGATTGACATGACAATACTGATTGTCAAGTTTTGAAATCTTCTTCTTGGTGAAGTTCTTTAATTGTAACTGACGAAAAGATTATTGATTTGCGGATATATAACCTGTTAAATATTGGATGTCTTATTAGCCTATCAATCCCTTTTTCATAGTAAGAACTCAGAAAGATCAACATCATCAGTTATCTTATTTCCTGTAGTTCACTAGACTGATCTGATCTGTCTCTATTGTCTTAATCGACTAAAGGGAGTACCTTCCTATGGGAGGAAGTGCCAAAATGGTGGACCTAACATTGAAGCTTGCCTATGGGGATGATAGTGAATTTATTAAAGATAAAAGAATAGCTGCAATTCAGACTCTTTCTGGCACTGGAGCATGCCGTCTGTTTGCGGACTTCCAGAAACGTTTTTGTCCTGGTTCTCAGATCTACATCCCTGTACCAACCTGGTCCAAGTGAGTTTTATACAGTTAAATTTTATCATTTCCTGTAAGTTTGGCCAAGCTTTCTATTGCTTCCCCAAAATAGCATAGCTAATGTTTTCTTCTATCAACAGCCACCACAATATCTGGAGAGATGCAGAAGTCCCTCAAAAGACATATCATTACTATCATCCAGAAACCAAGGGCTTGGATTTCTCAGCATTGATGGATGATGTGAAGGTACATCTTCTTCAACAAGCAACTTTACTTTATGTTCTTGTCGATAACATCCTAATTCTGTTAAGCCTTTTTTATATAGAATGCTCCGGATGGCTCATTCTTCCTACTTCATGCGTGTGCTCATAATCCTACTGGAGTAGACCCTACAGAGGAACAATGGAGAGAGATATCACAGCTATTCAAGGTGATAACTTCTTATCAATTGTTTATCATTGACTTTTCTTCTCCCTGATCAGTCCACTTGCAAACTAACAGTGAGTTCTCGTTTCAGGCTAAAGGCCATTTTGCATTCTTCGATATGGCCTACCAAGGTTTTGCTAGTGGAGATCCAGCGAGAGATGCCAAGTCCATCAGGATCTTTCTTGAAGATGGCCATCATATTGGAATTTCTCAATCCTATGCTAAAAACATGGGACTCTACGGCCAGAGGGTGGGATGTCTCAGGTATTCATTTTTTTAAGCAAAGAACACCATTTTTTCTTCTTACAACTAGGAAAAATATGGAAATTAGAAATATATCAGCACCTTAAATTTCGAATGTATGCATCATCAAATTGTAAAGTCCAAAGAGGTTCATTTAGTGATGAAGTAGAACTGAATATGAACATGACGAAATTGTCTTCTGCTGCAGCGTGCTTTGCGAAGATGCAAAACAAGCCGTGTCTGTGAAAAGTCAATTGCAGCAGCTAGCTAGACCAATGTACAGCAACCCACCTTTACATGGTGCTCAACTGGTCTCAACCATTCTTGAAGACCCGGAGTTGAAGAGTCTGTGGCTAAAGGAAGTTAAGGTACGCTTCCATCATAGCGTTGTCTCCTTAGCTATGTAGCTTCCTTCTTCTTGCAATTTATCCCACGTTTTCATGTGCACACATTATGAAAAAAATGCTAATTATTTCACTCATAACAGGTCATGGCTGATCGGATCATCGGCATGAGAACAACTTTGCGAGAAAGCCTTGAGAAGTTAGGGTCGCCTTTATCATGGGAGCATGTTACCAAGCAGGTAATTACAATAATAAACTGTGTTTCTTTTGATTTCGTTGTCATTTCTCACCTCTGACTGACTCACACAATCACATAATCCTATTTTTGTGGGGAAACAGATTGGCATGTTCTGCTACAGTGGGCTAACACCAGAACAGGTTGACCGCTTAACAAGCGAATATCACATCTATATGACCCGTAACGGCCGTATCAGGTACTTCACGTTCTCCTGATTGAAAATCTTGAAGCTCACATCCAAATGCCTCCATTTTTCTAACATCAGCATGCATAAATTCAATGCAAATCATTTCTAAATCCTTGAGGATCTTGATGTTTTGGTTGCAGTATGGCTGGTGTTACGACAGGAAATGTAGGATACCTTGCGAATGCTATACATGAAGTCACCAAGTCTTCTTAAGTCATTTACTTGCATGTTTCACCCAAACATAAAATTTTTGTCTGAAGAGTCAATAAAACAGGAAGCAAGATTTGTTCTTCGATTGTTTTCGTGGGAACTGAAAAGTTTACCCAAAAGTCCATTCATAAACTGTTAGCTGGGCAATAAAAACAGGCCTCAACCATGGATATACAAAGTTCGGATTGTTTTCTTCTCATTTGTTTTTTTTTTTGTTTTGCTTGTTTTTTTTTTTTTTTGAATAAATGTTCAACTATATTCAAAAAGAAAAAATATCTTTGGTACAACTAGTGCATCAGGTGCTTATAGAGTTTGCAGAAGTAAAAAGTTTTAACACATTACAAAACTAAGTCCGAGTGGCAAACCAAGCTTGCAATCCTGTAACATAGCGTTGATCTCCCATGAGTCCAATAGCTAAAAGGTGATCCCTCATATGGCGGTCAATAACGTGAATGAGACAAGAAGCTGGTCGCGGAGGCTCCCTGTGCTTCCTTCTGTTTCTTTCATGCCAAAGGCTGTAGACTGTTATTTGCAGAACAGAACAAGCCAGGAGCTTTTGTAGTCGACTTCCCCAGTCCTGGCTAGCAGCAGAGACGATGGGGTGCCAATTTGTTGAGAATTTGGACTTGTAGACATTAAGAGCAGAAGCTTTCCAGACCTCCAGACTAAAACTGCAGGAGAAAAACAAGTGATCCCGAGTTTCAGTGGCATGTGCACAAAAGAAACATGTTCCCTGAGCGCCCTTGTTCCATTGCAGCATCCGATCTCCAGTGGATAGTCTGTTACGAACTGCTAACCACATACAAAAAGAAGCTTTTGGGATTGAGTGAGGGAACCAAACACTTCTGTGCCACGAGACCTCCGGAAACACTGCACGAAACTGGGACCAAGTGTCCTGTGTCGAGAAACGAGAATGATATTTCCCGTGAGTACCTTTCCAAAGCACAACGTCAGAGCTCGGGTTGCGACTATCCCGTGTCAACGCAAGCTCCGACTCCACCTGGTTTAACAAGCATTGTCGATGTTGACGCGAGTGTGGTCGACCCCATGCCTCTGCAACCGTCATGTGTTTTGTAATCCCCATATCAATAAAACCTCTCTCGCCAACTACATCCACTAATCGGCCCATGCTAGACCAGTCATCGAACCAAAAAGAGGTACTAGTCCCATTATGCAATTCCACCCTGCTAAACTGCTTAGCCTTATGTCGGAATTTAAGTAGTTTCCTCCAGATCCAAGAACCAAGGTTAGTCGGCTTAATGGACCAGAAACTCCCTCGTTTAAGTAGCGTTTGACCTACCCATTTAGCCCACAAAGATTCATTGGGAGAAATGATCCGCCAAATCAGCTTGAGACAGCATGCCTCATTCATCTCAGTAAGCCACGTGAGCCCCAAACCACCTTCCGTCTTAGGTCTGCAGATGTTTTCCCAAGCTACCTTAGCTTTATGGGGGTTTAATTCCGGGCCTGACCAGAGGAAAGCTGAACACAATCGCTCTATCTCAAGCACACACTGTCTAGGTAATCGAAAAGCAGACATCCAAAACCCGCAGACACTCCATAAGACAGAGTGGATCAAATTTAGACGCCCTGCTTGTTTCCTTTCGAATGTCTTTTTTTTTAACTGTTATGATTTTAAGATCTGTCTTTGTTACTTTTGCAACTTCTGTCTATTATGAGTTAGAGTCTGTTGTAGGGTTTAACATCAGATTATCATGATTTCATTCCATCATTTCGGTTCTTTGTCTTGCAGATCTTTGGAATCGGATTTGTTTCTTTTTTTACGGACAAAAACATATACAAATACTGATACATGAGAAAAAGTATCTCTACAAGTCAGTGAACAAAAAGAATATAATAGACACAATCATCACCTCTTGATTTCTCAAAAAGCTGAATTGGCCACGTCTACGGAGGTGACATCATCTCTTCTCACAAGCTGAGACTTAGTTAATCAGAAAGAAGTAAAATTTCGCCCTCCTCCTTTTCATAAAGCAGTTTGCTCTGCAAAAGCATCTCAGTTTCGAGGTCATTTTCTAGGGACCAGCTTGAAACGGAAAGCCTCCATTCATCTGTCGCCTCACATGCTCTGGTATTAGCCTGTTGATAAGTTCCGGCGAAGCCCCAGCCAACTGAGAGATAGAGATGTAACAGATTCAGTAACTGAATGTTTGGTTCTAGGCGAAGTTTTGATTTTGTAGCGGTTAACATACCTCTTGTTTGAAGTTGAACAAAGGTGGTAGAGGTCGGCCATTTGGAAGACGAGCATTTGGCTCACGGAGTTCATTGAAAAATGGATGCGCACATGCTTCGAGCTTCAGACAGCAAACAAACATATGTCAATTAAAAATAAGATCTCGCAGCCTCATTGAACAATAGGGGTCCAAAGAAGCCCTAGAGAAGAGATTCTAACAATTAAGAGTACTTCGTGAATTCCAAATACTAACCGCAGTGCAACGCAGACTTGGTGAATACTGAAGAAGCCGGGATGCGAGGTCAATGGCTTCTGGAGGCATCCGCTTGTGGAAAACCTGAAGGTTACAAAGCAGTATGTGTATTCTGTTTAGTATATGTTTTTTGTGAATATTGTTTAAGTAGCGAGTTAATAATTGTATAATCAGAAAGAAGTTAGAAAGTGCCATGCATATATATACCTTATGCCAGGGGTGAGCTTTGATTTGTGGGAATCTGAAGTCTGTGTAGTTTGGGTTCATGCATCGGATTTCTTCTCGAGTTGGAGTACCAAGAACCTATACCAACACATCACATATTAAGACAAAACTATTATCTTATAGCAAGTATAAACCAGACATAAATTGACGCCAAGGTATGATGTTATAAATAGAGGCTTCACCTTTATGATCTCCACTAGCTGGTCCACTGAGTTTTCTCCCGGAAATAACGGCTGCGAAGATAAATAACATCAAAATGATTACGGAAGATTCTGAAGAGATGCTTTAGTTCTCTAAGATAAATAGAAGATAGATACACTAACCTGACCAAGAAGGAGCTCTGCCAGAACACAACCAGCAGACCATATATCTATGGATGATGTATACTCCGTGGCCCCAAAGATGAGTTCTGGAGCTCGGTAATACCGGGAGCAGATATATGATATGTTTGCTTCACCTTTCACCTAATTTAAATAGCCAAATGTTGCAAATGTCAGGATGACAGAAATATCTAATAGAATTTTCATGGGACAGAACATGTGAACAATAGACCACTGCATCCTATACTTTTAAACATTCACTTAATTGGAGGTTTTACATATTGCATGCACAGACACATAAGAACGATGGAAACAATAAATGAAAATATAAATCTCTTACCAATACTTTAGCACTTCCAAAATCACAAATCTTACACTGATGGGTGAGAGGATCAACCTATGGAACACACCAGAGAATCATATTACATTTTAGTCAAGGTTATAGAAAGACAAAAACCCACAATAGATCAACGTACCAAAAGATTTTGTGGTTTGATATCTCTGTGACAGACACCAGGTGCAGTATGGATATAAGCCAAGCCTCTGAATATCTGCACAACATTTTTTCTAACCCGTTTAAGCATAAACACAACAGAGTAAGAATATTTGTTAGGGGAAACAGTAGATAACAAAGCATACTTGGTAAGTGTAAAGCTTGACATAGAAAATAGGCATCCTCTGGTTTGAATTAGTATAGTGCTTCAATACCCGGTACAACGTCTCAGGTACATACTCCATAACGAGATTGAGGAAAAGCTCATCTCTACTCGTTGTAGAGAAGAAACAATGCTTCAAGGAAACCACATTTGGATGGTCGATTAGTCGCATTAATTGCAACTCTCGGTTTTTATAACGGCGATCTTGCAAAACCTTCTTAATGGCTACTGATTCTCCAGTTTCCAAACATTTTGCCTAGAATGGTAAGTTAACAATATGATCAGAAAGGAAAGAAAAAAAAAGTCATTGCCTACAGAGGCTTGAAGTGAGAAGCATAATGGTACCTGGAATACAATTCCGAATGATCCTGTTCCAACAACCCGCTCGGCCATGTAACTAATGACCTGTAATGACCAGAAAGAAGAAAATGTAAGTGAGTAAAACTACTTAAATGAGTCATAAAGAAATCAAAATCATTTATTCATTTGTTGAAGTTATAAATGGGAAAGGTAGGGAAAGCAACATAACAAATGATTAATCTAAACCTTCTATTTAAAAGATTTAACAAACAACAGAATCCAACCTGTTTCGGTTCACCATTTTTGCCTCCAATTGTAGTAGAAATGATATGACCAGTAACAGCATCATTTCCTTCTATGACAGCAGCAGACATATCCTGCAATCAAAACCTGAACATATTATTACCAGCATCAAACTACTCTTGTCTACAAATAATTAAGGAAAGTAGTAACAAACATATAAATCTGAAGGTGCATTTTCCTATACACCAGAGGCTAAGTTGATAGAAACAAAATCCAGAGAAGATATGCATACTAGTGGTTTAAGATAAGTACATGGTAAGTAGGAGTTCAAAGGTAAAGCAACATTTGGAATGTCAACTATTTCCAGGACATAAAAAAAAAAATTGTACAAAATCAAAAGACACAATCATAGACACCATGGAACAAAACACTGTCAGGTGAAGAAACAAAGCAAAAGAACACAAAACAAAACAAAAGAGTTTCAGAGTCAAATACAGATTGCAAAAAAAAAAGAAGAGAGACAGAAAGAATGGGCCAAGAATCATACAAGTAAGTACACTAATACTCCAAAACTTGTCAGAAACAAAAAAAAAAAAAAAGACTCAAAGATCCACAAGTACTTTGTGAAGCCAAATAAAGCAAGCTGACGAATATTTTATAACATGACAAGGCAAAATAAACTAGTAAGAGATTTACATCGTCGTCTTGCTCTTAAATTAACTCAGAGACAAGAAATTTTACTGTTCTTTAACCTTTATTTCTTAATTAGGGTCCAAAGGTTTATCACTACTAGTAATCAAATCTTCACTAGAAAAAGGTTTAAAATTTAAGCTGAAGAAAAGTAAAACTAGCTACTAAGAAGTCAAAAAACGAACAATCTTCTTCGATGAGCTCTATGGTGAGAGGAACGCTGAATAAAAACAGAACACAGATCGATTTTACTAACACATCGAAGCTGCTAGATCTAGCCGAGATCTAGAAAACCCACAAATCGAAAAATTAAAAACGCATTCTTTACGATACACCAAACGTAAAGAATCAAACATACAGAGAAAAAGAGATACACACTCAAACGTTAAGTTGAAAGAAAGAAAAAAAGAAAAAGAAAAAAAACAAACCTTGTCTGAATCCATATCGGGACGACGTTTCAAAGCATCTCCGCCGTGAAGATGCGGTGGCTGTGAAGCTAGAGACGGAGGCTGAGGCCCCAATGGTATTGAAGTCATGTGCTTTTTACACCTTTCTCTCTCTCTCTCTCTCTCTCTCTCTCTCTCTCTCTCTCCCACACTCAACTCAAAGAGTAAAAGACTATTCTTTCTTTTTTTTTTTTCTCTCACCTGTGGTTTGTGTTGTGTCTAAACTTCATAAATCGTTTCAAAGATCAAAAGAGAACCCACGCTCGAGTTTAGCGCGTGTGTAAGACGAACCAAAGAGAACGCTTATCTGTTGTTAATTAAAGTAGTAGTACTAATTAATTTAAGTGAAGTGATTAGTGAACCTGGTGAATCCGTAACCCCCTTAATGCAACTAATTTTTGGATATTAATGTTAACATGTTTACACAATCAGATAATAAAACAATATAGTGCCTGATGATATAACATGTTTTATTAATTTTGGTAACACCTACTTTTTCTCTTATTGATTAAATGTTATTTGGAGTTTCCAACACAAATTTCAAAAACTTCACTCTTTAATTAATATGTCTATCTATCTGTACTATTAATACAGATTTTTAATTATTTATTTCCGTTTTTTTCCAATTATTATTCATTCATTGGTCTAATCTCTTACTACTATTCATGGAATCTCTTTTTAAGTAAAGTCGTATTCTATTTTTGACGTTTATTAAAGTTTCATAGAATATAGTCGCACATTTGTTTCCAAGTGAACATTATGAGATTTACTATCATCCTACTTTCAACTGGATTCAATCACAGTTCAGACTTCAGAGAAGTAGGTGAAGATATTAATCTACTCAATAGAGGATTTTAGCTAAATATAACATGATTTTGTGATAAACTTTTCATTAAAAATGCAATTAGTTGTATATAGCTCCAACGTATGTTGTCATAGATGCAAACGAATACGGCCATGGAGAAAGGTGGCTGCAAACCGACAACATCCCCCCAAGCTAGACCGAAGCCACCAGTTCAGCAGTTGCTCAAAAAGATTAGCGTTATAATTTATTTGTGTTATATTTTGGTTAAGTTTGAGATTTTCTATTCCGTTTTGGGTGAGAATTTATATGCTTTCCGATAACTCTTTAAATGGAAATATATTGGCTAACGTTACGTATATAGTTACGATCAAAATGTACAAGTTTATTTTGATGTTTATTATATGTCAGAAACAAAAACTGGTTTTTTATGGAGCCAGTCAGCCAGATGGCTACATTTTTAACGTTTTCTAACATTTGGTCCAATTTTGAACTTTGAAGGATGTTTATAAGTCTTAGGATAAGGTCTCTGGACTAAGCACATTGACGATCGTAATCCATTTATTATCACATCCTTCTTTTTAATAACTCGTTCTTTGGATTCCAACCGTCTATGAATTAAGTTCTTAAAATATGAACTCGTCGTTTATAAAAAAAAATTGTATATCTCAGATTCTGAATTTTACTTGATATTTCTTATGTATATGTTTTTTTTTTTTTTTTGTATACTAACCATTTTATCGTGTGGAGGTTGATATATACTTGATATAATTGTCAGATTAGCACTTTAGCAGCATGCGTATTCTATACGTAACTACATCAAATTAAATTGTTGCTAAAATAAAATAGTCACAATCTATGAAGACCTAAAAAGGTCGATCCCATTTCTCAAACCAAAACCCACTGATTGCAAATTTGTGATAACTCATATTTCATATTTGGTGAAGTGTGGGTACGCTCGTACAGTAGTCAAGTGAGTTTGTTTACACATACAAAAGTCGTCGATCGGCGATATCTATCTTTTAAGGTTAGAAACAAATCGGTCACATTGGTCGGAAAACAGGCCCAACCATAAGTTTAGAATGTCTAAAGCACACATCAAAACATTTGGGTTTCTACGATAATACTAACGGCACAGATAACATACAACAATATTTTGATATATTAAATAACATGATCTGGTGACAAATCATTCGTGAAAATGATTACTTGGGAAAGAAAAAACTAAACAAAGAACTATTAAAGTAACATTAAACTGATAATAGGACGATGCAAGAATATATATAAGATAGATTTTAAGATTATGAGTGCGGCCTAGATGTTCTAAGCAAATCGGTTACACATCCAAATATACGTTCTAAGAAAATTAAAGTACCCAAAGATATATCTAGCAACCTCCTCCACCACCGCAACCTCCTCCTCCTCCTCCTCCGCAACCGCCACCACCACCACCGCCACGCCAACAGCTACCTGAATCCTTCTTCTTTTTAAGGCAAGCAAAAACCGCCACGGTTACAAGTGATAAAGACAGAGGAAACATGAAGATCAAGAACAAAAGATCACCAAAAGCATTAGCTCCTTTCATGTCTCAAACTAGCTGATGACGAATCCTCTCTCTCTTTCTCTCTAACTTTGTTTTTTACTTTCTCTAGACTTCGTTTGAGATATTTACACATTTGATCTTCCATGCCACTATAAAGAGATGAAATTTGAATATTCTCACACCAATATTAATTGTCTCAATCATATTGTCTAATTAAGTCAATGTATTCAATTCAGTTCTGCAGTTTTCAGGTTTCCTTTCTAGTAGGGATATTAAAAACAAATTACAAAAGAACATAACTAAGTCTAGTAGTAGAGAATAAAGAAGCAGTGTCACGTTATGGAGTATTATTGCCATAAAATCTCTGTTAACATGAGCTGTACATCACTTCAACAAGAAACCTCCCCCCAACAAGTGACAGACAATTATATCTCCAAAGCTTTTCTCTTTATCATTGAACCTTTTGATCCAGATTTACACAAATAATTATAAATAAAATAAAAAAACTTTATTGGCCATTCCCCTTCTTTATTAACGTTGAGATTTACATGTAATTTGGTGTGAAAAATTTACAGTTTCTTCATTACCTCCAGTGGGAATGTGTTTTGGTCTTGCTATGCCTCTGGTATAGTGTTGAGTGTTTCCTGAAAGATCAAAACATGTTTAAGTCTTAACTTCAAAAAAATGTAGACACATTTGTGAAACAGAAGGTTTAAGATTCTTGTTTGTTTACCTTGGAGAAGCAAACAAAACCTTGTTGTGTATTGGACGTTTTGACCATAGTTTCCCACTTTGGATTTGTTTGAACCTTGTTGGTGAAGTGATTCTCATCGCCAAGAGACTGTAACCATGTGAATGAGTTGTTCTTTGATGGTATTGTTGGTAATGTACGCTTTAACCAAGAATCTGAAGGAGCTTTTGGTAATGGTGGTGGAGGAACAGTGTAATAAGATGACCGATGATGAATCCTTGAACTTTTTTCAAGATTTTTTGTGATTCCCTGATACTGCTCTTCAAGATTAATCTTCTTCTCCTTTGCAATCTCTACCACATTGGATTCTGGCACTGCAACAATTGCTTGATCAGGACACTCTTCAACTTTTTGACTTGAGAATTTAGTGAAATCCTCATTTCTGTGATCATTCATTTCCTCGGTGGTTTTAGGCTGCGAGATAGCAGCTTCTTCATCCACTTCAATCAAGTTCTGAACATCTTTGACTGGAACAATCTCTAGTAAAGGATACTCTTTAGATAAAGATTGTTTCTTGGACTCTTCTTGTACCTTCTTATCTACTGAATGCACAGTGTCTACATACAGAGTTTTCTCTGCCACAGGAGTCTCAGAGGAAGGTTCCCATGTATTATCATCGCTAGCCAACAGCTCACCAAAGTTTTTGCTGACTTTTGCGCGTGAAGCAGTGCCAAAGTTCTCAAGTTTTTCCTTTCCTTGTGGAATAGAAGATACTGATAAGGACTCACCTTGAGAAGACCCTTGTGCAACTAGCTTCAACTTACTCTTATCTTCATTGGTTTGTACCTTGTTCTGACTTTCATTAGTAGGTGCATGATCTTGATACTTAGAACGCATACGACGAACAGAAACAGCTCTTTGCGCCTGTATTCTCACAGATGGAACCGGGTTCAATAGTCCTAAAGAGCTTCTCAAGCAGATTTGAGGGACTAATCCACAAACACCAGAAGCCATGCTGCTTGTATTTTCGTCTTCCTCTTCTTCTTGATCTAGTGAATGATGGAACCGATACGGATTCTGCTCGACCTTGTTCTGTTTCTTCTTCAACTGCTTCACCGGTTCTTCTGGTTTAGGCGGTTTCCTAACAAGATGTGGAGGTGTTTCTGAAGTCAAGGCTTTAGCTGCAGGCAAGAATCTCCCCATCATTAGATCCTGAGTTTGTCGATCACTAGATAAAGTCCCAAATGGCTCCACTAGTATCCCTGAACCATCTAAGCCATTCACACCACTAACATTACTACAGTTGAAGAAGAATGACTCAGATCTTGAAAGAGTATCAGTTGCATCAAGATAGGTACCATCACTATCATAATCATCAAACCGTGAACTATGATGACTCTTTGCATCCTCCACATGATATGATGATACATTATTACTACCAGTTTTGGTCTGGGGATCAGCTTTAGCTTCAGGTTTCCTCACTAACTCTACTCGTTCTCTACCAGGAGGAAGCTTTGGCACAAAATGTGGCTCAACGTTACTTTGTAAAACCGGTTTCCTTTCGTCTTTAGGCTTTCCGGGTTGATGTTCCCATTGAAAAGGAACAGTTCCTGGAATTCTCACAGGACCTGACTTGATATCAGACTTGTAAACAGGTGGAGAAGGAAGAACCTTGTTGGTCACTGAATCAAAAGATCTTGCTTTGCTCTCAGATTCTGAAGTTTGCATAGGACGTCTCACGGATATAAGCGGGCGGTTGAAATCTAATTGCTTCTCTTCCATCACCAAGCTCCCCATTAACATGAAGTCCCTTTGCTTGATTCTGCATAATCAAATCATCATTAGTAAACTTGTAATAACTTCAAACATGATGTAATTTGCACAATAAACTCAGTAGTGATAAGTATTGAAAACCTATCAAGTTTAATCTTTCTTCGTTAATATGAAAACCCAACAAGAGTATGAAGCAAACAAATACAGACTCAAAAGGTGAACCCAATAATTATGAATCCAAAACCAATTTGAGAAATTAGTAAAAACAAACAAAGAAAAGTATTTGATCTTTAGTTTCTTTTTTTGTTTTTCTAATCGAAATCTAAAAATACACAAGAGTATACGCAGATACGTATTCGTACTTATTGTGTATAAGAATCAGAAGCAGGAAAACAGAGAAGGTGTTAAAAAAAGAGCTCAAGATTGTGTTTCTTTTAGAAGAAACAGAATACAGAGTAATGATTAATAGCACTGCAGGAAGAAGAAGACGAAACAGAGACATAAAAGATACATATAGAGAGAGAGAGAGAGAGGTGAGAAAGTGAAAACGTACCAGTTAGAAAACGCGGAGTTGAAGATAGAGAGAGATGGAGAAGAAAGAGATCAGAGAAGAGAAGACAAGTGAATGAAAATATTAATGAAGAAGAGAGGAGGTGAGGTGAAACGAATATATGAGGTTGTCATATTCTTCCTACTTCTTTCTCTTTAGGCTGCCTCCGTCACTTTGATTTGTCCCTTTCTTTGAATATTAAGTTTTTTTTTTTTTTCGTTAATGAATACATAAAAAAGTTATAAAATGCATGTTGATTAATTTAGTAATGCTAAAAATGGAATTTTATTTTTTCTTCTTTTTTTGTTCACACTAGTTTGTTGCATTTTCCTTATGTCTTTCTGTCTCTGTCATCATTTTTTTTTACGTTCATCTCATGTGCTTGGTATAATAATTAATAGGGAGAATTTAGTAGGCATGCAAATATATTATACCAAAGATGTTTGTTTTGTTCCTCGAAATAATTTATACAGATCGTTTTCAAGTATGCTAATTAGTTGGAGATTTTCTATGATTAAATTATGTATAGTTGAGAGAAAACAATGAATTAAATCGGATAACTAGTTAACTACCACATGGTGATTAATTTTTAAAATATGATACAAGATGGGACGATAAGTATATATACTAATCTCTAAAGGTAAGGTAATGGCAACGAGATCTATACATTTCTTAAGATTTGAATTTCCAAAAAGTAAATGATACTGTTATTTATATGTTGAACAATAATACAAGTATTTCTATTAAAATAAATTTAATAGTTTTCTGAAAACTTGTTGCATATTGTGAATACATGTTCAGAATAACATTAGTATCGATAAATCCAACATTCACAAATCAAATATGTGAATGATAGATATATGTGAACAAATCCAGTATACTATAAAACAAATAACAAAAATGTATATACTACTATATATAGAGTAGTGGGGAACAAAAAAAAAAGTAAAGAAGAATAAATCTGGTGCTAGGTTGTCAGAAATTTATATGTAAACAAATAGAGAGTAGTGACCAAAACAAGAAAGAAAAGAACCTTTTTCCAACATTTGGAGTGTAGATAATGATACGTTACTTATATTGCCAACTGATCATACGTTACTTTACACTTCTTTTTTTTTTGGGAAATGAGGTATGTACGAGTCTAAGGTTTGCAAAAAGTTAACAAAATTCATTTTTTTCTCTATAACTAGTCAAGATCTAAACTATACTGTACTTACTAGCCATACTCTTTTGTTAGATAAAGAAAACTAATTCTGTAAAACAAAGCATCTTGGTTTTGTTCTATATGATGATTTTTTATAAATAAAAATCGTAAAGACTTGGGGGGGTGGTTTAGTTAATAGAGTCATCAGATCTCAATTCTTTCGTCAGTGAATCATGTGAGGGGGAGTGGTGTGGTCATCGGTTACTTTACATTTTGTATTTTTGGTATTTATTGACGTGCGTAATCCGTGATGGTGAAGCTGCACTATTAAACAAGAAGAAACTACTATTTACTAATAAATTACTCGTTTTCGAATATGACCGACGTATCTGGTCTGGTGGTCCACTTATTACAGCCAAATTTCTTTCGTAGTCCGAGCCTTTAAAATACTAACATTTATCCGGAATGTCTTTCTTAATACTCGTTTAGAATTCTCATACGATGTGTTACACTTTTAACCCAAAAAAAATTGGTATAAGATGTTCAAACGGCTGGTAAGTATAGTGCTACACTGTGGCTTCACGTTGAGTTCATAAAACCTTTCTATAACAAAAATTTCAAGTTATAAAAAATCCAGCATATATAGCACTTGAATTCTTGAAAATTTAACTGAAGCATCCACGGATAAGCGTTAATAAATACCAAAAATACAAAGAAATAAATGAGGTAAAGACAGTGATGTACGTCACGTCCTTTGGTCTCTCTTTCTTATCTTTTAAAATCTTCCTCTCATTTTAGTTTTTGTTTTTTCCCAATGATCTTTTAGTTATTACTATTATGCAGTTTGACTTAAGCAGGTGAAGTGGAAAATGAAGAACTTGTAACAGGTTTCTTATCTTTTAGATTTGGATGGAATAATAAATACATCCGTGTAAGTCTATATTACAGGATACCACCATTTTATATAGTACCTCTCCAAGATACAAAGACACCTACCAATAACCATTAGAAAAACAAAAGGAAAATAAATAAAAAAAATAGTGCAGAACGAAGTAAACATTTTTGAAGAATGAAACAAAAATCTACAGATAAAAAAAAATAGTAAATGGTGATCAAACAATAAAAATATTTCTAAAAATATATTAAATATTAAATAAATCAAATTTTAATAATAATAATAATATTACTTTTAATGTATATATAATAAATTTTACATTTGATTTCAAAATAACATTTGTAAATTGAATTTTAGATGTCATATTAAATATTAATAATTAATTTTAACCTACAATAAAATTTAAGAATAATTTAAAATATTTTTTAGTTTTTATTTATGATATAAACATGAGTCTCTTAAATTTAGTTTACTATTCATACAGTTTTCAAATAGAACTTTAAGATTAGTTTAACATGAAATTCATATCAAAAATTTTATTCTACCAATACATTGTGAAAATATGAAAATTCTTTTATTACAAAGCAGAAATATTATAAATAAACATATTTTAAATTTTATTTTAAAATAAAAAACGAATTTTAGTATTTTTTTTTGGTTTTTGTTCCATTTGTTCCTCATCAATTTTGAAGAAAAATATTTTTGTTCTATTATTCTTTATCTTTTGAAGAATGTAGAAGAATATAGAAAAAAATTGTAGAATAAAGAAGAGATATTACTCCTCCTTTTTTTCCTAAATTTTGGTCACCAATTACAGTCAAAGAGTTGAAAAGAACGCACAACCATATAAAGATTGTTATATTTGCTGCGAAGAATAAGGTTGTTGTTTATATATTGTTCATTCAGAATTATGAGTCGAAACTTAACAAATGGGCCAAAGGCTTTAGAACTGAAGCTCTAAAGGCCCAAACCAAGCTATTTTTCACTTTATAATTTATTTGGCATACCCACAATTTATATTAAAAACAAGAAAAAACGTTCAAAACCTTGTGATATTTTCCGGTTATCCACTTAACCGAAATGCTATTCTACAAGTCGTCGGCTATGGGCGATTTTGGTCTGTCCAAGTATCTCAGCCAACTCGCTTCGATGCATTTTTTGAAGTGCTTTTGTCAACATTCAAGTGCTTAATCTATATATATATATATTTTTTTGAACATTGCTTAATCTATATATACTACGTGTTATTGTCAATTAAGGGAGTAGCGCTAGTAAGATGAATAGAAAAGATATTTATTGTAACAGAGGGAAAGACGCGTGAGGAGGTCTCATCTGGCACGTGCCTCAAATTTTGTTTTTAACGTCCTTTTGCCGACAGTTTCTCTCTGTGATTCGTCCTAGTCGTACACACTCGTACACAGAGAGACAGACCTGTACCTTTCATTTCTTCTTTTTTCATTTTTCTCTTATTTTTTTTTTCTTTAGGAATCTCAAACTCCCTCCATACTACTAGTTAATTTTGTACTAGTCTTATAATTATCCAGTTCCCCCTTCACCATATAATATTTTACCTTTTTTTTTTAATATATATATATATATATATCTATATGTATAAAAATTAATAACACTAGTGAGATATTAAATACATAAATATAGAAAAGAGTAACGTATGAATTAATAAAGTAGGGTCCAATAAGAGGAAGCATTGACTTGGAAGCATATGAGACAGTCGATAGGCCCAACAGCCCATCGCCAGCTGGATTCCCCCAAATGTCACGTGACCTCTCTCCCCATCTCTCTTCACTATCTCCTTCCTTCCCACGTGATCCTTCCTCCTTCTTCTTCTTCTTCCTCAGACAAGGAGCCAAGCCTTCTCCGATTATGCTCTGTGTCCCCATTGTTATCTCCGGTATTATCGATTCTCCTCCTCTCCGATCCCATTTATCTTTTCACATTTTTTTTTCTTTCTATTTTGATCTTTATTATAGGGTTTGCTTTTTTTTTTTTTTTTTTTTTGATTGAATCATACGGATGCGTTTTTCTCGGTCATTGAATTTGTTATCTGTAATGTGGGTTTGATGAATATGATGTTTCGTTAGTGCTCTCTCTCGTTTGTTATAGAGTCAGCGTTTAAGAGAAAAAATTTAGAGTGTCCTTTGTAATTTTGGCATTTGTGTTGTTGTTGGCTCTTTGATGTGAAATGAATGTGTCATACAGCTAGAATTAGGATTAAAAGTTTGTACCTTTTTGTGCGGGTTTGAGGTAAATGTCGAATCTTTTCTTGATATTTAAGTCTGTGGGCCAATTTTAAACGAATTGATGACATAAAGTTTTTGCTTTTATGACTACAGTGTTCTTCTTCTTGGTTTTGCTTGCTCGTTTTATAGCCAATCTTAGTTGAGGCAAAATTACAAACCTCGTTTTACCCATGTTCTTTGCTCTCTTACAGCATTTCACATTTTCAGCTAATTTCTTTGTCTAACAAAAGGTTACATGTCTTTTTCTCATTTAGTGCAGAAAACAAGAGCAGATGGGTCAGGTTCTACACCAATCAAAGTATTGTTCTCGATTTAGAAAGCCTCTTATGGGGTAAGAGATGGTGAAGGAAGAAAATTTTGATACCAAAACAAATAAAATAATATACCGAATTATATCTGAGAGAGATGGAAGAAAGAAGAGATGAATCGTCAAGCCCTTCACAGCAGGGATCTTCAGAACTTGCTGAAAGGGTTAAGTCGCTTTCTTTTGAACCTCAAGGTGAAGCTTTGAGTAAGGATTCCCCTAGAAGTGTTGAGCAGGATTGCTCTCCTGGTCAGAGAGCATCACAGCATCTTTGGGATACTGGAATGCTTTCTGAACCGATTCCTAATGGCTTCTACTCAGTTGTTCCGGTGAGCTATATGTCCATTTTCAGATTTTTTTCCTTATTTTATTCGCTTGTGTTCTTGTCTTATGGAACGCTGGTTTTCCTGCCTTTAGGGATCTCTCTTAGTAGGAAGATACAGTTTCTGATGTAAATTTTTGCTCCAGGATAAGAGAGTAAAGGAACTATACAATAGACTACCTACTCCGAGTGAGCTTCATGCTTTGGGAGAGGAAGGTGTCAGAATTGAAGTTATTCTTGTTGATTTTCAAAAAGATAAGAAGCTCGCAATGCTAAAACAATTGATCACTACACTTGTCAGCGGCTCAAATCCTGCTTTGGTGATCAAGAAAATAGCTGGAACGGTAGGAATTCTGTAATGAATCTTCCCTCATTGTCACAGTTCCGCATTGCATATTCTCGTAGTTGGGCATTTATTTCTTAAACCGTGTTCACTGTTATGTTTTATTGCACTCTCTGCCATTGATATACTATTACCTCAATTTCTGTTTTTATTAATAAAGAAAAGGGTGTTGATGTCATCATGCAGTTGTTTTAGCAATGACTTGTCCTATGCAACAATGAGATATATTTCTTGTGTGGCTCTGGTTGGAAGTTGATGTATAGTTCTATGTTTGTTACTTGTTAGTGCTCTTTTAACTATAAAATCCATTCTCCTCAAACAGGTATCTGACTTTTACAAACGTCCAACACTGGAAAGCCCTTCAAAACTTGCTCTAGAGGAAAATGCGTTCTTGTTTGAAAACCATGGTGCTCAGTTGCTAGGCCAAATTAAGCGTGGTTGTTGTCGAGCTCGAGCAATTTTGTTCAAAGTTTTAGCTGATACTGTAGGACTCGAAAGTCGTCTGGTGGTGGTGAGCCTTAGTTTCTGATGTTTCATTTGCTTTCTTTACCTGCATTTTTGATTATGTTGCAAAAAAAAAAAATTTGCAGTGACATGCTGTTTTGATCTAGATGATTGGATATTATGCTATATGTCTTTTACAACTCAACTCAGTTTCCTTTTTGATTCACGTGAGCAGGGTCTGCCTAGTGATGGGACTGTGGATTGCATGGACTCTAACAAACACATGTCTGTTATAGTTGTGCTGAATTCCGTTGAACTACTTGTTGATCTAATTCGGTTTCCTGGTCAGTTGGTACCACGATCAGCCAAGGCAATTTTCATGTCACATATCTCACCTGCTGGAGAGAGTGATTCTGCAGAAAACGACTCTTGTGACTCACCTCTGGAGCCAAATAGTCCTTTATATGAGAGAAGAGATCCTGAGAGGTCGGCTTCCGTTGTGTGATTTTCTTTCTAACGCATATTACAGTAAGATCAATCTAGAACATATCTTGTGATAAGCTTACCCTGCAGTGATAAATCGTTTCCTATGCTACAGTACAGAAAAGGATGAAAACCTTCAATTTCATCGGAAGTTAGAAGGATATCCAAATGCATCCGGTTCATCACTGCGTAATTTGATGCTCAGACCTGCTATTGAAAGGAAATTGAGGTAACTATTATGATTTGTTGTATTATGGAATCAGTACAATGATTGGTATGATAAAAATATGCTTTTCGTCTTTCAGCAACACCTCACACAGTGAACCAAATGTTGCCACTGTATTCTGGAGACGTAGCCGCAGAAAAGTGATTGCCGAACAGAGAACAGCTAGCTCAAGGTTTTTCTCGGGCTCATTTTTGTTGCTTCTATATTTAAATCTCCTTATAAAAATGTCCCCGGGCCAGTGTGATTCGCGATTCTGTATGAGTTGTATTAAGTATCTTTAAAGTGTTTACCTTGTTTTCTCTATAACCCAACTGATGAAAGTTGGCCATTTGTTATATCTGCAGCCCAGAACACCCATCTATGCGATCACGTGGACGATCAATATTGAGTGCTGGCAGGAATTCATGTAGGGATTACGCTGGTGATGCATCTCCTTCAAGGTAGCTTATTCTTATGGTAGTACATGCCAAAAATTTTACAGGATCGATCAAGCTTTGCTGGATTTTCCATATTTTCTCTTATATGTTAAAATGACGATTGCTGTATTGGTCTGTGTTTTTCACTCCAATGCACTGTTGATATTAATTTACAAATCTTGCATTTTTGTCAGGATTCTGATCTGACTATCTGATCTGATTATGCCTACACAATATGTATATTTCATTGGCTATGTAAGCAATTTTTAATATTATCTAGCTTTCAAACAGTTCATCCACATCAGAAATTCGTAAAGCTAGACGCCGAAGTTTTAGGATCACACCAGAGATTGGGGATGACATTGCAAGGTTGGTATTTTCATCCTTGTGCATTGTTTCTTCTTTCATTGTTTAGCAGCATTTGTGTCATTATCAGCTTGCATATTGAAGGCTCTTTATTGGAGTTTATTCTTGTTAATCTTAGTTGGTCAAGTATTTTAAAATTATGGCATGAGTTATTTAGAATGCAAAACTGCAATCACCAAACTCTAAGATGCTTAGGCTTCTGTAAGATGGTAATATGATGAACATGGATCTATATCTTTACCCTCATAGTCATAAAACCTTTAAGCCATTTAATGGTACTCTGACTTTGTGATAGTGATACTGAGAATCGTGAGAAAGAACTCATGAGGAGTTAGCTGTAATTTTATGATTTGCTTATGTATTGACTTTGATGTTTCAAAATATTGAAGCGCTGTACGAGAAATGTATGAGAAATCAAAGCAAAACCGTCTCTTGCAAGGCCGAGAGGATGAAAACAGCTCAGGTATCGATAACAATGTAAGTTTGGGCTAAAGTTTTCCCATTGTTTAACCAGTCTAAATGTTCTCAGTTGCTCCAGAGGGTCTCTGCACAAGATATTGAATCTATGAACTCGTAACTCTAAATTTCATGTGATTTTGGTTTGTGTTTTCTCAGGTGTCTGGTCTACATCTTGATGATGAGTTAAATTCTAAGAAGACAATGTCATTGCCGTCATCTCCCCATGCTTACAGGTGTCAAACATTTGGACGAAGAGGGCCTTCAGAATTTGCCGTCAAGGATACATGGAATAAAGTGGTTGAGTCTTCTACATTGCAGAATCAGCCTTTATTACCCTATCAAGAATGGGACATTGACTTCTCAGAGTTGACTGTTGGAACTCGGGTGGGAATAGGTAAGCTACTCTAAATTTACTACTACCTTTGATATGGAAAATGTAGGTTTGAGTTCATTTTCAGTTAGTTAAGCATATGTATGTTATTGTTGACTTGCCAATTAGTTTTAATCACGGATCCGTAAAATTTGATGTTTATGTCATAAAGAAAAAGCATAAACAAAGACAATTTTCTGACCAAAGAAAAAAAGAAAGACAGTTTATCTAGACAAAAAAAACAATTTCTTAGTTGTAGTTAAAAACTTGTAATATCTAGACAGTTGATCTTTATAATCATTGGTGCCATATTTTTGAAAAATCTGAAATCTTTTGAGAAATCCAATTGGTAATACAGCAAAAGATGGCTGTATTCTTGCCTTCACACAAGAGTGTTGTCTGCAAAAATTCTTTTAATCACGGACACATGATCCTTCTGTAATCTAACTATAGATAAATGAGGTATGAGGCTTATTTTATATGCCATGTCCAACATCTTTTGCAAATCCAAGAACATCTCTGTTATGTTGATTCTCTGTTTGTCCATATTAACTAAATCTAAAAAATTTCATGTAAAGAAACATTGTCTTATATTTTGTATCCAGGGTTTTTTGGTGAAGTTTTTCGCGGGGTTTGGAATGGGACAGATGTTGCAATCAAATTGTTTCTCGAGCAAGATCTTACTGCCGAAAACATGGAAGATTTCTGCAATGAGATATCAATTCTCAGGTATTTTGTTACCAAGTCCTTGGTCATTCTTGGATCAATCCCTGTGTACATCTACTAATGATTTTGCATGTTTTCTCTGGCATCTGTGGTTCTCTCTATAGCCGTGTTCGCCACCCAAATGGTGATTTTCTTTTCCTTATGTCCCCTCGCTTCTTCTCTTGTCATCGTTATTAAGCAATTATCAAATAAGTCGTGACTCGTGATCTATGTTACTGCAGTTGTATTATTTCTGGGTGCATGCACAAAACCACCACGCTTATCCATGATCACGGAATACATGGAGCTGGGATCTTTGTATTATTTGATCCACATGAGTGGTCAAAAGAAGAAACTTAGCTGGCATAGACGGCTCAGGATGCTAAGAGACATCTGCAGGTGCATAGCTTGCTTCAATTTGTTTTGTTCCTTGTTTGCCTTTGATGTTCATGAAACTGTGGATCATGGTTTTTGTGAGTCTCTGAAGATTAACAGAATTTGCATGCAGAAACGCATGAATTATGATATATATTAGGGTGCACCACTGACTACTTGTGGCTTCTGTCATCTTTCTTTTAGTTATCAGTTCCTTATTAAGTATTATTTTATCTAATTGGAGTGAGCAAACATAAATGACTTCCACTGAATAAAGATAAGGATCAATTACACTCGTATACATGAGAAACAAGGATCAAGTCACATAATTTGTTTTGTTCTGTGATTCCTAGCATATTTCCTTTGATTATATGTTTAGCTACATATGCTTATCTCATGCTGTTTTGTGTTTCTTATGGAGCTTAAAGGGGTTTGATGTGCATACACCGGATGAAGATAGTTCACCGTGACCTAAAAAGTGCCAACTGTCTAGTGGACAAACATTGGACGGTCAAGATCTGTGATTTTGGCCTCTCAAGAATAATGACTGATGAAAACATGAAGGACACTTCATCTGCTGGCACACCAGAGTGGATGGCTCCAGAACTCATTCGCAACAAACCTTTTACAGAGAAATGTGATATCTTTAGTCTTGGGGTCATAATGTGGGAGCTTTCTACTTTACGTAAACCATGGGAAGGAGTTCCACCTGAGAAGGTACATAATATGCTGTACCATATGTCTATTCTCTCATTGACCACTTTGTTCAGGGTAAATAATTTCATTTGTTTGAAATGTGAATTTGATTACTGATAGAATTTTCTCTCTTAGGTTGTCTTTGCTGTTGCGCATGAAGGATCACGTTTGGAGATTCCTGAAGGTCCACTCAGCAAGTTGATTGCAGGTTTAATGTTGTTGAAGACCACTTAAGTATCTTTTTGTTTATTCTCTCATGTTTCTCAACTGCTAAAGTCTGACTGAGTAAAGTTAACCACCATATCTTCTCTGCAGATTGTTGGGCAGAGCCTGAAGAACGCCCAAACTGTGAAGAGATACTTAGAGGCTTGCTCGATTGTGAGTACGCACTGTGCTAACACCAATTCTTTTTCGGGGATAATGAACTGAAGATGTTTTGGCTCAAAAAGTAGCCCAGCTTCTTTATAAATCTCTGCGCTTAAAATTATCAACCTGAGTGGCATAACTTTAAAGATGAAGAGAACTTAGAGGATACTATAATGAGACAAATTCATAGTTCAGTGTGGATAGCTGTGGAACAGGCAAGAGGCAACAAATGTAGGACAGAAACAAGCATGTCTTTAAGCTGCCTCTGGTTAGATTCATGGTCTCACAGGTAGTGAGTGTTCTTTTTGTTGGTTCTTGAAGAGCATTTTGGTCTATTTGTAAGAAAATATATACACTATTCTTTGTTTTGGAAAAATAAAGAGCTCTTTGATTTGTAATTGTCTTCACTCTTTCACGGTTTCACCCTCTCTCTCTCTCGTGTCGTAGCAACTTTCTTTCTTCTTTTATCTCGTGTCAATCATTCGATAATCCGACTTTATGGGACTCACATATGTACCATTAAGTCCTTTATACATATATAATAAGAGTTCACAAAGCGTACACATGAGTAACATAAGAGTTTACTTTTAGTTATTTTTGCTTAAATATACTAAATTCATGTCCTAATATTCTTTAAACAAAATTATTATTACTATTATTAACAGTTATCTATATTATGATTTAACTTTCGTCTTTATGTTGCTAACTTGTTATGCTTCAAACAAATCTGAGATATGATCGGGTCAATTATCCAGTATAATGATAAAAAGATTGGTCGGCAAGCACTATCAGCTCCAGTTTCAGTTTGAAGTGTCGGAAGACGTGAACCCATGTCAAATGGAATATTTACAACTTAGACCAAATTAATAGAAAATTAGCCTTCATCTTCATTATTTTTATTTATTTAACTTATCTATACGATTGAATTTTTTAAATCTTAACAATGTAATTACAACTAATATACTAGTATTTTCTACAATATTTATAATTTAAAGAAATTCTGTGGCAACAGATTTTTTTTTTGTTCTTCCAAATAGTAAAACCATGTTTTATGCCTTCTTCATATATGGCTTCGAAGCTTTTTTTTCTTTTGTTAATTTCCAGGAAAGAGTTTAGATTTGTCCTTTATGTTTTCAGTCAAACGAATTTTTTCAGAAAAGAAGATTAGAATAGAGGACTCATTTTTTTTCCTGTAGGATAAACATAAAAAGGCAATATCAAAGTGAAATCAAATCTTAATGGGATCCACGTTAATTTGTTTGCTAGTTAATTCCAATGCACTCATTCTTAATCATTAGGGCCGATAGGGGTGTAAACGTACAGTTTTCGTCTTTAGTTTATTAGTATAATAATATTACAGTACTTAATAATCTCTTGTTTAAGGTCGTAAATATATAATTTTAATATTTAGATGATTGGATCCCTTTAATTATTTACTTGACATAAATTATATCAAATCAAATTCAAATTATTCAACTTTTAAAATGTTAAAACTAGATCCAACACTGTCACATAGCAATGTAATTATATTTGTATATTATAATGTTTACTAGATAATATTCCACGCGTCGCGTGCGTTTAAAACTATATTAATATAATAAAATATAATTATATACTTTTGAATAAATTTACTAATTTATTGAATAAATTAATTATTTAATAGTTTATATTACATACTCGTTTTTTAAATAAGTATTTTTCAAAAATTGTACAAAAATTAAAAAAATTATTCTCTCAGTTATATTTTTTTAGCTTTCTTAGTTCTTTCATAGTTTTCCCAATGTCCAACAAATGCAAGAAAACTTACCTATTATTAATTATATTATTTGAGATGATTAATCGAAAATTAAAAATGCTTTTCTATGATGATTGATGAATTCATATATAAAAATCATATAGAAAATGATTCAATTATACTTGTATAAGTGAGATCAAAACCTAACTTATGTATATTTGCAATCACAATAATTTAGTTTTAATAAATTAATAAAAACATATATATATATATATATGTTAATTAACTATATACTGATCAACAACATATGATTAGAATAATATTAATAAGTGAATACAAAAATAATTACAGAATAATTTACTGTGAATTATTTATATTAAAATGAATAAAAAATAAAACAAATAATATGCGACATATTTTAAGGATGACAAATAGAATTGAAAATAAAACTATACATCTTCATGTTCATAATATAGGAATAATATATATGTAGTACTAATATCCAAAAAGAAAAATTAAGAACAATTTTAGATGATAGAAAAGTTAAATATTTTATCATATTTTAAAACAAAATTATCACATATATATGTATATATCATATATATATATATATTATAAATACATGTTGAACTTCTTATAAACATAATAGCACATATGTTGAACTCTTACATAAAGTCTATAAAATTACAAAAATGCAATAATTATATATTAATATTTTTATTATTTATTCTATTTTTAATTGTAGTTAATCATTCATTAGAATGCTATAAATACTATGGAAGTGAAAAACATAACATAAACCAAATAAATAGTTTCAATTAATTAAAATTTAGTGCCTTAAAATATGAATATGATTATAAATATGAGAGTTATAAAATATTTGATAGAATATATAAGTTAATAAAATATGTGAAAATTCATAAAAATAAATTTATTTTGGATAAAGAACTGATTTTTTGGTTTGAATATAAAAATTTGAAATTACTATACATATAAATATATGACAAGAACTTCAAACTAGTCAGATTATAATTTTAAATATACATTTTGTTCTCTCTTAAAACAAAATATGTTGTTGTCAAAAAAAAAATGTAATCAGTTATTTCTCTATAAATATTTATAAAGTATATATATTAAAATATATTTTAGTTTATTATAATTAGAGTGGAATTACAAAACAAATTATGAATTATTTCTATTACAGTGAGGAAATAAAACAGAAAATTATTATTGGAAAATTATGATTAAAAATAGAAAAAAAATTGAATATTTTATAATATATTATTACTTTGATTCAAGTTGTTTTTTTTACAGATAAAAACTTTTTATGATAGGTATCAAATTCTAGAGTAAAATTTTAGAATGAACTTTCTTTATTATGCAAGATAACAGGGCATTTTACTCGAAATTTTGATTTAATTTTAAATTATTGGAATACATTATAGTTATCTGATTACATTACATCATGATAGGCACTTTATATAATAAGGCATTACAGTTGTTACATAAGTAAACAACGAAATGATTAACTTATTTTATATTGGATAAAATATAAAGTTCATAGATACCGTTGACCATTAGTTTAAGTCCTAAAATTATATCTTAAAATGATTAAAGAGAAAACAAAAATCATAAATTCAAACTTGGCTTCTCCGGTTTAAGTCCTCCTCCTCCTCCTCTGTTTCTTTCTACCAAACTTGGCTTCTCTCTCTCTCTCAAAACTTCCTCCTCCGCCGTAACTGTAACCGTAACCGCCATCATCCGCCCTAACTGTTTACGTGTTGAAGAAGATTCATGCATCCTTTTTGCTGCGTCTCCACTGTCTCTGACCACTCCTCTTCGACACCGTTGCCAGAGCAACCTTCCTTCTCTATGTACGCCGCCACAACACCCGAGACTCCATTCGGTTCCGCGAGATCTCAACCGGTTATAACCCGGTCTGCCTCGCAACGTTATAACCATCCCGGTCCATCTAACCACCATCATCTTCTCCACAGCCTCTCTTTTAACCACCAAAACGTCTTTGTCTCCGATCAGCAGGTACTACTTGCCTTGCCTCCAGCGGCAAGGGAAGCCCCCGTTGATGTTAAGATCAACGATATCGCCGGGAACTCGATATCCGGAATATTATACAAATGGGTGAACTATGGGAAAGGATGGAGACCAAGATGGTTTGTTTTGCAAGATGGTGTGCTTTCCTATTATAAAATCCATGGACCTGATAAGATTGTTGTTGTCCGTGAGACTGAGAAAGGTTCAAGAGTGATCGGAGAGGAGTCCACCCGTATGATCTCCAGAAATAACCGTCATGCCGGCTCTAGCGCCAACCACCAACTCCGACGCAAGCCATTTGGCGAAGTCCATCTTAAGGTATGACTACATCATCTATGCAGTTTTGATTATTAAGTGATATTATATAAATAGTGCACAAGTTGATCATATCTACTCTGTATAGGTTTCATCAATACGGGAGAGTAGATCAGATGACAAGAGATTTTCAATATTTACTGGCACCAAGAGGCTTCACTTACGTGCAGAGACGAGAGAAGACAGAACAGCTTGGATGGAGGCGTTGCAAGCTGTCAAAGATATGTTTCCAAGAATGTCCAACTGCGAGTTAATGGCACCGACCAACAGCTTGGACATCTCTATAGAGAAGCTTAGGTTGAGATTGGTTGAGGAAGGAGTGAGTGAGTCAGCGATTCAAGACTGCGAGCAAATCACGAGGTCTGAGTTCTCAGCAGTTCAGAGCCAGCTTTTGCTTCTTAAACAAAAGCAATGGCTTCTCATTGATACACTCAGGCAACTAGAGGTATTTATAACGTGTCCAAACATATTCATCTAGATGTGTCTTAAAACTCTTTTAAGAAATTGATGTCTCTATGTCATTGTCTAGACAGAAAAAGTAGATCTCGAGAACACGGTTGTAGATGAGACTCAACGACAAACTGACAACGGAGACTCAGGTGACTTAAGACACAAGTAGCCTTTTCTTTACTACAACATGTTTCTACCTGCCTAACTGACGTTTACTTGATTCCTTCTATCTTGAAAGGAACAATTAGTGAATCCGAAGATGATAATGAACAATTTGATGAAGCTGAGGAAGAAATTGATACGTGTGACTCTCTTTCTTCAAGTTCATTCAAAAGTATTGGATCTGCTTTTCGTACATCCTTCTCCTCAGATGATGATGGACTTAATAATGGTTTTGAGTCAGAAGATGATGATCTTGATCCTTCTATCAAGTCTATTGGATTTAACTATCCTCATGTCAAACGACGAAAGAGATTACCTGATCCGGTTGAAAAAGAGAAGAGTGTTAGCCTTTGGTCAATGATCAAAGACAACATTGGCAAGGATCTCACAAAAGTTTGTCTTCCTGTTTACTTCAACGAGCCACTATCTTCTTTACAGAAATGCTTTGAGGATTTGGAGTATTCATATCTTCTTGATCAAGCATCTGAATGGGGGAAAAAGGTATAGTAAGAATCTGTAGATGAGCAAATATTATTTAGATTCTTTTATGGTAGTCTCATGGTTTTGCCAACATCAAATGAACCTTCTCAGGGCGATAACCTGATGAGGATTCTGAATGTAGCTGCCTTTGCTGTATCTGGTTATGCATCAACCGAAGGAAGAATTTGCAAACCTTTTAATCCAATGTTAGGAGAAACATACGAGGCTGACTATCCTGATAAAGGTCTTCGATTTTTCTCTGAAAAGGTTTGTTTCTTCTATATGAACAGTTTCACTTATTAATTGTGGTGAAGGTAATAATATACATATATAACACTCTCTTGTGAATTTTGTTGTTAGGTGAGTCATCATCCGATGATTGTGGCATGCCATTGTGATGGCACCGGATGGAAATTTTGGGGTGATAGCAATTTGAAAAGCAAGTTTTGGGGTCGATCAATTCAGCTAGATCCTATTGGTTTGTTGACTTTGCAATTTGATGATGGTGAAACTTTTCAGTGGAGTAAGGTATATGAATCTTTCTTTATAGATAGAAAAAAACATCTATGCATGATATGAAACGCTTATATACACTTTTGCTGAAAATATAGGTGACCACATCAATATACAATCTCATACTCGGTAAACTGTATTGTGATCACTACGGAACAATGCGGATAGAAGGCAACGGTGAATACTCTTGCAAACTTAAATTCAAAGAACAGTCAATGATCGATAGAAATCCACATCAAGTTCAAGGTGTAGTAGAAGACAAAAATGGGAAAACAGTGGCTAAGTTGTTTGGGAAATGGGATGAGAGTATGCACTATGTGTTGGTGAATCAAGGAAAGGTGAGTGAATCTCATCTTCTGTGGAAGCGAAACAAACCTTCCGAAAACCCGACAAAGTATAATCTAACAAGGTTTGGGATCACGTTGAACGAGCTCACGCCTGGTTTAAAGGAGAAGTTGCCACCAACAGATTCAAGACTTAGACCAGACCAGATGTATTTGGAGAAGGGAGAGTTTGAAAGGGGGAACGCGGAGAAGTTGAGGTTGGAACAGAGACAAAGACAAGCGAGAGAGATGCAAGAGAGAGGTTGGAAACCAAAGTGGTTTAGAAAAGAGAAAGGAAGTGAGACTTACAAATACAATGGAGGTTATTGGGAAGCTCGAGATTCTGGTCGTTGGGATGATTGTCCTGACATCTTTGGTCAAGTTCACCAATCCATTAAGTAAACGAGACCTACAAAACTCCATTTATCTTCATCACTAAATATATATTTCCATTTTTGTATGTTTGTTGTTTTTGTTGTTTCTCGTGTTCTTCATGGGTATAATTTTACATACCATCTTTTTTTTTTCCTTCTGTAAAGGAGTTTGTGATGGAAAACAACTAATTTCCCTTAACAAAAAAACAAAAAGAAAGATTCTTGTTAAGTGAAATAAATAGTTTAAAGAAGGTGTATGTGCTTTATTGCTTAGGCTTATTCAAAGTGTGAATTAAGTGAATAGTCAAATTGATTATTCGCAAAATAACCTTCCACTTTTTATTTTTTATTTGCTAATAATTAACTTCAAGTGTGATGGGTGTCTATTTTCATCATATTTCATGTTCAATTTTCAGAAAAAATGCTATTTTAAATAATATCATTTTTTTTCTTAAGCATAATAAAATGCACTACATATTGACCGTACAAAATTATTAATACATGGGATTTGTTAATAAGAAACATACACTTTAATCAAAAAGTACTGGCCAACATTTATATAAATGGCTGCCTACCTAATAAACTAGATATTGATAAGACTAATGAAAAAATAAAGTAGAATCCTCTGTTTTTTTTTGTTTCATTTTATTTTCATTTTGTACTCATGAGTATTTACATATTTATAGCTTAAACTTAAATATTATCTAGTTCATGAATATATAGCATATACATATTTATAGCTTAAAATTTGATATCATTTACCAAATAAAACATATGGTTAACTAGATGATGATGGCAGTTGATAAAAACAGTTAACAAGATAAGTTTTATCGAAATTTTGTTTATCATCATTACAAATATTATATTATATTATACACTGTATCTGAAGAAAATCACAATGTAACTGACAAAAAAAGCATGTGTACACAGTACAGTATAATCTTTTGAGTGAAAATAGACTTTGGAGAGTTTGCAAAAAAAAAAACATATACTAACCAAAAAAAAATAAACACCGGACCCGGTTACGAGAATCTAGGTTACGGTTAGGAGGGCAGAATTCAATTAACGAAGAATACACTAAAATCTGATCATGTACTAAATTGGCTATAATGTACTAGCGATCAGGTTGTAAATGTACTGATGGCTGAATTTTTCCTTTCATGTTTTTTACAGGTCCATAATGGCTGCTGTTAACCTTCAGGAAGTGAATTCCGAGGATCCTATGCTTGCTACCTTCCTCTTCGCATTGACACCGAGACAGCTCACTCAGGGTGAAGTGCTCTACATCTTTGACGCCATGTGGAGTTCCCTATCACCCTTAATCTATGACTAAATTAAAGGACATTCTAAAAAATGCCCCTTTTTCCATACCTCTTTTTAAAAATATCTTTTCATGTTGATCATTTTTAAAACTACCTCTCTTTATATACAAAATGACCAAATTACCCTTTTTGAGTGACAGCAAGAATGTACAGTCATCAAAATTGAAAATATTTTCCCGCTAACAAAAATTTTCGCCAAAATTTTTTTTCCTGCCAAAATCGAAAATTTTTCCCGTCAAAAATTATTTTTTTCTGCCAAAAAAATTTTCCCGCCAAAATCGAAAAATTTTCCCGCCAAAAATACTGAAATTTATACTTTATAAAAACATTGTAAATGCTTTTAAAAGCGTTTACAAGGTTTTTAAAAGGTTTTTAAACACATTGTAAACGCTTTGAAA
Organism: Camelina laxa; assembly: GCA_024034495.1. NCBI lineage: Eukaryota > Viridiplantae > Streptophyta > Magnoliopsida > Brassicales > Brassicaceae > Camelina > Camelina laxa. The sequence continues at coordinate 27,598,918 of CM043883.1, forward strand.
AACCTTGTAAATGCTTTTAAAAAGCTTTTAAAACCGTTTACAAGATGTTTAAAAACCTTTTAAAACCCTTTTAAAAATCTTATAAAAACTTTTACAAGGTTTTTAAAAACATTGTAAAAGCGTTTACAAGGTGTTTAAAAACCTTTTAAAAATCTTTTTTAAAACCATTTGAAAACATTTTAGAAACCTTTTAAAAACCTTTTAAAAACCTTGTAAAAGTGTTTACAAAGTGTTTAAAAGACCTTTTAAAACTCTTTAAAAAATCTTGTAAAAGCTTTTACAAGGTGTTTATAAGGTATAAACCTTATAAAACCTTTTAAAAACCTTGTTAATTTTTCTTGGCGGGAAATTTTTTCAAAAAATTTTTGGCGGGAAAATATGTCGGAATTTTTTTTGGCGGGAAAAATTTCTTTATCTTTTTATTGATTAAAATATTTTTCATCTAAAGGTAAAATGGTTATTAAAAATTAAAGGAGGGCAAAAATAAAAAATGGCCAAAAAGAGGGTATTTTTGAAAAGGGATATATAAAAAAGGGTATTTTTTAACAAATTCTCCTAAATTAACCTATTAAATACTTATTAAATAAATGTATATATGTATATTTTAATATTTTTTTAATTTATGTGAAATGTATCAAAATGACACTTTATAAAACTAATGAGATACTGAAAAAATATCATTATGTGATTGCTCGGGTATAATCCGACAAGATTATGAAATAGTAAGTGCTTAAAAACTATATACATACAATTTGTTACGATTATCAATAGTTGAAAAGCCTTGTTTTTATTGAATTTTGTATTACACTGGGTTCGAATGGTAACCGCGGATTTAGTAGCGCGGGACAACAAAACTGCTAGTGCGATATGGTTCAACTGCGGTATGTGCGGAACAAATGTATTTGCGGGACAAGTGCGGTTATTTCAAAATAAGCGGTACAAAATAATGTCTGATTGGTGAAATATAATTTGCGGTACAGATTTAATATTATTTTATTAATAACTAATATATAAGTAAATATATTTATTAATAACTACAAAATTGCAAAATACATATTATAGAAAAAAATATAAGTAAATATATTATAAATTTAAATAGATTCTTGTTAATTTAAATTAATTATTAATGTTAATGGAATAATATTTTTATCTATTATATATGAACTACATAAACCAAAATTTAATTTTAATTAATAATGTAAATTTTATGTATAAAACCAGATTTAATTTTAATTAATGATGTAAATTTTATGTATAGCCAAAATATTTAAAAGAAGAAAACGAGAAAAATACATATATATGATATAAAGAATATATACATATACAGTGATTTATAATAATAAAAAAGTCAAAAATAAGCAAATGATTACTACCCAATGCGTTTTTGTGTCCGACCGCATGTAAAGAACTGAAACCACTTCAAAAAGCGGTCCATGCCTTATTATCTCTTTCATGAAAACCGCAAACAGAATTTTTTTTTTCTCAAAAACGCAAATTTCAGTTTTTGTTATGATTGGTGACTGTGCTACGATTTTGACAAATCAAAACTCAAAACCGCTTTTTATATGTCTCCATTCACTACCTAAGAGCATGGGCATTGGTGTCCCCTTATTTTTGGTCCCCCAAATTTAATAGTATTATTTTGAAAGGTTCTTATTTTGTGTATGAGCATTGGTGAAAGTTGAAAATGCAGAACAATACGAGCTTTCGACGAATTATGATCTATAACATCATCACTACTGAGTAAAACAGCCAAACCAGAAGAAGGAATCATACCAACCCGTAGGCTGTCTTCAGCCATATAACATTGAGAAAAGGTTTCAACTTTGTGAAGACTCCCAAGAAGAACAACACCGCTCTTTCAACTCAGCCAATTACAATGAAACACACACAAAATTCAGAAATCATCAACGAGTAGAACCCATCAGACACGATTAGTGAATGAATGGTCCAGAGAAAAAGCTGTAGAGAGAAGAAAAAGTTTCCAAAATAAAAACAAAAAGATTCCAAAGAAGTGAATCAAAAGCTTTCAAATTTTAGTTAGCATAAATGGTCTATGAACTTTTGTCCAAAAAAAAAAAAAAATGGTCTATGAACAGCGAGTAACGCAAAAATTCAGAAAGCTATTGATTTTGGAAAAAAAAACACAAACACAAAATCAGAACAGACAAAAATCGAAACTCACCGGAGAAATTGACATCAAAGGAAGCAGATTCAGAACGATTAAATCAAACCCAGACTCTTCGAACCAAAGACGGCGGACTCGCTTGCTTCTTCGTTGGAGAGAGAGAGACCAGAGATAAACTCTTCTACCAATCACAAGCTAGCACGTGTCCAAGTAGATGGACGAAAAACGTCCCATTTAAAGAACCGTTTTTTTCTTTTTGGGCCTTTTTCGATTTATTTTTAAAAAACAAATGCTGGGGGACGGCCCAAATAGACGCCATTGCATATGGTCTAATAACCATACTATACCGATATGCACAATTTACACAAATAACCATATTATACCAACAAAGTATACTAAAACATAGTACATCAAAAATTAATTTATTAATAGTTGCAGTGACCTATATTTTTCTAATTTTTTGAATTTTACTGCTAATATGTTGTAGACATTTTTTAGGTTTGAACTGAACATTCAATTCTTTTATATGACTATTCGTCTAATTATATTCTCAAATTATATATAACTCTTAAAAAACTAAATTTAATTACACATGCATGTAAATTATACATACTATTAGTTTCTTATTGCGATCACTCGATTTGTTTATCTATACATACAAAATATACCTGTCAAATTTTAAAAAGATGTTTTTTGGTTCTACCTAATAATTATAATATTAAAAAGAATTATTGTCTCAGATAAAATAAACATTTAATCAAACTTTGTAAGACATTTGATCAAACAACATGTATGCAAAATCTAAAAACACATGTTGAACACTACGAACTAATTAGTAGATTAAACCCTAGTACTAGCTTATCAACTATATGTTAATTACTTGAAGATTAAGACTAACTCACGATGTACCTTTCTTGTACAGCATTATAATGTATTTTTGTCGATTATCTTGGACTTTTTTTTTTTCTCTTCTAACATACTCTTGAAATTGAATTGTTTGTTTTGTCTATTACATGGTCAGTTTATTGTCAATTATTTTTTAGTAATCAAATTTTATAATATATACATATTTTATGCAAAAATATCATATTCTATACAAAAGATCAACCTTAGTTTTTTGTCTATATTACATGATCAGATTATTGTCAATTATTTTTGCATGTTCAATCAAAAAGATCATATTCTATTAAAAAATAATATTTTATGTTGGTTTTGTTTTATTTTGAACAGCATTATAATGTATTTTTGTCGATTATCTATGACTTTTTTTTTTTTTCCTCTTCTAACATACTCTTGAAATTGAATTGTGTTTTTTTTTTGTCTATTACATGGTCAGTTTATTGTCAATTATTTTTTGGTAATCAAATTTTATAACATATACATATTTTATGCAAAATATCATTTTCTATACAAAAGATCAACCCTAGTTTATTGTCTCTATTACATGATTAGATTTGTCAATTATTTTTGCATGTTCAATCAAAAAGATCATATTATATTAAGAAGATCATATTTTATGTTGGTTTTGTTTTATTTTGAACAGCATTATAATGTATTTTTGTCAATTATCTTGGACTTTTTTTTTTTTTTGTTTTTCTCTTCTAACATACTCTTGAAATTGAATTGTTTGTTTGTCTATTACATGGTCAGTTTATTGTCAATTATTTTTTGCTAATCAAATTTTATAACATATACATATTTTATGCAAAAATATCATATTCTATACAAAAGATCAACCTTAGTTTATTGTCTCTATTACATGATCAGATTATTGTCAATTATTATTGCATGTTCAATCAAAAAAATCATATTCTATTAAAAAGATCATATTTTATGTTGGTTTTGTTTTATTTTGAACGATTTGTTGTTAATACTTGATAGCAATCAATAATTCAGTTGCAATGGGTATGGATGACTGGACTGTACTCATTTACAGTGCTGTGTCCTCCACCTCGGTAAGCTAAATTCATGAAAATTTGATACTCTATACTGTGTTTTGATTGCTTCTGATCTATAGAATCTCGCTTATATCATTGCATTGCAGCGACACCCCGTCGTAGAGGAGCTTGCTGCCATTTCTTGCACGACTTGCAAGCGACACATGGTGAACGGCATGTACCTTCAACGCAAAGTGTACCGTCGCAACACTGAGGAGGACTATGCAGGTATAGTTCTCGCGCACTATCTTATTGTCCCAGAGACACTCAACCAGTTGGTCTACACTCGGGCTTACTATGACGGATACTTCGAGGGATATATGAATGGACGCGCGCAAGGTTGCGAGGACGGTTAAGAGGATGCATATGACCAATATGCAGAGTAGTGAAGTTTACTTCACCTCTCAAACTCAAAACTCTCTTCACCTTTTACTCAAACTCTATTTAAACTCTCTTTATTTGTCTTTCGATTCTCTATTACTCAACTTCTCATTATACTGAATTGATTGTATTGTTAAAATGACTGTATTGTTGTTCTTTTATTCTATTATAATTTTTTTTAAATGTTGACCCGTGCTTTAAGCACGGGATATTTACTAGTTTACCATTGGAGGAGTATATTTTTAATTAACAAACAAAAGGTTCTTAATTTATAAAAGTACACTTCTTAATACAAAAAAAATGTAAAAGCTCTAAAATACAAACCTCCCAATAAGGATGCTCTAAGGCATGATAAACACAATGACGGCTAAAGAGATGAGAGAACCATCGTTGAAGAAAGAAGAAAGAAAGACGGAAATCATCTCGGACGTCGTTTTCTTTGTTACCGTACGACGTTGCTCTCAACTGTCTCGCTCGTGTCTCGAGAACCCATCATCCAATATTGTCTCTCGTCTCAAAAAGTTTTAGATCACTCGTGGCTTCGCCTGACCTCTATGCCGCACGATCACACATCGGAAACACCGAGGAGTGCCTTTGTGTCTGTTTAAAAATGAAAGACAACCCTAGCCCTAGCTGGTACATACTTTCATCAGAACACAAGTTGATACCAGCGCCTCGGTTTCCTTACGGCCAATATCCCAGTTTCTCAGCTGTTGTCTCAATTGGTTGCCATATTTACATAATCGGCGGAACCGTCTCACAGGGAAAGAGAAGCAGGAGAGTGTATCTTCTCGATTGTAACTCTCACCAATGGCGTCGACTCCCCAAAACGTGTGTAGGTCGAAAAGGAGCGTGCGCTGATGTTGTTGACGGTAAGATCTATGTAAGCGGAGGCTGCAGCAAGAAGTACCACTACACCGAGGTATGGAAAGAAGTTTACGACCCAATGAATCAAACTTGGGAGCTAGGTTTCCGCTCGCTGAAACGAGTAGGTTTCATGTCGTCTGATTTAATATTGGTTCGAGCTAATTTGGATTGTGCCAGAGGTCTGTATAACCGTGCCCTTGAGCGTGGCTTTTACAGTAGTTTTTGCGTGTTAGCGATAGGGGAAAACGAATGGTGCAAAACAAAGGTAGATAATGGCCATGGGACACTACTTTTCTCTGAGTTAAACACTTGGTCGTGGACTAGGGTTGCGGGACTCGAAGAAATGTTGTCTCATCATCTGATCTCGGTGGCAAACTCTAGCAGAGGAGGAGGGAGAGTAACAGTTTGGTGGAAGAAGAGGGTGGACTTTTGCCTTAAAACCGAGATTTGGTGTGCAGAGATTTTGTGTGAGAGACGAACAGACGGAATGGTTTGGGGAGTCGTAGAATGGTCTCAGAATGTGTTTACTTTCCAGAGACATGAACCGGATCCCAGTTTCTTCTTTGGCCACAATGCTATAGTAACACTATGATAGCTGAAATTTATTTATTTTGTTTTCAGTTTTGATTTTTTTTTATATTTATTAATGGTGATAGACATTGCAAATCACATACTACATTTTCTCTTTCAATTTTTAAATAATATCATTTTTATTAAGCATAATAAAATGGCTGCCTACCTAATAAGCTAGATATTGATAAGACTAAAGAACAATAAAGTAGAATACAAGCATATTTTTTTTTTCATTTTGTATTCATGAGTTTTTACATATTTACTAGATTATGACCCGCCCGATATGCAGGTTTAGAGTTTTTAAAATAAAATTGAATTAAATAAAGAATATAAAATAAATATTTTTAGTAAGTAAAAACTATCTATAAAAAAAATTGATACATGGAGTTGTCCAATGTGATATTTGGTGTAAAAGTTGCGACTATGTGGTTGACACATTAATCATGTTTTCTTTGAAAGCTCTTGCTCGTGAAGTTTGGGATTTATCTCCGACTCTAGTCTCGTCAGAGGGTTTTCCATATGAGTCGGTGTACACGAATTTGAAGTTTGTTTTCTGGAAGGGTGCCTCTCAACAGGATGATCCTGATCAACTTCATCAATTACCATGGATTTTATGGGCAATCTGGAAGACCATAAAGAAAAAAGTTTTTCAAGGTTTAGAGATCGAGGCAAATGATATAATTTCTCAGGCTTTGGGCGATAAGTTAGCCTGGGAAGAGGCGCTCTCTTTTACGGCGGTCATGTCAGCTCCATCTCCGTCTTCGGATGTCCAGGTTTCTTCACCTGGTTGTCAGATTGATGGTTATTGGAAAGCAACCAATGTGCATTCAGGATTGGCTGGTGGTGTTGCGTTGGTGAGGAGCAAACCTTGTTGTTGGGGGCCAAGTGTCTAAGATATAGCTCCTCCCCCTACATTCGGAGTTAGAAGCATTTTTGTGGGTCATGGAGCAAATACGTGCTGTAGGGATCGCTTGTCAACATTTCGAGACTGATTGTGCTGAGTTATTCACTATTGTGCAGTCCCAGAAGATTGACCATCCTTCCCCAACCTGCTCGGTGAGTTTAACTCGCTGGAGTTCTTCCCACTATTTTATATCTCTTGGATCCCGCGTGCGTCAAATACGAAGGCAGATTGTATTGCCCTTGCTTCGCGTTCTCTTATCTCTGAAGTTCCTTCGCTAAACCCTTTCCCTCCAATTTGGACAACTAACCGAGGAATTTCCTTTTAATTTATTGTTTGGTTGAAAAAAAGTAAATAGATGTACTTTTAGTTAATAAAAAAATAGTTCTAGATGAGATCAAACTTATTAAAACAAAATTTAATTTAACAAAGAATATATATTTAATTCTTTTCATAAGTAAAAATAATGTATAAAAGTAAAGAGATAAACTTTTAGTTATAAAAAATAGTTATTGTTTTTTTTTTGCTATAGTACACTAATGTATATCCATTTACAAATCTACTATATATATTACCACTAAAAGTGTATTTGTACACACAAATATATTTTACTGTTAAAATATAATATTTAGTCTTTACTACTACCAACAAATTATCTTTATGAACACATTAAATAATCTATTATATATCTTTTCACTTTAACATTTTTATAGTTACAAAAATTCATACGTTAATATTACATACTCCTATCTTATATATTACAATAGCAGTCTTTTTGAATAAATTATTTGATTGGTGAAAAAAAATATGAGACAATTTATTTATTTTTTTACTTCAACCATCTTTTTCTATATGTAAAGGTGAGGATTTACATTTTTTAGAAACAGTAATTAATTGAATATTTTCACAATCATTTTATCTTATATAAAAAGTAATCCTTTTTCTTGTAAAATTAGAAACTTAAAATTGAAATAAATTAACTATATTATAATTTTGAATTTTATGATATATATATATATATATATAATTTCCTTATAATGATAGTTTTTTAAAATTTTAAAGCTGTTAAATTGTATAATTTTCTTATAATTGCCTTTTAATATATCTTAAACTGTTAAAAGTTCTGTTTTACATTTGGAAGTTTACAAATGTTTTTTTTTTCTTTATAAGATTTTAAAGAAAATTAAGTTTTCTTTTCTTTATTTTACTTTTATATAAAGCCTTTTTATAGTAGGTTTTGAATTTTTACATTTTTATTTTTAAAATTTTTAATAAATTTAAAATTGACATGTGTCAACATCTAATTGATACAATTAACATGTGTCACAATTTTTTAATGAGTAACTTTAACATCAAAATTTATATTATAAGATAGCTTACACTTAAATAAAGAAAATCTCATTACAGTATAATTACTACCCATGATGCATAGACAATATAAGTTTGACAGTTTGACACGTAACATATATAAAAATCCAATCGATTAATAATGCAAGTAGCAATCCATAAATCAAAGTTATGTTTAACTTTATACAATATAATCTAGTTTTAATAAGTTTGTACAGAGAAATTAAATAAATTTCTAAGCTATAAATATGTATACACTCATGAGAACAGATAAATGATCCATAAAAAAGTTTGATTTTATATTCTTTTCTCTAGTTGCCTAAGGTAAAATATATACTTGACATTATTCTGTTGTGGTATTGGCTTTATAGACAGATAAGTAAACATAAGTCATGCAAAATGAAGCAGTTTCTTGGATTCAACTTTATTATTGAAACAAAGACCAAATCTGGTGGTCCATTACAGTTTCTACATGCATACATGTTTCGTGGTTCTACCATTAACATTCACATGATTGTTCTCTATATAAGTCATCTTAACCTCTTTCTTGTTCATATACTAAAGCAGAGTAATAAACCGACAGAAAAAAAAAAAAAACACCAAGAAAATGGAAGCTAGAGTAATTTCTTGCACTACTTCTGGAGACGACAAGGTCGTGAAGATTGCTGTTCCGAATCATCATGCAATCGCCAAATACAAAGCGGGAGAAAACGAAACGACCATTGTTGTTTCCGATGATGCATGCTCCGAGAATGATGTCAAAGAGATTCAGAAGTGTTGCGAGAAGCTAGGTTACGTTTACGAAGGCAGACTCAACGAAGAATACACTCGAACCAACACCGGACCCGGTTTGGTTTGAAATTTTTATAATTACAATTTACCTATCTATGTTTTACTCTTTCTGCATTTGCTTTCCATGTAAAATGTTCTTAATCATCTCTTGGTGATTTGCTTCTATGAATGAGTTTTTAAAGTTATTAGTTTTTATTACATTAAATACCTTTCTGCGTCTAGATTACATTTCTTACAGCACTGACTTTAACCTTACAAATCACTGGCCTCTGTGTCTGGAAAGATTGATTCGGTTTTTTGAGTAGTAATGGAGATGGCTTCTTCTATAGCTTGAAAGAACGTAGCAATTTTGTATGTAAAGAACCCAACCAACATTGGGATCAACTCCAAATGCATGAATCCATACTCAGGAACAAGTATTCTGCATATAAATGAAGTAGCACGTAAATACGATTTGCTGTAATCAAGTTGATCTTGATGAAAGACATAATAACGCACAAGAGAGAGAGAGAGACACTTACGCGTTCCATCTATTGAATATCATAACCAACACAACGGGGACTAGTAACCGGGGCTGGTTAGCTGCACCTCTATCAAATCAATTCAGTGAAAAGAACAGAGATAAGTGAGTGAGTGGCCTCAATATAGATAACCAAAACGAATTTGAATATAAACAAGTAGAAGTAGTACTTGACAACTCCTCTGGCTCCATCTGCCATGGCATCTACAGAGTTACCAAGCATCCTCATATACGCAAGTGAACCCATCAAACCAGCACCAAAACTGTAACAGAATTTAAAAACAAGAAACCAAATAAATGCAATCAGCTGATTTTACAATTCTTGACAGAGGTTTTGATGTTCTTTGCAGGGGAAGACAAACCTAAGTGCTATCTCTGGAGTGTATGAGATATATGCTGAGACTAAACCTACACCACCAATACCCAATGTGAGAACCTGTATCTTCTTTTTAAGCTGCAAAAACAATCCAAAGTCAAGAGAGTAGTAGGGACTGAATGCCTCAAAGGTACTCAAGTAGCCCATGAAGGTAAAGCGTAATGCCTTTCATGAGAACCCAAACCGTAGAAACGATTAGCCATATATGAAAGTTTTCATACCATGAAAGCGTTAGCTTAACAAAAGAAGGTACCTTGAAATATTGTTCCCTGTCTTTAGCAGCCTGTACTTCTGGGTCACCACGTGGCCGCCTCAACTCCCTAAACATCACATCCTGTCGCACAAAACAGAAATTGAAAGAAAGGAATCAAGAACCAAGGTCTATGTTTCTCAATTCTGATCAATGTTCCTAATGAAAAATGATCAATAATCATTCAGTTGGTCTGAAACTAATCAAGTCAATGAACAAAAGTGATCAAACATCTGCAAAGATAAACTTACACTGCCACCAGTTGCAGCCTTAGTTGCTCTATCCCATTTGTCTTGCTCGCGACGTGTTGGTGCCAGCTTCCATTTAGGAGACGCAATAGCCTTACTCTAATTGACATTAAAACAAAGAGTAGAGACATCAACAACTAAACAATGCGGCTTCGTCAAATTGGCAAAAACGATAATAATAAAATAATCTCACCATCTGTTTTTTAGCTTCTGAATTGGAAGTGTCACGACGATCTTTCAGAGAGGATTTAGAAGACGATGCAAGCTCTTTGCTTAAATCAACATCCATACTGTTTTTTTCACAAATAACAACAACAACAAAGCAACCATTTTTAATCAAATTCAAACTACAAAAAAATAAAGTTTAGATTTTTATGAGTTTTAAAGAATGAGAGAACCTGTCAAGATTCATAACTCTGCTAAAGCTCAGAAACCCAGAAGAATCTTCCTGTTTGCATTATCACAACACAAAATTAAGTCTTTGATTCACATTTGTAAGCAATCATAAAGATCGAACCTTTGAGGGAGATGGGTCGAGAGAAGAATCATCAGGGTCATCGAACAGTTTCTTCATCTGATCCATAAAATCTCTGTTCCAGATCAAATCAGTGGAAGTAATGGGATCTTCTTTTTCTCCTCCCCAGTACTTGCGGAGCTTGGTGGTAGTCGGAGGACCACCGTACTCTCCGGGAGAAACGCCGGTGGACCATTTCTCAGGTTTCTTATTGGGTAGAATGATTTTGGTTGGTAGACGAGGATTGGGTGATTGATCTTGAGGAACCGGTGGTGTTGTTGATGTCGCTGAGATGTAACTTAGAATCGCCATGGATGAGTTTCTTGTGGAGCGATACTGAGTTTTTCCAAAATATCTTTTAGTTTGTGGTAATTTTGGGGTTGTTCTTTTTCTTTTTGTTTTTTTTTTTTTTCTTCGACTTGTGTGATATATATTTTTTAATTTCAAATATTGAAAAATGTAAAAAATACAAATAAAAACTGATTAGTCTTTGGCTTTTTTTGCAGAACATAAGTCAAGATACAAAATCTAAAATATCTCAAAATCTAAGATGTTTCCAGAACTATGAAGATGTGTTATTAATTTTTTGTGTTAATTAAACTGACAATTACAAAAAAAAAAATAGCTGTTATTTCTTTCCAAAAATGCTTCACCAAAAATTCAACTTGCTATATTTTTGGGATAAGAAATATGGAAGATTTAGGAACAAGAAACAAAAGAAAAAGGACTCTTAACTTAAAAAATGAAAGGCTAGAAAGTTTATATCAAACTCGAACCCTAAAAACTTTAGTTAGCTTCATTGAGAAGAAACAGTTGTTGTTAGGTCGTCGGCTTTTGCTTAATATGGCTGGGACAAAAATCAATACAATACACAGTGCAAAGCCACTCGTAAAGAGTGAGAAAGGGAGAATTGAAGACAGGATCAGTTCGTTATCCGACGATTTGCTCGTTAGTATATTGTGGTATCTCCCTACGAAAGAGGCCGTGTCTACAATGATTTTGTCAAAGCGATGGCGGTCTATCTGGACGATGCTACCAGAGCTGCAGTACATGGATAGTGAATATGAACAACTCCTTGGGAAAAAGAAAGAAAGCATTTGGTGGTTTCTTGATGAGTCATTGCAACTCCATAAGGCCCCTTTATTACAAAGATTAATTATAGAACTAGGTCCAGGATGTCCCGTTGATGTTGATGCTGATATCATAAAGTGGATTGCTTATTCAGTTGAGCTCAAGGTGAAACAGCTATACTTCAAACTCAGCTGGTTGTCAGTGCCTATCATCTTGCCTGAGAGCCTTTACGTATGTGATACACTTGTTGAACTTACAATTTCCGACAAGATTCTCTTGGATGTTCCTACTCCGGTTTGCCTCCCAGCCTTAAAATATATTTTTCTTCACTATGTAGTCTACAAAGACGAAGATTCTCTTGTTAGGTTTTTATCAGGTTGTCATGCTCTTGAGTGTTTATATGTGGAACGACATGACAATGACACCCTGGAAAATTTCAGGGTTAAAGTGCCTTCTCTAAAGATCTTATCGTATACTTACGTAAAACTAGAAACAAACAATGAAGGAAACATGGGGGGATCTTTGGTTATAGATGCTGAAACTTTAGGAGAAATCTACCTGACAGATTATTCGGGAAACTCTTGCTTGATTGAGAACAAGCCTCGGCTTGACAAGGCAAAAATCAGCGTTTTATGTTATCCTACTGACAACTTAATGAAATCTCTTTCCTCGGTCAAGAGTCTCGACATGCTTTTGAGCATTGAAACGGTAGGCAGTGCTTTTTCAACCTCACTTTTATTGAATTCAAGACCACAATTCCAACGTTGACTTATTTGTTGGTATATATATGTTCATCGCAGGTTGTGTGTTGTCACGCTATTAACTTCGCCCAACTTATAGAGTGCACAATATTTCCATTCCAGTTGGACTGGTTGCAACCATTTATGTGTTTTATTCAAAATTCTCCTCAACTAAAAGTTCTTCTCATTGACCAGGTTCATGTATATATAGTTTTGGTTGACTAATTAACAAATTCAAATTAAGCAAATTTGTTAGTTACATATATATCTTGTTGTTGCTTCACATGTACAGTCAAACGATGGAGATTTTCCACTCTCGTTCATCCCACCAAGTTCTGTACCGGGATGTTTGTCAACCCATCTCGAGATGTTTGAGTGGAAAGGATACAGAGGACGAGGAGAGAAAGAAGTTGTAAGTTACATACTTGCCAACTCCAAGTATTTAAAAAGAGCTGCAATCATCATAGAACCTTGCAGTCTTGAAAATAAAAAGAAGATGATCAAAGAGTTGAAATCTGTGTCAAGGGTTTCACCATTATCTCGGCTTCTCTTTTCTCCACTCAAGTGGATTCGGCGGTATAGTACTTATTGAAGATAAATTGAGTGACTGATCTAATATCAGGGATCATGTATGCTTTTCGATTTCAAACTAATATTTTATAGGCTTTCTACTTATTTGAGTTATTTGACTTCCAAAATCATGAAATGCTTGTTTGATAATAAAAAATATGTTTTTATAATGTGGTGAAACATCGAAGTGAATGTAAATGACTCTTTTGAAGATACTGTCATATATATCTCACTCCCACTACTTGCGCGGGCCTTGCTTCTATCAGCACAAGTTTACGCAGAATTGATATACACTTAAGATATACAGAACTCTGAACAAGCGGTGCTAGAAAAAGATAAGAACAATCATATCAGAGGAAAAAATAATAAGCACAAGAGCATAAGAAAGAAACAGATCATGTAGAAGCACTCATATGCAAGCCTCGAACAAAAAAATCCTGTAAGAATGTGTCCAAGTCAGAGTCTCAGAAGTTTGTTTGTAGATGTCCAAACATTTCCTATATATTTTATATAATATTATCAAAGTCTAATAAACTCTGTGACAATGATTTGCTAGGCGTATGAAAGTCTCTCAAACTGCACGGACTAGTTAGATTTATCAAGTCTGCTTCAACCATCATCGACTGCTTAGGAACGAGCTGCTTAAATTAAGCACCCTTTAAGATATAATCTGCAAAATAAAAGGACTTTGCATGAACCAACACCTTAGATATGCAGCTAAGGTGTGGGAACAAATGAACGTAATAATTCAAGAAAAGACATAGGAAAATGCTATGATTTTAACACAATAACCAAGAAAATAACAGTGACCACAGATACACATGCAGTGCTTCAAAACAAGTATAGATGAATATAGTGCGTAACAGAGTATGCCACACATTACAAACCGACTTGGGCAAGTTCTCTACCCAAAGGATCTTATCATAACAAAAGCTCTACATGTAAGTGGCGCAGCATTAACGGAGAATTAATATAGAGTCAAGTTTTCGAGAAAAATCCTGTTTTATAAATTTCGAAGGTGCTAAATAATGAAAGCTGCAACAGAACCTATAAAAATAGGGATCCAAATCGACCTAGAAGGAAACAAAAACCAATGAATATACTTCGGTTACTACTTTATGCATATTGCCCAAACAAATGCAATAACGACCTTTGATGTATCCCACCAAAAAGTTTCCTTAGCTTGAGCTTCCAAGGTGAGTGCTTTTTCATGTGCTTCATAAATAGTGAGAGGGTTGAACAAGCTAAGAGTGTGTCGCATCTTCTGTTTCCGCAAGCCGCCAATGAAACTTGCCACCACTTGTTGGTCTGAATCCTGCAGATTAAGATGCCTCAAAAGCGAAAAACTCAGTGGAATATTCTTCTACTGATCTCCATCCTTGTCGCAAGTCATGGAAGCGTTGGAACATCACTTGATCAGAGATGACTGGTAAGAACACCTTACGCATCCTCTTCTTCAAACTTTCCCACGACAAGATTTTAGGTTTACCCGAACGTGCGCGCGACGTTTGTAGTTCCTTCCACCAAGCTGCCGCTTTGCCGCGAAATAGCCTTGTAATGATAGGAACACATCGGTCCGGCCACTTGAAGAAGTCCAAGCTTTAGACCCATGCTCCGGAAGTCAAGCTTTAACCCCTGCTCCCACTGCAAATCGTCCTGCTTGTCAACGATAGCGAAAGGATTGTCACCAATATCAGATTCTTCTTGTGGCTCTACATTGACGTGCACAGGAAGATTATGTTCATGCTCACGTTGCAGGGCGAGAGCTTCCACCGCCTTTGCCAACTGCTGGATCTGTTCTTGTAGACGCGTGATTTCAGTGTACTGTCGTCGCAGGTCTGGCCATGGCGTAGTGTTCCAAAGATGCTGAATATCGAAACTTTTTTACTTATAGGGTTCCAAATGTAGGGTTTTAGTCGACCTAACTAGACTTTGGAAACAAGTTTAGTTGCCACGAAATTATACTAAAGACCTTGGTAAAATTATACTAAAGTTCATAAAAATATTTTAGTTGCCATGAATATTTAGTGACTATACAATTTTCCTAAATTGCAGTACATATATTTCGTTTCCTTGAAAAACTCTGTTTTCTGTATTTTTTGGTAAAACAGGACGTTTATTTTTTATTTATAAAAATCGAGTTTCTATTTATATCTAGAAGCTATTAATATTTGTAATCTCTCATTAAATACAAAATTTGATCAAATTAAAATTTCGTTTTTTATATAAAATGTTATATGATACACAAGACTTGTAAGAGCATTTTTACTGGGAGTTACTCTCACAGTTTCTCTTATAATTGGGGTCCATTAACCTAATTAAAAACTTATTTTCCGGTCCATTGCAGAGAGTATCGATTCTATGGGAAGGTATTTGAGTAACGCAGTAGCAATACAGTAGTAACTTTACGTGGCGTTTTATGATACGTAGATCCATAAATATAAAAGGAAAAAAATATATTATTTTCCCTTTTTTTTTTTCTTTCTTCCCCAATCCTCTATCTCTTTTTTCTCTCGATCAAAAAGGCGAATCAATTGCCGTAAAACATCATCAATGAAAATTCTAGTTTCATCATCATCAACGAGGATTGGGGTTCCTGTAATCTCCGATCAAAACCAGAGAATTGGGTTTGCTGATGATAACAGACACAGATGCATCTCTAGAACGGCGTTTTGCTGCGATTGATTGGGGTTCCTGTAATCTCCGTTCTTGATCTCCGATGGTGGTAACGTCGACGTAGTACACTAACACGAGCTTGGGTTATACACTAACACGAGTATCACATCACTTGTTTGCCTCAAGATTGCCTCAAGATCAGGTAAACTAAATCTCACTCTGTCTTGAATTTGAGCTTCTATGCTAGCTTGATGTTTATGCTGATCTTCTTGAAATTAGTAAAATTTGGGTTTGATTCATCTGTCTTTTAAGTTCTTGCTTCTGCCAGAGCTTGTGGTTGAGTTGTTTGAGTCATATGTGTTTGATTTGTTGTTTTGCTGGCAACGAGCTTATGTGTGTGCCTTTGGGATTTGTTCAGAGAAACTATGTTATCTGCAAAGTGATGTATAAGGGTGAAGATGGGGACATCCCATTTAGTGGTAACTATTCGAGTGAGCCAAGTCAATCTATGGTCTCTGATTCGATGGACTGAGACATATTAACCGAAAGCAGGTTGAGTATTTGTTTGCCAATGAAAAATTCATATCCACACCAACTACATATAGTCTTCTTACTGATTGTGAAAGGAACCGGGCCATGGCTGAAATGAATGGTTTGTATTGCTCAACAAGGTCATGTGAGTGTAGTAACATTAGTGATAATCAAATATGACAAAAGTTGGTATTCTTTACATTGTAGATGTTTGTTTTATAGTTTAGGTTGAAATTTGTAGGGTTTTTTTTGTCTTTGTATTGTTCAATCGTGTTCATTCCCTGGTGTTATTTTAGTGAACGAGGTTGAGATTCTCAGGAAGATTGAGTTTTTAGTTGGAATCGACATTGATCAAGATAACATTGAAAGGTTCTTTCACGTTTTTCATGAGATTTTAGGGATTGGTACCGAGACTAGACTTAAGCCATTGCTTGATGAGTTTATGAAGATGGGTTTTACTAAAGATAAGAAAGAGATTGGTAGAGAACCGAGAGTTCTTTAAACTGCAGGTTTTCATTTTTAAAACTGCAGGTTCTGTTTTTTGTTCTTGCAGGTGTTGGAACCGCATCACATTGGTGTTGGAACTTGGAACTAAAGCTTACCACATGATTTTTTTTTACTGATTGATGATAAGTTTAATTATTGCAGTTGCAAGTCGCTGATAGATTTAGCTTAAGTTAAACACCATTGAATGATTTAACATGTAAATCTTGGACGCATGTATGAAGCAATGGTACTACGTGAATCTATGCTATATACTATGCAAGTTTTGATCGGAAACTCTTCTTTACTCTTTTGTTAGAATTATGACCATCAAGCTATTGCTGCAATCAACAAAATAAACTTTAGTTACAATTCCACTTCTCTATTATGAATGTGTTTGATTGTGTTCTGTTAATCCATCCATCATGCAATGCACTGTTTGTTTTAGTTCACCATTCATCAAGAAACTTAGCAAAAGGAAAAACAAACCAAAACCAATTATATAATATGTGTGTCTCTTCTATATTTCACACTCTTATATATAGATAGAGTATATACTTTAATTGATTATCTTAAAAATTAAAATTTGATAATTAATAAACACAAATTAAAAAATTATTATTTAAATGCTTGAGTAATCTTCTTTGGATTCTTTAGTAATAAGGTGATTTTGCTTAAGTTCTTTTAAAGTTATTTTACTTAATTTATGATTATTTATATAATAAATTAATGTGAGAGTAACTATGGTGGGTTACTCCACTAATAATGATCTAATAATGTTTTACGTTTAGGTGTTTTAAAGTCATAAGGCCTAAAAATTATTATAAATATTATAATATCTGAGAATTTTATTTAGATAATATACTAACTTTTGAATATTTTCATTACTTTTTGTATGGATATATATTAGAGAAATACCCTAAACTAGCACTAATCTAAGTTTTTGTTCCAAAGTTAGCACACATCTTCAAATATTCCAAAAGTAGCATTAGTGAATTATTATCTCAAAAACAAAATAAATGATAAATCTTATATTAATTTGTCGATTTATTAAATTTTACGATCTTGATAGTTTTTGTTCCTACGAAGCTTCCGATGAAGTCGGAGCTTCCCGGTGAAGGTGGATCTTCCGGTCAAAGCGAAGCTTCCCGGTAAAGGTGGATCTTCTAGTGAAAGCGAAGCTTGTGGTGGTAAAGCTTCTTCTTCTTCTTCTTCTTCTTCTCCGTGTATCAATTTTGATCTCAAATTTTGAGATTCTCATCACCTATTGGATTCACATATTTTTGTTCTTACTACTGAGACCACCACCAGAGCTTTTGAATGTAAAAGAGAAAGTAGAAGCGGAGATGTCATGTTGGATGAAGGAAGTGAAAGAGAACTTGAAGCTTATCCTCCGCTCAGATCTTTGGGGTTTGTCTTCTAGTGAATGAAATGTTGGGTATTGGAATTTTTGGTTATTGAATGAAATTTGAACTGTTGGGAATTGTTGGGTGATGAGTGAAATCTGATTATGAGTGGTGGCTTAAATTGTTGGGTATTGGAATCTTAACTGTGAATGAAGTAGAAAAACATGGGTAATCTTGAAGCTGAAATGTGTATTTGAGTTCTATTCTCTCTTATTTGGATACCAAAGTAGTTGCATATCAAGTGTTTGATATAATGTCATTGGGAACAAAGTAGTTGGTAAAGAGTAAAAAGTTCATCATTTTGATGTCTTCGGCTTATACTTCGTCTGTTATGGAGTTGACTAGTAGTGCTGATGAGGCGTAGTATGATCATATAGTTTGGTCATCACCATTACTGGGATTTCTGAATATTTCGGAAAATCTTCCTAAATATCAATGAAGTTTTCCTAAACATATGAAATCCTTCCTAAATATAAAGAAATGAGTGTATCACATATTACTCTATTTAGTGAAGTATATTTGATTTTGCAGATCAACTTGGTAGTATTTCTTGGGGTTTTAAAGTTAACTAATCTGGTAGTGTTACAGAACTAGATTAAATGTGGGATGATATATAAGATATCTCTTGAAGTAATATGTTAAAACGAAAATTGAATTCATGGACTGATCATGTTGTTGAATAAGGTTTTCAGCTCTAAATTCAAGTGATTGATGATATACATGATGACAAATATTTCAAGAACAAAGCAGAGAGTTGATGATGAAGATGGGAAAATGGGCACTTGAGTGGAAGTTGAGTTCATCATTATGGAAGGTCTTCCTAAAATTTAAGAACACCTTCCTAAAAGCTATAGAATCCTTCCTAAATTTTTTAAAATGTGTTTCTAAATCTCTTTATATGTGTTTTGCTTTATTGTATCACATATTACTTCATTAATGATGTATACTGATTTGATTATGTGCACATATTGGTGTTTTACAATAAATGTAGCAAATAGAAATATCCAACATGATGTTTTAGGAAGACCTTCCTAAACGTCAATGACTTCTTCCTAAATTTCAAAGAATTCTTCCTAAACGTCAATGACTCTTTCCTAATGCTCTTTTTTTATTTTCATGACGGTCTTCCTGAAATTCAAGAAATCATTCATAAATCTTCATAACGTTCAGCTTGTTCAACTAATTTCACCATGTAAACATTCTCTTCCCTTGATGATTCAGTCGACATCTTCGATTTAACAATCTAAAACAAATCCTACAAAATCAGAAACAACTGAATCAAAACAGAAACTCAAATTCACATCTCAACACTCATTTACTTGACCAAGTTCATCACGGATTAAAAATCAAGAAGTAAATCCAATAAAGCAGTTATCACGGATTACTTGACCAATGAAAGCCTTTATGAAATTCGATAATTCTTTCCTAAATATTTAGGAATCCTTCCTAATTTTCAAGGAATCATTCTTGAATTTGAATCAATGTTTCTACAATCTCTTGTAAGCGGTTATGAAGCTTTTTCATAAAGGTCGTCATAAAGTTCTGATGTTAGGAAATTCAAAATTTTTCATAAAAGTCATCATAAAGTTCAAAGAGACCTTCATATATTTCATAGAATCCTTCCCGAATTTCATACAGTCCTTCATTAATTTCATAAAATCCTTCTTGAATTTCAATCACAGTAAAATCAAAGTGGTAACAGAAACATGTGACAATGTTCTGATGTAGAAACATCATACAAGTACCAAAACAATGTAAAAATGTTTCCCAAACAACATTGATGTCTAAACAACATATAAAGTAAAACTAGATACAGGAACATAGTCATGTTAAATGTCAACACACTCCTTAAAAATATCTAAAGCATATATGCATATGGTGTACACCACGTAGCTTCAAGAAATCTTCAATCCCCATTACCTGCAATAAAAAAAAAAAATGAAAACATGGAATATGTTTCAGGAAAGTCTTTCTGAATTTTCAACAATACTTTCTGAATTTTCAACACACATAAAAATTACAACTGCAAATCATACATACATAAAGCCAACACTGAATAATCTCAAGTTCTGGTTTGTTTATGTGCTCAAATACTAGCCTAACTAATTGATAAGAATATGGTGATTTAGGTTTTTAGGGATTTAGAAAAGTCAAAATCACATATATATAAAAGTTAAGATACTTACAATTTCTATAATAGAAGAAGAATAACAAGTGAAAATGGATTAAAGCTTACAGTAGAAAGACCAGATGATGAACAGTGACACGAAGACGAAGAAGATGATCGAGGAAGAAGAAGAATCGTGAATCCGAAACGTGAACGAGATATTACTGTTGATTGACTGACGATGACACATCGGCCGACGATGACTCACCTCCGGTTCAGATCTGATTGGGTTCGCTGGTGGGTACACTGCTTGCATTTGGTTTCGGAATCGACGGAGAGGGAGGAGTGAGAGAGAACACAGACACAGTGGCTACAATGTCACGATTTTGTTCAAGATGTGAGATAGATTATTGTTTTAATAGATTAATATTTTATTTTTAATGATATATAAATTTGTGCTAAAATTGGAATTTTTGAGATTATGTGCTGATTTTGGAACAAAAACTCAAATATGTGCTATTTTTGAAAATCACCCTATATATTATTAATTATGTATAAAATATATATTTTTGATCACGGCAAAAAAATATGGGGACCTCGACCAAGCTTTTGTTTGGATCTCATTTTTGTTTTTTGTTTTTTTTTTATTATTGTAGGGGGTGGACATTTGGGTTAAAGTTCAGGTTCTTTTTGGATTCGGTTCAGTTTGGTTTATTCGGTTTTCATAAAATTCTAACCAAACTCAATCAAAATTAGTTTGGTTTGGTTTGTGTTTGGATCGGTTTATGTTTGGTTCGGTTTAGTTCGGATCGGTCTTAAATTGATTTCAAAAAAATAATTAATGTAACATGAACAAATAAATTAACTGTCTTTTGATATCCTAAAAATAAAATAAGCAACAAATTATAAGTTGAATAATTCAAATAAACCATGAAAACAAAAACCTAAAAGAAACAACCATATTAAATTCAAAAACATAAAAACTGGAAGTTAAGAACTTAGGAGAAAATACAAAGAAAGAAAACCAGCATAACATCACAATTTCCCATGATCCACCATCTTCTTCCACTGATCCTAGATGGAGGATTAAACTCTACAAAAAAAAAATAGGCATTAGTAGAGCTGGCGCTGGACCCAAGCAGATGTTTGGCACTAGCATCTGCTTGTGGCCGTAAATCGACTTTTTTTCTAGGAAAAGTTCTTTTGTCCTAGTGATTTGTTCCCTATACCATAGTCTTAATAGGCAAGGGTTCGAATCCTTGTGATACGTTTTTTGAAATTTCCTTTCATTTTTCCCTTCAAATAAGTTACTACAGCCCAAAAAAATTTCTAAGCTTGTGGCCTGGTACTTCTGTGCCCCGGCTCTAGGCACTAGACATGACAAGAGATAATGTAATTTACCTTCTTTAAGTGAATCCATAAACTTTGTAGTTCGGACTTAGGACGAATAATAAAACTTACATCATTTTTAGTTTATCTTTTTATCACAAAAATATAGATTATATCTGTTTTAGCTTTTCATTAAAAACAGTAAATTTATGATTAAATAAAGTTTTTTTTTTATATAAAGGGCTATTATTGGGAGTTCTCAATTCTATTCTAGTAGGTTAGACAAAAAAGGAAAATCAAACATGCGCAAATCAGTTAAATATATTGTACTGTATCTATCTTTTTATATGGAAAAGGGAAACTAAAAAAGACCTTAACAAAAACATCATCACTAGGAATTATCAAAATATAATATTTTTTTGGTTAAGATAAACATATAAAAATTGTCAAATTCCTAAAGAGAAAAGGATAAGGATTGTTTTAAACGAGAGCTCGGGTCTATATAAACAACATAGTGCTCTCTTAAACTTCTCACCAACACAAAACTCAAAACTTCATAAAAAGTTGTTTTCTTTCATTGCTGCTTAATTCTCTTGTTTCAAACAACAATCCATCATGGCTTTGATCCAAAGTAACGTCTTCTTTACTTATTTGCTGATTCTTGCCGCACTTTGTGGAGTTTCCATTGGAGGAACGGTTCACAAAGTCGGTGACTCCACGGGATGGACGATTATGAGCGTCAATTACGATGCATGGGCATCTTCAAGAACTTTCAAGTTGGAGACTCTTTGGTGTTCAACTACAACAAAGACTTCCACGACGTCATTGAAGTCACTCACAATGATTTCAAGCTGTGCGAATCTACTAAACCGATAACGAGATACGAGACCGGCTCTGATACCATCATTCTAACCAAACCGGGACTCCAACACTTCATATGCGGAAGTCCTAGTCACTGCGACTTGGGACAGAAGCTTCAAATCCATGTCTTACCGGCCTCATTAGGACCCGTCGCTGCTCCGGTTCCTGGACCAGTACGATCACCACGCGCCGCAGCTTCTTTGTCTCCTTCACCGTTGGCTGATTCACCGGTTAACAGTGCTCCACCGTATCAGATGGGACCGTCACCAGCTCCACCTAGCGCCGCAGCTTCAAAGTCTAGTGTTTGGATCGGACTCTGCGTCCTTCCTTTACTTTCTTTAATTTTCACATTAGTTTGATAGATTCATAGACGTTTTTGGTTTTTGGTTCTAATTCTATCAGTTCCGTATGTACGCTTGAGATTATGAGTGGTTTTGTTTACTTCAACATAAAAAGTGACACGATTTCTTTTTTTAACTTCCGTAGGCTTACATAAATTACTATTATTTTTTTGGTAAACAGTTTTGATATTGCAGTTGCAAACTCGGCAAGTAATTATATATCATGCGTTATAAAGAAAACAAAGTATTTATGAATGAAGAAAAAATGAGAAATGTATCGATATTAGTACGTAACAGAGCATGGCATACCATGCAATTACCGGTTATAAAAAAATATAAGAGAGTCTAACAATATATAAAGCTAGAAACACAGACGATCAGGTAAAATATATCTTATTTAATCTACTTCCAAAATTTTTTAAATTTTTTATTCATGCATGTAAAAAGATGATGGGATCCGTTTTCATTTGGGTTGTAGGACCTATACGAAGATAGTGGTTTCCCTCCGTTTCCCAGTTTTCCAATTATAAATTTGTACAAAGATGATGGGATCTTTCCAAGTACTCAGATTAATAAAGAAGTAAGAGTTTGTTTCATTCTTTTATTTTTAATGTTAGGGAAAATATTCTTAATCATGTACTAATGCTTCCTAAAAAAATTTGTAGTGTGGTGGTGGGATCCGTCCGTCTAACAGTTCTCCCACTAAAAAAAATACAGTGCATGTGGCCCAACCATCTGATACTCAGATCCCTGAAGAGGTATATTGGTTTCTTGGGTAAACGGCCAAAATCAACTCCAACTATTTGCCAACTATTTGAATTTTAGGGAAAGTGTTCTTAAACATGTACTAAAGCTTCCTTAAAAATGGTTTGTACTTGCAGTGTGGTGGTGGGATCCATACTAATCAAAATACAGAGCATGTGACTCAGGTTTCTGACTCTCAGATTGCTGAAGAGGTAAAGAATTGGTTTCTTACTTGTAAATTGAATTTTAGGGAAAGTAGTCTTAATTATATACTAAAGCTTCCTAAAACCTAAACAAGTTGTGCTTTGATATCTACCATGATATCATACTTAAGAAGATTGAGATGTTTAGAGGTTGATTTTTTTTCTTCAGATGGTAGACTCTTTTATAATTTACAATGGATTTATTGGAATAATATGGTGTGTGTGTTGGGACAATGATTTAAATTAGGCCTGCGATTATGATCCGAACCGATTTGTCCGAACCGAAGCGAACCGAGATTCGGGCAAATCGGTTCGTTTTGTATTAATTAATTAAACCGAATGGAATGATTTTATTTTCAAACGGAAAACCAAAATTTTTGGTTCGGTTCGCCCAAACCGAACGGTTATCCGAGGAAGAAAACCCTAACCAATGTAGTCTCCAATCTTCTCTGTTTGTATCTCTCCTCTACTATTTATCTTCTCTTAAGCCACTACTCTTCTTCGATCTGTCTTCT
The DNA here is from genome assembly GCA_024034495.1 of Camelina laxa. NCBI lineage: Eukaryota > Viridiplantae > Streptophyta > Magnoliopsida > Brassicales > Brassicaceae > Camelina > Camelina laxa. The sequence continues at coordinate 27,623,269 of CM043883.1, forward strand.
TCTCCCTTTTCTCCTCCTTCTTCTTGATATCTTTTTCACTTCTTCTCCCTTTTCTCCTCCTCCTTCTTTTTTGGTCGGATCTCTTCTTCTTCTCTTTAACCTTAACCTTCACCTTCTCCATCTCTACCAAATCACGATCAGCCAAAACACATCAATTGCAGACTTTCCAAAGCCATCACGAGAAGAATTAAGCAGCATCGGAGAAAGCTATAACTCTAACTTTGAATTTCACGATCGTCAAGCCGCCGTCGAAGAGAATTGGGATTACAGAAGGAAAGTTATGAAACACACCGTTTCATAATTTGCTGGTCAATTACTTTTTGGGCTTGGCCCAACTATTTAGTTAAAATAATAAACATTTGGCCCAACTTTTTAACTAAAATAGTAATCGAAATAACTGAATCCTCCGACCGAAATAACCGTAACCGAACCGATCCAAACCGATCTATTAGTCGGTTAGTTTCGGTAGAATGTTCAATTTCCGAATTACCTGATAACCGAAAAAACCGACCCGATTTTCCCGAAAAACCGAATTCGCAGGCCTAATTTAAATGTTAAAGATACAAAGAAAATGGTGTGTTTTGTGAAACTTTCTTTTATTTTGGATGGTATTTGTAAAGATTAGGGAAAGAATGAAAGTTATTTAGGAAGGGTTTAGAAAAAATAAGGATGGCATTCCTCAAAAAGAGAAAAAATAAGGATGAATTGGTGTTAAACGCGCACCCAGGAGGTTCAAAAACCGCGATATTGTTAATTACAAGTGGGAGAGTAACCAATACGCCAAAGCATATTATTCAAGAATTAGTTTTAAACTTTAGTATATATCGTGATATATTTAGGAAGGGTTTAGAAAATATAAGGATGGCATTACTCAAATACACACCTAGGAGGTTCGAACCCGCAACATCGTTAATTTACAAGTGGGAGAGTAACTAGTAGGACAAAGCCTATTATTTGAGAATTAGTTTTAAACTATATAATATATGGTGATGTTTTTAGGAAGGGTTTAGAAAAAATAAGGATAGCATTCCTCAAATGCGCACCAAGGAGGTTTGAATCCGCGACATCGTTAATTACAAGTAGGAGAGTAACCAGTAGGCCAAAGCCTATTATTCGAGAATTAGTTATAAACTTTCGTATATATGGTGATATATTTAGGAAGGGTTTAGAAAATATAAGGATGACATTCCTCAAATACGCACCAAGAAGGTTCAAACCCGCAACATCGTTAATTTACAAGTGGGAGAGTAACCATTAAGCTAAAGCCTATTATTCGAGAATTAGTTTTAAACTTTAGAATATATGGTGATATATTTAGGAAGGGTTTAGAAAAAATCAGGATGGCATTCCTTGAATGCGCATCCAGGAGGTTCAAACTCTCGACATCACTTAATTACGATGGGAAAGTAACATGTAGGCCAAAGCCTAGTATTCGATTATTGTTGCAAAACTTTAAATAATATAATGACATATTTTAGGAAGGATTTAGGGGAAATCATCATATTGGCTGAATTCAGTATAAAATATTTTTTACAATGGGAAAAATACAAAAAAGAACCCTAAGTTATTTTTATTTGGACGTTTAATACCCAATTGTTTTGGAATGTAGAGCAAACAGAGATGAGTGTTGATTTGTGTTGATTGTGGAGGAAACAGAGATGACTGTTGATTTGTTCCGATGAAAGCTTCCATCCCCGATCAATCCTGATTTTTGGGTATTATCGGAGCAACGACAATTAGAGAGAGGAGGAAGAAGAGAGATAATCGGGTTTAATTCCTGGTATGACATGGTTAATAGAAAACCGAAATTTTTTATATTACAGATTAGTAATTAATTAGATAACGGGATAAAATTGGAATTTTGATTTTGTTGAAAAATTGTTGGTATGAAAATAACAACACTTATTATTTTGGGTTTTAAAAGACACATTTTTATGATTTGGTGTATTTTTATTACAATCCAAAACAATTGGGTATTAAACGTCCAAATAAAAATAAATTTGGGTTTATTTTGGCATTCTTCCCTTTTTACAATATCATGTTGAGGTAAAAAAACAAAAACAAACACACACACACACAATAGAGATTTTGAAACACATTTGTTTAAAATTTATATTATTCAGGAAGGACTCCTTGAAACTCAGGATACCCTTCATGAAAATGTCTTATGAATATCTGTATCCTATGAAGTTTACATATGTACAATGTACAGTCTTCCTGAATAAATCTAGTAACAATTGAAAAAAATCAAATGCATAAAAATCATCATATAGGGAATATGCAAGTACTTTTATTATGTCCTTCTCTACAATCTGCCGCGGTTGTGTCTTTGACATTTAGAACCTGGTACACCAAACTCTCCAACTGATCTCTTTCTCTGTTTTGGCGGTCTCCCACTCTTTATCCTGATTTGTGGTGGTGACTCACAGCCAAGAACAGTGTCTTCCATGAGAGGACAAAGCACATCCAGAGTCGCTATCACTTCATTCGGGATGTGATCGCAGAAGGAGATGTAATCGTGACCAAGATTGATACCAAGATCAATCCAGCTGACATCCTCACTAAATCTTTGCCGGTGAGGAAGTTCGAGGATGGGAGAAGCGATTTAAAGGTTCTTCGGAACTGAAGCTAGCTCGGAGTGAGCTAGAGTTTGACGATTTAGTCGGAACAGGAAAGGAAAATGACAAGAAGAAGGTCAATCTCTTTCGGGTTGTCGGAAGTGAATCGAGGTGGAGAATGTGAAGTGTCGATCCAATTCCTTGATGGACCACAATTAAGGATAATGGGCTGAGCACTTAAGAAGACAGGCCCACTACGGATTCAAAGTTAGCAACGGTAATCTCTGGTCAGCACAGAGTCTTTGTCGTGTTTTGCAGTGTACGGGGTCACGGTATTGCTGGCAAAAGGATAAGGTTTGTTTCACCTAGGTTTAGGTGAGCTGTCAGAGGTGTCTCCTTGTTATTATAAAAGGAGTGAGCTGTGGAGAAGCAGCCAACAACAACGAAAAAATAGAGCGTGAGTAGCAAGCGGGATAGATCTAGAGAGTGTCTTGAGAGTAAGAAAGAACTTACCTTTTTAGCTCGGTTGTATAGACTATCTAGGGTGTTCAATATTTCCTGGTCTCTTGTACTCAGATTATAAACGTTCTATGAGACCTTGTGAGCTGGTCAGTTAGCTCACCAAGACGTACCTTAGCCGGTGTTTGGCTTTGGGAACTTGTAATCCGCGTGTCGTCTCTCTCTCTTTGCTTCTCTTTCTTCTTCTGCAAACAAACAATCACATATGTAGCATCGGTTATTAAGAAGTTTAAACACCTGAAACAAGTATTTTGTATGATGAGGTGAAAGATGGATGATGATGAATGTATGCAAAGAATGGATGGATGGTAAGGTGTTTCAATTCCCCTTATGCAGTTGCAGTATAAGAGGTGTCAATCCAATCTGAGTGCTTGTGAACAGTCAAGATATGCATAAAGATCTAATTTAAGCCAGATGTAAAGGATGTTTGTCACTAACAATCCTATGATGCAAATAAGCAGAAAGTAAACTATAAGAACTATGAACTAAATGCAAATGAAACAAGATGATTAAGACAGTAATGATGTAACCAACAGAAGTAGAAACTATGCTAAAGAACTAATGCAAGACAAGTAATGAACAAGATGCTAAGTAAATGCAACAGAAATGCAAATAGAATGAAACAAGACAATCACAAAGCATAAACAAGAGTTCTGGGGATGAACTCGAGCCAGCACTCGACCGAGTGTATGTCGAGTGAGTGGTCGAGCTAGACTTAACGCAGAAACAGAGCAATGCAATAAAAACAGAGTAATGCAAAGACGAATCAAACTACAATCAAGCAACAAGATTAAGACTGTAAAATCAATAAACAAGGAAGGACTTGAGGAGGGATTCATGGGCTGGACTAATGATTGAGGCTACCTAACTTGATCAACAAATCTCAAACAACATGAGCTAATCTCTAGACATATGTATCTAAGACAAGCTTCTCCCACTCTCATGGTCAAGAAACAATCAAACCTATGCATTTCTAGACTTGCTCTCACATAGTAAAGAATCTACACAAGCAGGCAGTAAGAAATATGTCTCATACCAAACAAAACCTCTAATCTCTTAGCAAGCAAGATGGTAAGCTCTAGATCTAGCCTTATCTATGCCTCTTAAACATTGGTGTGATGCTAAGATGCTTGAAATCAGATCCTACCCTCTCAGATATAGGATCAGCATTAAGAACATCTACCCTAGAAGAGATCTACAACAATCAAGCTTGATCAAGCCAAACAAACCTCTTTCACAGCCCAGCCTAACCCATCCTCAAGATCCTAAGCTACTACTCACAAGAACACATGATGAACATCAAAATCATAAACCCAGAAAAGATTGAAACTTGCATCATTAGAAAGATGAAACAAAGATCTACAATATTGAAAAGAAATGAAACTTGAATTCTCAATATTAAGAAAGTTATTAAACTAACAATATTGAAGAATTTAGTCTTTTTCAAGTACAAGATCTAGGAAAATAAAAAGCAAAAAGAATAAATCCCAAAAAGGGTAAATACTAGGTTTAGAGAATATCTAAAAAGCTGACTACTTTTGTGGCTGCAGGTACAAGGCTTTATATAGGAGGGGAGTGGAAGCCCTAAAAATGCTAAAAGACAAAATAGTCAATGGCTCGGTCAACTCGACCTGTGCTCGGTCGAGTGGCAGGTCGAGCTGGCTTCTCTCGTGCATTCTCCACTCGGTCGAGTCCTCCTCAGCACACGGTCGAGTGTGGTCGAGTGTGCGGTCGAGTTGGACTCCGGACCTTGTTATTTCAGCCTTAACTCTCTTGCTTTCCCTTCCTGATTGCTTCACTTCTTCCTCAGCATTGCTTCCATGCTCCTTAAGCTTCAAAATCACCTGTTTATGCATGAAAAGATGCAAATGCAATGCAACTAAACTCTAATGCATGATTAGTCCTAAAGCTATGCAATAATGGTGAAAATGGATAGCAAAAGATGCAAAAGATGTGAATATACTAAGGAAAACAGGGTAAAATATATGAACATCAACACCCCAAACTTAATCTTTGCTTGCCCTCAAGCAAATAAGCAAGACATAAGAAGGTAAGTGAGGTTTGAAAGTGGGATCTCAGCTCCTAAAGCTTGCAAATAGACCATCTAGAATCAATGTCCAAGTTACTAGTACTATGATGCAAGTTGAATGAGCTGTACTTAAACTTTAGACAAGCATATCACAACCTTTACTGATTTGAGCCTTAGATATCCACATGCATTCAAATCAACCATTTCCTTTAACATTCATTAATCAAGAACATGAATCAATTCTATGCAATGCTTAAACTCATTTGGCTTGGAGGTAAAGGTTTTGAGACAATGATGGTCTCTTTTAGAGTGGGGCTTATCAATATCAAGGTTCTCTCATAAAAAATGGATTGAGCTTTAGAAGAATGCTAAAGGTAAGAACACCTAGACACATACAAGAATAAAACCTTGTCTACCCAAAGGTACCCAAAGTGTTTATCCTAGCAATCTAAACCCAAATGATCCTAGTGCTACCCTTTAACTTCTTCTTTTCTCTTTCACCCTTTTCTCTTTTGGTTTTCAAGTCTTAGGAGAGGTTTCTTATTTGATCTTTCTAGTGGGATGGGGGATTCTTACTTATTTGCTATGGTTCTCTTTTCTTCTTATTCTTAAGACATACAAGCTTTTTGCTAGACTTTTATTTTCTTTAACTAGAACCATCTTCAACAAAATTTTTTACTTCCCATCCTTTCACTAGACTTTACCTTTTACTTAAACACACTATTTCTTTAACTACCAAGTCCCAAACCCAACAAATGAACCACCTAGTCCTATCTAGTTTGAAAAATGCAAACTAGAACTACACAAGGCTTTACTCTTGTCAGCTCAAACCTAACACTTTCTACCAAGCTCAATCCCAAAAATAGGCCTCACACACTCAAGAATAAACATGGCTTGAAAGAAGGGTTGGTTAAGGGTAGGGGAAACTGATTCTTAATGAGGAAATCAGCTACTTGGATCAACAAGAGTGGTAAAAAGGAGAAAGATGATCCAAATATGTATATGGTATCCATGAGTTTAAAGCAATGCACACATTGATAATTGAAAGTCAATATTAGGTTCTTATAGATAGGAAATGGCATCAAATCACAACATGCTTCAATTTAGACCAAATGCAATGCAGGAATTCAATGCTTGGTTCAATCTTATGCTTCTAACCACTCAACTAGCATCAAAGTACTATTAATTTGTGTGATAAATGATGACATATCTAATTATTATTCAGTTAATTGTTTTTTAAATAAATATAGTGGCATGTTAATGTAATTAAGTAGAAAATTTAAGGGTTTTTTTGCTAAATGTGTCTCGAGCTCTCTGACGACGACACATCAGCTTTTTCAAGAGAATGTTTCTCTATTAATATATAGGGGATCAGATTATTGTCAATTATTTTTGCATGTTCAATCAAAAAGATCATATTCTATTAAAAAGATAATATTTTATGTTGGTTTTGTTTTATTTTGAACAGCATTATAATGTATTTTTGTCGATTATCTAGGACTTTTTTTTTGTTTTTCTCTTCAAACATACTTTTGATATTGAATTGTGTTTTTTTTTGTCTATTACATGGTCAATTTATTGTCAATTATTTTTTGGTAATCAAATTTTATAACATATACATATTTTATGCAAAATATCATTTTCTATACAAAAGATCAACCCTAGTTTATTGTCTCTATTACATGATCAGATTATTGTCAATTATTTTTGCATGTTCAATCAAAAAAATCATATTCTATTAAAAAGATCATATTTTATGTTGGTTTTGTTTTATTTTGAACAGCATTATAATGTATTTTTGTCAATTATCTTGGACTTTTTGTTTTGTTTTTCTCTTCTAACATACTCTTGAAATTGAATTGTTTGTTTTGTCTATTACATGGTCAGTTTATTGTCAATTATTTTTTGGTAATCAAATTTTATAACATATACATATTTTATGCAAAAAATATCATATTCTATACAAAAGATCAACCTTAGTTTATTGTTTCTATTACATGATCAGATTATTGTCAATTATTATTGCATGTTCAATCAAAAGATCATATTCTATTAAAAAGATCGTATTTTATGTTGGTTTTGTTTTATTTTGAACGATTTGTTGTTAATACTTGATAGCAATCAATAATACAGTTGCAATGGGTATGGATGACTGGACTGTACTCATTTACAGTGCTGTGTCCTCCACCTCGGTAAGCAAAATTCATGAAAATTTGATACTCTATACTGTGTTTTGATTGCTTCTGATCTATAAAATCTCGCTTATATCATTGCATTGCAGCGACACCCCGTCGTAGAGGAGCTTGCTGCCATTTCTTGCACGACTTGCAAGCGATGCATGGTGAACGGCATGTACCTTCAACGCAAAGTGTACCGTCGCAACACTGAGGAGGACTATGCAGGTATAGTTCTCGCGCACTATCTTATTGTCCCAGAGACACTCAACCAGTTGGTCTACACTTGAGCTTACTATGACGGATACTTCAAGGGATATATGAATGGACGCGCGCAAGGTTACGAGGAGGGTTAAGAGGATGCATATGACCAATATGCAGAGTAGTGAAGTTTACTTCACCTCTCAAACTCAAAACTCTCTTCACCTTTTACTCAAACTCTATTTAAACTCTCTTTATTTGTCTTTCGATTCTCTATTACTCAACTTCTCATTATACTGAATTGATTGTATTGTTGAATTGACTGTATTGTTGTTCTTTTAGTTCTCCCTTACTACTATACTAGGTACTAACCCGCAGAAAACCGCGGGCTTAACTTTTTTTGATGAAAATTTGTAATAATTAATTTTGTTATTATGTTATTTATAATGGTTTGTGATTAAAAATTCGGTTTACTTATATGAAATTTTTTGTTTTTAAAATATTTATTGAAAACCTGTCAATAAAACATTTGCATGTAATGAATAAAATTGTTTAAACCTTTTTCAATTAAACGCAATTCTTGCTATAGTTGTGAAGTAAGTAAAAATATATAACTAACATGTAAAAAGAGCAACTAAATATAGCTAGTGAAGGTTCTAAAAAACCTCTTTGAATAAGCACTTAAAATTTGTAAAAAATTACATTCAATTACCATTAGAAAAATTTAATTAAGATTAATTAATTAATTAAATAAATATAATTAGTGGAAAAATAAAACGCTGACAGATAAAATATAAAAAAATCTAGAAAAGTAAAAGAAATCTACTCAAACTAAAACTAATTTGTACTTAAATTAAAAAAATAAAAATTAACTGCTAAGATTTTTTAAAAATACGGATAAATGTTTGCCAATGATTTGAAATAATTATTAGTTTAAAAAAATATTTTCTCTCTCTAATAAATTATGGACAAAAATGACAAAATTTTTTTTTTTAAATATAAACAAATCAGAATTTCAAAAACTAAGATTTTATATCCAAGTAGTCAACATAATTATTTTTAATAACTAGATTTTGAAGATTTTGTTAAAATTTCAAATTATGATTCTTCTATCATCTTTATTTTATTTTATTTACAAATTGTTTGGAATTTTCATATAATACGTACGATTAATAAAATGAAGATTTTTTCTGCATATGTTGTGATTTGAATTTTTAAAAACAAAGATATATTACTCGATCTATGAAAATAAAATGTGTGTTTAAATTTTCACATTGGCGGGTTGGTAAAACTAAATTTATATAGCTGATAAATTCATAAATTTTATTGGTTCATAATTATAATATTAAAATTACTACTTCATATTTCACAAAATAATGATGCAAATACAATAAACAAACAATATAAAACGGTAATATACGTCAAAAATAAAATACTACAATATTCTAAAATAATTAGTATTCAAAAAAATATGGGAGATTCTCAAAAATAGCACCAATTTAAGTTTGTGTTCCAAAACTAGCACATACTCTTAACTATTCCAAATATAGCACAATTTTAATTTGGGGAAAATTATACAAATAAAATAAAAATATTAAATAAAACTAAAAGAAAAGAGAAATATTAGCAATCGTTATGCACAAAACCTAAAAAAACTCCAATCGAATTCGAGAGGCTCGAAGGAGGAGGAGACAGAGCAACAAAGTGTACGTGCGTGGAAGAGTGAAGAGAGAGAGGCAAAGCTTTGAATTTGAGGAATGAAATCGGAGATGATGCAGCCACCGACGCTTCTCTATCGCTGTAACCTTTTCAATCTCGAATTTTAAACTCATGGTAAGATAGATATTTTGGATTCTCGATGTGAAGTTCGATTCTGGATTCAATTCGTAAATCTCATTGCTTTGTCCAATATAACCCTATGTTGTGATTAAATCACAATCTCATTTTCAAAAAGTTTCAGATTTTCAGTAGATTGGATGATTTGTGATTTGGGTCTCTCAATTTCTAAACTGGTAAGCTTCCATTCCACCTTTTTTATGTTCATTGGATTTAACGAGTAATAGATTTTGGTTAAGTTTAGTTTAATTTTTGTAACTTGTACTTAGTGCAATCTAATTAATTTTCTTACTTGCTCATGGTTCATTCTGTATCGATTTTAAAGTAGATGGATGGCTTAACATAATTTCATGGTACCTTTACAGGATCTGATTTATTAAAAATGATTTGGTTTGAACACAAATGACCTTTTTTAGTTCTTGCTTTCAAGAAAAACGTGTTTATTACGTTTGTTTGTTATCTTGTATCAAACTTGGTCACCTTTGTTTGTTTATCCAGGAGATAAGCTTTATACATATCATAGCTATTAGACTTAATTTATACATTAAGCTTGGGTTGCTGATTTGGTTAAGTGTTTTTGTGTTGTATTATTCTTTACTTTAGTTTGATTATTATACTTGGCCACTGCATATTGACTTATCATGACTCATATTGCATTTATTTATGTAATTTTGTTTTTCTAGAATCATAACTAAAGTTGTTCTTAGGTTTACTTCATGTTAATTTATAGAAACTTGAGATGAATGGTTGTGTCATTCTTATTGACTTAACTAGTTTGAAAGTTCAGGAAGAGCTCCATAAAATTGTTGGATAACTGTTGGAGTCAATGATTGGTTTTAGGTGCTCTCTAAAACTTGATGCTTTCAAAGGTCTGGTTGATTTTGTATTGCTATGATTGGTTTATGAAATTCGATTATATACATATACTGTTTGGATAAGCAGACATTAAGAGTAAGTTTATGTATTGTTTTCATGTATTGTGTTTAGCTTGTTAATATTCTCACCTAGTGACATTTTTTAAAGAATTTAGGAAGGACTCCATGAAATTCAGGAAAGTTTGTTTGAACTTCAGAACGACCTTCATCTATTTAAGACTCTCATTTGTTAATTAACCTTTAGCTTATCTTTGATACATTATCTAAACACAACAAGAATGAATAAACTAAATAGCTTGAATTTGTTGTATATCAAGTGTTTATTTGCATATTCTGTCTTAATTGTTCTAAGTTTACCAGGTGTGCTAGTATTGCTTTGCTACTTAAGACACACTAATATATTTGGAATTTTTGTCTATTTTTTTACAGAATGCAAGAGGTGTTATTCTTGATGATTTTGCGGATAGAAACGAGAGCTTAGACGAGATGGTAAAATATATTGCAAAAGAACCTTTAGTGGAGGCTTTACTACATCCAACATCACGTCTAAAATGCAGCACCATATGTTATTAATCTTAACATCAACGTTTTGGAGAAGTCTCGTGAAACATGCTTGCATACCGAAGACTTGGAAGATTTTATAGCCATGGTGAAATCAATAAAAGAGTCTGATTCACCTATCATCTATATTTGTTATTAGACATCTATGATGGATGTAAAACATTTTTATGTTATTTTGATACATGTCTGATGTTTATGCACTATAAGAATGTCAAAGGTTTCTATTATACAAGTTAGTAGTTGTTGAGGTAATTTTGACTGAGTTTGCTACAGGTTCTCTAATCCAAGAAGGATTTCACGAACTTCATGAAAGATTTCTTGAATTTCAGGATGACCTTCATAAAAACTTCATGAAAGATTTCTTGAATTTCAGGATGGCCTTCATAAAAACGTTTGGATTTCAAGATGAACTTAAGAAATGATAGATAACCACATAACAATAGTGATTTTTTGGCTTCATAACCGCTTATAAGAGATTGTGGAAACATTAATTCAAATTCAGGAAAGATTTCTTGAAAATTAGGATGGATTCTTAGATATTTAGGAAGGAATTATCGAATTTCAAGAAGGCTTTCATTGAGAAAAAAAGAAGAAGATATTTGTGATACATTGCCTCTTACTAATAGAGTAATATATCACATATTACTCATTCTAATGGAGTAGTTTGTGATACATTGGGGTAAAAGATAAATAAAGAGATTTAAATACATATATCTCTGAGTTTATAAAGGATTTCAAAATGTTTAGGAAGGCGTTCTTGAAGTTCATGAAGGTATTCCTAAATATACGAAACAACATCTATGTGGCTAACATTGGGTTTGCAATTTGTATGTCTCTGAAAATTGTCAAAATCTGAAGAATATAAGCATTAGCTTACAGTACTAACAACATTATTTTTGAGAAAATCTGAAAAATTATAATACTAACATCATCATTTTGAGAAACAAAACAAGTTTTGTTGAGAAGTAAACTATACTAAACATGCAAGATGGTCCAATTCTACATTACGACTCTAGCTACATGTCGTAGTTGTTAACTCCATCTTAGTTAACCGGTTGCTTCCTTATCTTTCTACCCGTTAACTTGAGACTCATAGTTGAAGTTTCAATAGCTAAATCTTCTAGTTTCTCCTCCTGCACCACCAAATAAAAACAGTAGCTAACTAAACAGACAAAAAAAAAGTTTTAAAGAGGAAAGAAAAAATGATCAGGTTTACATTGGTATGCTTCACAGTTCCTAGAACTAAGAATTGCTTCTGTATTAATGGAACATACATACCTGAAATAAAAGACCTGAGAAATTAGGATCTCAAAACTCCATTACTTCTCTCTCTCTATGTTCTTAAAACAATCTAACAACGCTTCATTTGCTATTGCATCTCATCTCCATTGATTCAAATCCAGAACCGATAAACACCTATCCTTCACTTGATCCGATGAACTGTGGCTCAAACTCGTCACCTCTGTCTTCAACGTCGTCAGGAACTATCGATCTAGAATGTTCTATGTTCCTCCCCCGCCGCAGTTATAAACCGAGACCACAAAATCTCATCCGATTTGACCTGGACATGAAACAAAAACGGAGCTACGAATCTGAATTCGATTGGTAATGGAATCCATGAATCTCTGATGAAATCACTTGATTGAAGTTTCAATCGATGAATTAATCACTTAATTGAAAGATCTGAGATTGGAAATGGAGATCTCATATTGGAACAAGCTTCACGGGAGAAAGTTAAAAGAGATCGTTAGTTTGATTTTTTTTTTAATGATAAATTTTATTGTTTTACCTAAATATTTAATATTCACAAATGCTAGTTTTGGAAAAATTGAGCGTGTGTGCTAATTTTGGAAGAAAAACTTAGAATGGTGCTAGTTTAGGGTATTTCTCAAAAAGTATATAGATTTACAGAAAATTTATAAATAAATATTATCTCAAAAAAAATATAACAATAACTTTTATTCTATTATAATTTTTTTTTAAATGTTGACCCGTGCTTTAAGCACGGTATATTTACTAGTTTACCATCAGAGGAATATATTTTTAATTAATAAACAAAAGGTTCTTAATTTATAAAAGTACACATTTTAATACAAAAAAAAATGTAAAAGCCCTAAAATACAAACCTCCTAATAAGGATGCTCTAAGGCATGATAAACACAATGACGGCTAAAGAGATGAGAGAACCATCGTTGAAGAAAGAAGAAAGAAAGACGAGGAAATCATCTCGGACGTCGTTTTCTTTGTTACCAGCGCCTCCGTTTCCTTACGGCCAATATCCCAGTTTCTCAGCTGTTGTCTCAATTGGTTGCCATATTTACATAATCGGCGGAACCGTCTCACAGGGAAAGAGAAGCAGGAGAGTGTATCTTCTCGATTGTAACTCTCACCAATGGCGTCGACTCCCCAAAACGTGTGTAGGTCGAAAAGGAGCGTGCGCTGATGTTGTTGACGGTAAGATCTATGTAAGCGGAGGCTGCAGCAAGAAGTACCACTACACCGAGGTATGGAAAGAAGTTTACGACCCAATGAATCAAACTTGGGAGCTAGGTTTCCGCTCGCTGAAACGAGTAGGCTTCATGTCGTCTGATTTAATATTGGTTCGAGCTAATTTGGATTGTGCCAGAGGTCTGTATAACCGTGCCCTTGAGCGTGGCTTTTACAGTAGTTTTTGCGTGTTAGCGATAGGGGAAAACGAATGGTGCAAAACAAAGGTAGATGGCCATGGGACACTACTTTTCTCTGAGTTAAACACTTGGTCGTGGACTAGGGTTGCGGGACTCGAAGAAATGTTGTCTCATCATCTGATCTCGGTGGCAAACTCTAGCAGAGGAGGAGGGAGAGTAACAGTTTGGTGGAAGAAGAGGGTGGACTTTGCCTTAAAACCGAGATTTGGTGTGCAGAGATTTTGTGTGAGAGACGAACAGACGGAATGGTTTGGGGAGTCGTAGAATGGTCTCAGAATGTGTTTACTTTCCAGAGACATGAACCGGATCCCAGTTTCTTCTTTGGCCACAATGCTATAGTAACACTATGATAGCTGAAATTTATTTATTTTGTTTTCAGTTTTGATTTTTTATTTATTAATGGTGATAGACATTGCAAATCACATACTACATTTTCTCTTTCAATTTTTAAATAATATCATTTTATTAAGCATAATAAAATGGCTGCCTACCTAATAAGCTAGATATTGATAAGACTAAAGAACAATAAAGTAGAATACAAGCATATTTTTTTTTTCATTTTGTATTCATGAGTTTTTACATATTTACTAGATTATGACCATCCGATATGCAGGTTTAGAGTTTTTAAATAAAATTGAATTAAATAAAGAATATAAAATAAATATTTTTAGTAAGTAAAAACTATCTATAAAAAAATTGATACATGGAGTTGTCCAATGTGATATTTGGTGTAAAAGTTGCGACTATGTGGTTGACACATTAATCATGTTTTCTTTGAAAGCCCTTGCTCGTGAAGTTTGGGATTTATCTCCGACTCTAGTCTCGTTAGAGGGTTTTCCATATCAGTCGGTGTACTCGAATTTGAAGTTTGTTTTCTGGAAGGGTGCCTCTCAACAGGATGATCCTGATCAACTTCATCAATTACCATGGATTTTATGGGCAATCTGGAAGACCATAAAGAAAAAAGTTTTTCAAGGTTTAGAGATCGAGGCAAATGATATAATTGCTCAGGCTTTGGACGATAAGTTAGCCTGGGAAGAGGCACTCTCTTTTACGGCGGTCATGTCAGCTCCATCTCCGTCTTCGGATGTGAGGTTTCTTCACTGGTTGTCAGATTGATGGTTATTGGAAAGCAACCATGTGCATTCAGGATTGGCTGGTGGTGTTGCGTTGGTGAGGAGCAAACCTTGTGTTGGGGGCCAAGTGTCTAAGATATAGCTCCTCCCCCCTACATTCGGAGTTAGAAGCATTTTTGTGGGTCATGGAGCAAATACGTGCTGTAGGGATCGCTTGTCAACATTTCGAGACTGATTGTGCTGAGTTATTCACTATTGTGCAGTCCTAGAAGATTGACCATCCTTCCCCAACCTGCTCGGTGAGTTTAACTCGCTGGAGTTCTTTCCACTATTTTATATCTCTTGGATCCCGCGTGCGTCAAATACGAAGGCAGATTGTATTGCCCTTGCTTCGCGTTCTCTTATCTCTTAAGTTCCTTCGCTAAACCCTTTCCCTCCAACTTGGACAGCTAACCGAGGAATTTCCTTTTAATTTATTGTTTGGTTGAAAAAAAGTAAATAGATGTACTTTTAGTTAATAACAAAATAGTTCTAGATGAGATCAAACTTATTAAAACAAAATTTAATTTAACAAAGAATATATATTTAATTCTTTTCATAAGTAAAAATAATGTATAAAAGTAAAGAGATAAACTTTTAGTTATAGAAAATAGTTTATAGAAAATAGTTATTGTTTTTTTTTTTGCTATAGTACACTAATGTATATCCATTTACAAATCTACTATATATATTACCACTAAAAGTGTATTTGTACACACAAATATATTTTACTGTTAAAATATAATATTTAGTCTTTACTACTACCAACAAATTATCTTTATGAACACATTAAATAACCTATTATATATCTTTTCACTTTAACATTTTTATAGTTACAAAAATTCATACGTTAATATTACATACTCCTATCTTATATATTACAATAAGTCTTTTGAATAAATTATTTGATTGGTGAAAAAAATATGAGACAATTTATTTATTTTTTTTACTTCAACCATCTTTTCTATATGTAAGGTGAGGATTTACATTTTTAGAAACAGTAATTAATTGAATATTTTCACAATCATTTTATCTTATATAAAAAGTAATCCTTTTTCTTGTAAAATTAGAAACTTAAAATTAAAATAAATTAACTATATTATAATTTTGAATTTTATGATATATATATATATATATATAATTTCCTTATAATGATAGTTTTTTAAAATTTTAAAGCTGTTAAATTGTATAATTTTCTTATAATTGCCTTTTAATATTTCTTAAACTGTTAATAGTTTTGTTTTACATTTGGAAGTTTACAAATGTTTTTTTTTTCTTTAAAAGATTTTAAAGAAAATTAAGTTTTCTTTTCTTAATTTTACTTTTATATAAAACCTTTTTATAGTAGGTTTTGAATTTTTACATTTTTATTTTTAAAATTTTTAATAACACTACAAGAAAAGACTCGATTTGCGAGGGAAACCTGCGACAGCAAAATGCCCTCGCAAATTTGCGACGGATTTGCGAGTAGTTTGCTAGGAAAGCGAGGCTACTTGCAATTCCCTCGCAAAATTTGCGACGGCAAAATCCCTCGCAAATTTGCGATGGATTTACGATAGATTTGCGACTCCGCGAAACCTCCTCGCAAAAAACTCGCAATTCCCTCGCATTTTGCGACGGATTAGCGATGACATTTAATATAGCAAATTTGCGAGGGATTTGCAAGGGTCGATTATGTCGGCAGCCACGTTTTTTCCGAGTATAACTGTTTTGTCGGCAAAACAGTAAAAGCCTCGCAAATTCCTTGCAAGAAAATAATTTTTAAATATCCCTCGCAAATCCTTGCAAATATCCCTAGCAAATCCATAGCAACTATTTTTAGTAGGCCTATAAATAGCAAGTTCATGATCCATGGAAACCACAACACAAAACACTTCCAACAAAAACACTTTGAATACGAAAAAATATATTGTAAAAGAAAAAAAGGCTAAAAAAAAGCCTAAACAGTTTTAAATTATATAATAATGTTTGGAGGCGGACAGCATGAGATATACACATTGCGACGGTGGATGTACAATCACAGAGATCCGGAGACCGGTGATGTGACGAGAGAGTTTTGTGATGGGTTGCGCGCTTTCATGAACCAGCGACAAACCAAGATTTCGCTCGTCAAAACGGTACAATATTTTGTCCATGTCCTAAGTGCTGCAACGATAATTATTTGGAATTTAATCTAGTGAAGAAGCATCTTTATAATAGAGGATTTATGCCAAATTACTATGTATGGTTTCGTCATGGAGAGGGTTGTAGCAGTAATGTTGGAAGTAGTAGTATGAATTATGCTGTTGATCAACCTAGTAATTATGGGCATCAAGAATCTGATCAATTTGGTTTTTATGGGTATAATGAGGAAAATAGATTTCATGATATGGTTAATGATGCATTTCATGAAACTACTGCTGCATTTCCTGAGAATAATACAGAAGAACCCAACGTAGATGCACAACGTTTTTATACTATGTTAGATGCTGCAAATCAACCTATCTACGATGGATGTAGAGAAGGGCATTCTAAGTTATCATTAGCATCTAGGATGATGACAATTAAAGCTGATAACAACTTAAGTGAGAATTGCATGGATTCTTGGGCTGAACTCATTAAAGAGTATTTGCCACCTGATAATGTATCTGCTGAGAACTACTATGAAATACAGAAGTTGGTTGCGAGTCTTGGATTACCATCTGAAATGATTGATGTGTGCGTTGACTATTGCATGATTTTTTGGAAAGATGATGCTAAGCTGCAGGAATGTCGGTTTTGCGGGAAGCCAAGATATCAGCCTACACAAGGAAGGACGCGAGTGCCATATAAGCGTATGTGGTACTTGCCTGTTGCTGATAGATTGAAACGCCTTTACCAATCAAAACGGACTGCAGCGGCAATGAGATGGCATGCAGAACATTCTACTGAAGAAGGAGAAATTACACACCCATCTGATGCAAAGGCGTGGAAACATTTTCAATCGGTATATCCTGACTTTGCTCAAGAGTGTAGGAATGTTTATCTTGGGTTGTGTACAGATGGTTTTAGTCCATTTGGTATGTCAGGGAGGCAGTATTCTTTATGGCCTGTTATATTGACGCCATACAATCTTCCTCCAGATATGTGTATGCAAAGCGAATTTCTGTTCTTGAGTATTTTGGTACCAGGTCCAAAGCATCCAAAGCGAGCTCTAGATATCTTCTTACAGCCTCTGATTCATGAGCTGAAGCAATTGTGGTATGAAGGTGTTCAGACGTTCGATTCGTCGAGAAAACAGAATTTCAATATGCGGGCAGTGCTAATGTGGACGATTAGTGACTTCCCTGCATACGGAATGTTATCTGGGTGGACAACACACGGAAGATTATCATGTCCTTATTGTATGGGACGTACCGAGGCATTTCAGTTAAAGTATGGGCGAAAACCTTGTTGGTTTGATTGTCATCGTCGGTTTCTTCCCTTGCATCATCCGTACCGGAGGAACAAGAAGTTGTTTACGAAGAATAAAGTTGTTCGTGTTCCTCCACCAACTTATGTCTCTGGAAATGATTTATTTGAGCAGATTGATTACTATGGAGCTCAAGAAACCTGTAAACGTGGGGGTAACTATCACACACCAGCAAACATGCCAGATGGATATGGAAGCACTCACAATTGGCACAAGCAGAGTATTTTTTGGGAGCTTCCATATTGGAAAGATCTTCTATTGCGGCACAACCTTGACGTGATGCACATCGAGAAAAACTTTTCGATAATTTCATCGTTACGCTTCTGAATGTGCAGGGTAAAACAAAAGATAGCAGGAGATCTAGGTTGGATTTGGCGGAAATATGCGCAAGGATCGAGTTACATCTTACAAGAGATGGGAAATTACCAGTACCCCAATTTCGATTGTCAGCAGAGGCTAAGAAGTTGTTGTTCGAGTGGGTCAAATCTGAAGTGAAGTTTCCAGATGGATTTGTCTCTAAATTTTCAAGATGTGTAGAGCAAGGCCAAAAATTTTCAGGTATGAAGAGCCACGATTGTCATGTCTTCATGCAACGGCTACTACCATTTGTATTTCTTGAGCTCTTGCCAAAACACGTTCATGAAGCTATTGCAGGTATATAAGTATATAATGATATATTGATATATATATATATATATATATATATATATATATATACTTATTTAATTATTTCACCCATGAATTTGTTATTCATTGGTTGTAGGTATCGGAGTTTTTTTCCGTGACTTATGCACTAGAACATTGACCAGTGAAGTCATACAGCAGTTACGAGATAATATTCCAGTGTTAATTTGTAACTTGGAGAAAATCTTTCCCCCTGCTTTTTTTGACGTGATGGAACATCTTCCAGTCCATCTACCACATGAAGCTGATCTTTGTGGCCCAGTGCAATTTCGCTGGATGTATCCTTTTGAGCGGTTTATGAAATCTCTTAAAGGAAAGGCCAAAAATCTTGCCAGAGTTGAGGGGTCGATAGTCGCCGGGAGTTTAACAGAGGAAACGTCTCACTTCACATCATACTACTTTAGCCCCACCGTGAGAACCAAAAAAACACGTACTCGACGATATGATGACGGAGGCGTTGCACCTACATATAACGTTCCTGATGTTCCAGATATCTTTGCTCAAATAGGAAGACTTGCTGGAAAGTTAAAGGAAGTTTGGTGGGAAGATCATAGCTATTGTCGAGCAGCTCATAATTACATCTTGAGGAATCTAGATTACGTTCAACCTTTTGAGAGGTATTCTTGTTTAAAAACTGAAATTAATTGTATTTTATAAGATAACGAACTAACAAATCTCTATTGTTTTAGACTTTTTGAAATGCAGATTCGTGAAGCATATCCTAATTTAGAAGAATCTGACTATGAGGCTTACAAAGACCGGGATTTCGCTAATTGGTTAAAATACTATGTAAGTATATGTATGAAATAAATTTAAATTAACTATATGTATTATAATTTTTAAGTTAAATAAATTTATGGTCTAATATCTTATTCGTTTATATAGGTTCAGAATGGATGTGGAAATGAACCCTTGCCTCTTTGGTTGCATGAGCTTGTTCAGGAACCAAGAGCGAAGATCACCACTGCTCCGATGTACTTTACTCGCGGTTATACTTTTCATACGTACGCACACGGAAGTCGCAAAGCTACAGCAAATTATGGAATCTATGTACAAGCTGGTGATAGCGATTTCTATGGCGTTTTGCAACAAATATTGGAAGTTGATTATCCAGGCCTTCTGAATCTGAGATGCGTACTTTTCAAGTGTAATTGGTACGATCCATCGGCCCGAGGCGTGCGAGTAAATAATTTGGGAGTTGTTGATGTGAATGCGAACAGATCGTACTCCAAATTTGATCCTTTCATCCTAGCATCACAAGCACAACAAGTGAGCTTTCTGCCCTATCCTCGTTTAAGGCCAAGACGTGAAATGTGGTTATCAGTCATTAAAGTTAATCCTCGAGGCCGTATAATCGGGTTAGTTGATGATCAAGTCGTGTTGCAACAAGAAAGAGTCGGTGAAATTTCCATTCCAAACATGTCAACAGAAGATGTTATCCACATTGATCCACAAAACAGGCAAGTTGAAGATGTTGATGATGTTTCCGAAGAAGAGGGTGAATTAGACGAATTTGAAGAGTCCGATGATGGAGAAGATTCTAATGATGATAATGTAATTTCTAGTAGTTCAGAAAATGAATCTGATTGAGCAATTGTACTTTTTGTTGTTTTTTTAAAAAAAATATTTACTAATTTGCGAGGGATTTGCGTTGGAGTTGCGAGAGAATACTGTCATTCCCTCGCAAAGTGGTCGTTAATCCCTCGCAATTTGCGAGGGATTTGAGACTGACTTGCAAGGGATAGTTGGCTTGCTCTCGCAATAACATCGTTAATCCCTCGCAAATTCTATACCCTAAACACTAAATGCTTGAACCCTAAGCTTTTACACATTGCAATGGATTTTTGTGTATCAATGTGGATGTACATCTTGTATTGATATGTTTGGAATGGAAATTTCACCCACTATTTGTTGTTGCACAAAAACTTGATCATCAACTAACATGATGTTCTACTAAACCCTAAAGTAGAAGAGATGAATTATAAGAATACAAAGTGTCTGATACACAAAAACATATTTCTGTATATTTTCGTATACACAAAAACATATTTTCGTATAATAAATCCGAATGAGCACAATTGTATATTTTCGTGTTTTTTTATAAAACATATTTATAGTTTTGCGATGGAATTGCGTTGTATTTGCGAGAACAACCTCGCACATCCCTCGCAAAATGGTCGTTAATCCCTAGCAATGCTCAATACCCTAAATATTATTTGCGAGGGATTTGCGAGGTACACTTAAACATTGCAAGGGATTTGCGAGTATTCCTAGTTAATCCCTCGCAAACTCGTAAAACCTATATATGCAAACTTTGCGAGGGATTTGCGAGTACTCCTAGTTAATCCCTCGCAAACTCGTAAAATCTATGTAAGCAAACATTGCGAGGGATTTGCGATGACTCCTAGCTAATCCCTCTCAAGATTGTAAACCCTAGAAACACAAAAGTTGCGAGGGAATTACGAGTGTTCCTAGCTAATCCCTCGCAAGTTTGATCATTGCGAGGGATTTGCGAGTATTCTTAGCTAATCCCTCGCAATATTGTAAACCCTAGAAACGCAAAACTTGCGAGGGAATTACGAGTGTTCCTAGCTAATCCCTCGCAATTTTAATCATTGCGAGGGATTTGCGAGTATTCCTAGCTAATCCCTCGCAATATTGTAAACCCTAGAAACTCAAAGATTGCGAGGGAATTGCGAGTATACCTAGCTAATCCCTCGCAATTTAAGTTTATTGCGAGTGATTTGCGAGGCGGCGTAGGTAATCCCTTGCAAATTTTGCTACGGTTTTGCGAGGGATTAAAAAGTTTATATATACAAGAACAATCGTGGTTTGAGCTCGCTCAAACCCAAAACCTTCGCCGCCAAACCCTAAACGCTCAATCTCTTTCGATCGAACCCTAATCCTTTTCCGATCTTCTTCTTCCGATCTTCCTCTTCCGATCTTCTTCTTCCGAGCTTATTCTTCCGACCTCGTCCTCTCCATTATCCTCTCTAGATCTTTCGATCGAACCCTAATCCTTTTCCGATCTTCTTCTTCCGATCTTCCTCTTCCGATCTTCTTCTTCCGAGCTTATTCTTCCGACCTCGTCCTCTCCGTTATCCTCTCTAGATCTGAAAGGTAAATCTTCCAGCATATGATTTCTTCTTCTCTACTTTTAATTTGATATTATTTCGATTTCGATCTTTTCTTTCGTTTTGATTTAGATTTCCATTTTAATTTGATATTAGATGTTTGGAGGCAACGATTACACAAGATTCCTGTCAGATCAGGGTTTAGCCACTCCCACTTCTTCAAATCCCACTCCCACTTCTAATCGTCGCCGTTCAACCTCCGGTGCCTCCAGTTCTCACAACCCAAACTCCGGTTCTCACAATAGCCGCCGTCCAACCTCGCAGCATCTGCCTGTCACGCCTCCATATAATACGCCTTCACCATCTCCCGCGCATGGTGGCACTGCGGCGGATCCTGAAATTGCTGCGTCTCAACCCGCGCTTTCCTCGTCTACAGTCATGTCCCAACGTCTCAACAACCTGACTTTGGAGGAGTTACTCGATAGTCCTGGTCGATCTAGTTTAACTAAACTAGATCCGCCCCGACCTCCAGGAACTCTGTGGTAAGAAATTTCTTTTAAGTTTTTAATTTGATAATATAATTACAAAGTTGTGTTTGCATGGATTCTGAAAGTTGAATTTATTTTGAAGGTTTGAGCAAGATCCCTGTGTTGCGGCTACTGTTCGAAGTATCTTTGAAAGAGATTTCAAAGAGCCCCATGCCAATTGGACACAGACGCCAACTAAAGTGGTAGATCGTTGGTATGAAACGTTTGCGGTAAGTGGTCGATCTTTGTTTGCTATTTTACAATATGTTTTCTTTGCCTTAATTAAATATAGACTAATAATTTTTTTTCTTGGAAGCAAATTTACAATTGGGACCGTTGCATAAACGATAGAGTGAGGCAAGAGTTTGAAGACAAGTTGAAGGACAGGATGTGTGATCAAGTGTCAAGGTGGAAGTCAAAGTGGAAGCTTAAAGGCGATGAGGCAAAGCCACGGTGGATTGATCCTCAAGTATGGGAGGGTCTTGTTCGGTATTGGCTTGATCCAAAATCAGAAGTCAAGAGCATCAACAGTCGGAATGCTCGCTATCATGATCCGGATGGCACTGGAATATACAAGCACCGTTCAGGCCAAACTTCGTTTAAAGCCCGTGCTCGAAAGCATGTAAGTTCCTTATGTTTTTTTTTTCTTAAAATTATGCCTTCTGACACTCTTTTATTTGTTAACTAATCAACCTCTTTTTTGTTTCTTTCAAGTCTGAGATCACTGGGGAGTTAACTCCGGATTTCCTACGAATCTTAGAAGACACTCATCGAAAACCAGATGGCTCATTTACGGATGGCAAGTCCGAGTCCGTGTTCAATGAGGTGTCGTCCAAGATTCAAGAGTTAGAATCTGACCTTTGCACAGGGGAGAATGGAGAGAGTTCTGCTTCTGGTGGGGTGCCCATTCATATCAAAAACAAAATTTACACTGAGGTAAGATACACGTTCTTAGTTCTTTTTTTAAAAAAATACTCAATGGTTGAACTGTGTGGTTAAGTTTTTAGTGCTTCTGGTGTGTTCAGTTGCCAATCGTATATTGCTATTGATTGTATTGTTAATGATTTTGTGATATCTTAGGATTGTTTTGTATATGATAACTAAGGATTGTTTTGTATGTGATAACTTAGGATTGTTTTGTATGTGATAACATGCGATTGTTTAGTATGCGATCCATTGTTTTCTTTTGTATGTTTGTAACTTGTCGTTTGTTGTTTTGTTTTTAGGTTGCTCCGAAGAAGAAAAACAGAATTTTTGGGGTTGGTTCTCTGCAGTTTGAAGCGTCCTCTACCAGTAGCTGTCCGCAACCGCTGTCTCCAGCTAATGATCCGGTTATCTTGGCTCTGAAGCTTGCTGCCGCTGAGGAATGCATTCAAACCCAGGCGACTCAACTCCAAACCCAGGCAACTCAAATCCATGAAAGTAATCAAAGAATGCATAGCTATGATGCATACTTTGACTATCTCGCGGAAAAAGATCCTGAGTTTGCTGCCAAGTTTCGCAACCCGACCAACCTAGAAGGCACCAACCCAGAAGGCACCAACCAAGAAGGCACCAACCCAGAGGGCAACACAGGTGAAATGGGAGCATCTGGTAGCCAAACTGGGACCAGAAACGTGACCTCTCTCTCTCAATCCTTTTAAGAACTCTTCTCACTTTGTTCTGATATATTTCTGAGGGAGAAAACTTAAACATGACTTTTGTTTTGTAATATTTATGTTTTATTCTATTTTGAATTTTCAGTTCTGTTCTTTTTATTATTATTTTTTTTAACATCTAAAACATTATTCACAAAAAAAAAAAAACAAACATAAAAATGTAAAATTGGTAAAAGAAAAATTATTAAAAATGAAGAATTGCTACAAATTTGCGAGAACCAACAGTGCTAGGCAGATTCATATGGACGTCGAAAAGTAGTCGCAAAATTTGCGACGGATCGCCCATTGCGATGGAAAAGAGTCCTCGCAAATTGCTTGACAATTGCGAGTACAAAGGTCTCTCGCAATGCGCGTGGGATTTGCGACGAATATATCCCTCGCATATTGCGTGGTATGTGCGAGGGAAAATATCCCTCGCAAATTTTGCGAGGGAATTGCGATGTCTATTTATTTGCGAGACGCGATTTGCGAGGAATAGTTGTGTCTCGCAAATCCCTTGCGATTGTCGATTTGCGAGGGAATTGCGATGAATTCTTCCATCGCAAATCGACTGTTTTCTTGTAGTGTAAATTTAAAATTGACATGTGTCAACATCTACAATTAACATGTGTCAAAAAATTTTAGCGAGTAACTTTAACATCAAAATTTATATAATAAGATAGCTTACACTTAAATAAAGAAAATCTCATTACAGTATAATTACTACCCATGATGCATAGACAATATAAGTTTGACAGTTTGACACGTAACATATATAAAAATCCAATCGATTAATAATGCAAGTAGCAATCCATAAATCAAAGTTATGTTTAACTTTATACAATATAATCTAGTTTTAATAAGTTTGTACAGAGAAATTAAATAAATTTTTAAGCTATAAATATGTATACACTCATGAGAACAGATAAATGATCCATAAAAAAGTTTGATTTTATATTCTTTTCTCTAGTTGCCTAAGGTAAAATATATACTTGACATTATTCTGTTGTGGTATTGGCTTTATAGACAGATAAGTAAACATAAGTCATGCAAAATGAAGCAGTTTCTTGGATTCAACTTTATTATTCAAACAAAGACCAAATCTGGTGGTCCATTACAGTTTCTACATGCCTACATGTTTCGTGGTTCTACCATTAACATTCACATGATTGTTCTCTATATAAGTCATCTTAACCTCTTTCTTGTTCATATACTAAAGCAGAGTAATAAACCGACAGAAAAAAAAAAAAAAAACACCAAGAAAATGGAAGCTAGAGTAATTTCTTGCACTACTTCTGGAGACGACAAGGTCGTGAAGATTGCTGTTCCGAATCATCATGCAATCGCCAAATACAAAGCGGGAGAAAACGAAACGACCATTGTTGTTTCCGATGATGCATGCTCCGAGAATGATGTCAAAGAGATTCAGAAGTGTTGCGAGAAGCTAGGTTACGTTTACGAAGGCAGACTCAACGAAGAATACACTCGAACCAACACCGGACCCGGTTTGGTTTGAAATTTTATAATTACAATTTACCTATCTATGTTTTACTCTTTCTGCATTTGCTTTCCATGTAAAATGTTCTTAATCATCTCTTGGTGATTTGCTTCTATGAATGAGTTTTTAAAGTTATTAGTTTTTATTACATTAAATACCTTTCTGCGTCTAGATTACATTTCTTACAGCACTGACTTTAACCTTACAAATCACTGGCCTCTGTGTCTGGAAAGATTGATTCGGTTTTTTGAGTAGTAATGGAGATGGCTTCTTCTATAGCTTGAAAGAACGTAGCAATTTTGTATGTAAAGAACCCAACCAACATTGGGATCAACTCCAAATGCATGAATCCATACTCAGGAACAAGTATTCTGCATATATATGAAGTAGCACGTAAATACGATTTGATGTAATCAAGTTGATCTTGATGAAAGACATAATAACGCACAAGAGAGAGAGAGAGAGACACTTACGCGTTCCATCTATTGAATATCATAACCAACACAACGGGGACTAGTAACCGGGGCTGGTTAGCTGCACCTCTATCAAATCAATTCAGTGAAAAGAACAGAGATAAGTGAGTGAGTGGCCTCAATATAGATAACCAAAAGGAATTTGAATATAAACAAGTAGAAGTAGTACTTGACAACTCCTCTGGCTCCATCTGCCATGGCATCTACAGAGTTACCAAGCATCCTCATATACGCAAGTGAACCCATCAAACCAGCACCAAAACTGTAACAGAATTTAAAAACAAGAAACCAAATAAATGCAATCAGCTGATTTTACAATTCTTGACAGAGGTTTTGATGTTCTTTGCAGGGGAAGACAAACCTAAGTGCTATCTCTGGAGTGTATGAGATATATGCTGAGACTAAACCTACACCACCAATACCCAATGTGAGAACCTGTATCTTCTTTTTAAGCTGCAAAAACAATCCAAAGTCAAGAGAGTAGTAGGGACTGAATGCCTCAAAGGTACTCAAGTAGCCCATGAAGGTAAAGCGTAATGCCTTTCATGAGAACCCAAACCGTAGAAACGATTAGCCATATATGAAAGTTTTCATACCATGAAAGCGTTAGCTTAACAAAAGAAGGTACCTTGAAATATTGTTCCCTGTCTTTAGCAGCCTGTACTTCTGGGTCACCACGTGGCCGCCTCAACTCCCTAAACATCACATCCTGTCGCACAAAACAGAAATTGAAAGAAAGGAATCAAGAACCAAGGTCTATGTTTCTCAATTCTGATCAATGTTCCTAATGAAAAATGATCAATAATCATTCAGTTGGTCTGAAACTAATCAAGTCAATGAACAAAAGTGATCAAACATCTGCAAAGATAAACTTACACTGCCACCAGTTGCAGCCTTAGTTGCTCTATCCCATTTGTCTTGCTCGCGACGTGTTGGTGCCAGCTTCCATTTAGGAGACGCAATAGCCTTACTCTAATTGACATTAAAACAAAGAGTAGAGACATCAACAACTAAACAATGCGGCTTCGTCAAATTGGCAAAAACGATAATAATAAAATAATCTCACCATCTGTTTTTTAGCTTCTGAATTGGAAGTGTCACGACGATCTTTCAGAGAGGATTTAGAAGACGATGCAAGCTCTTTGCTTAAATCAACATCCATACTGTTTTTTTCACAAATAACAACAACAACAAAGCAACCATTTTTAATCAAATTCAAACTACAAGAAAAAAAAGTTTAGATTTTTATGAGTTTTAAAGAATGAGAGAACCTGTCAAGATTCATAACTCTGCTAAAGCTCAGAAACCCAGAAGAATCTTCCTGTTTGCATATCACAACACAAAATTAAGTCTTTGATTCACATTTGTAAGCAATCATAAAGATCGAACCTTTGAGGGAGATGGGTCGAGAGAAGAATCATCAGGGTCATCGAACAGTTTCTTCATCTGATCCATAAAATCTCTGTTCCAGATCAAATCAGTGGAAGTAATGGGATCTTCTTTTTCTCCTCCCCAGTACTTGCGGAGCTTGGTGGTAGTCGGAGGACCACCGTACTCTCCGGGAGAAACGCCGGTGGACCATTTCTCAGGTTTCTTATTGGGTAGAATGATTTTGGTTGGTAGACGAGGATTGGGTGATTGATCTTGAGGAACCGGTGGTGTTGTTGATGTCGCTGAGATGTAACTTAGAATCGCCATGGATGAGTTTCTTGTGGAGCGATACTGAGTTTTTCCAAAATATCTTTTAGTTTGTGGTAATTTTGGGGTTGTTCTTTTTCTTTTTGTGTTTTTTTTTCTTCGACTTGTGTGATATATATTTTTAATTTCAAATATTGAAAAATGTAAAAAATACAAATAAAAACTGATTACTCTTTGGCTTTTTTTGCAGAACATAAGTCAAGATACAAAATCTAAAATATCTCAAAATCTAAGATGTTTCCAGAACTATGAAGATGTGTTATTAATTTTTTGTGTTAATTAAACTGACAATTACAAAAAAAAAAATAGCTGTTATTTCTTTCCAAAAATGCTTCACCAAAAATTCAACTTGCTATATTTTTGGGATAAGAAATATGGAAGATTTAGGAACAAGAAACAAAAGAAAAAGGACTCTTAACTTAAAAAATGAAAGGCTAGAAAGTTTATATCAAACTCGAACCCTAAAAACTTTAGTTAGCTTCATTGAGAAGAAACAGTTGTTGTTAGGTCGTCGGCTTTTGCTTAATATGGCTGGGACAAAAATCAATACAATACACAGTGCAAAGCCACTCGTAAAGAGTGAGAAAGGGAGAATTGAAGACAGGATCAGTTCGTTATCCGACGATTTGCTCGTTAGTATATTGTGGTATCTCCCTACGAAAGAGGCCGTGTCTACAATGATTTTGTCAAAGCGATGGCGGTCTATCTGGACGATGCTACCAGAGCTGCAGTACATGGATAGTGAATATGAACAACTCCTTGGGAAAAAGAAAGAAAGCATTTGGTGGTTTCTTGATGAGTCATTGCAACTCCATAAGGCCCCTTTATTACAAAGATTAATTATAGAACTAGGTCCAGGATGTCCCGTTGATGTTGATGCTGATATCATAAAGTGGATTGCTTATTCAGTTGAGCTCAAGGTGAAACAGCTATACTTCAAACTCAGCTGGTTGTCAGTGCCTATCATCTTGCCTGAGAGCCTTTACGTATGTGATACACTTGTTGAACTTACAATTTCCGACAAGATTCTCTTGGATGTTCCTACTCCGGTTTGCCTCCCAGCCTTAAAATATATTTTTCTTCACTATGTAGTCTACAAAGACGAAGATTCTCTTGTTAGGCTTTTATCAGGTTGTCATGCTCTTGAGTGTTTATATGTGGAACGACATGACAATGACACCCTGGAAAATTTCAGGGTTAAAGTGCCTTCTCTAAAGATCTTATCGTATACTTACGTAAAACTAGAAACAAACAATGAAGGAAACATGGGGGGATCTTTGGTTATAGATGCTGAAACTTTAGGAGAAATCTACCTGACAGATTATTCGGGAAACTCTTGCTTGATTGAGAACAAGCCTCGGCTTGACAAGGCAAAAATCAGCGTTTTATGTTATCCTACTGACAACTTAATGAAATCTCTTTCCTCGGTCAAGAGTCTCGACATGCTTTTGAGCATTGAAACGGTAGGCAGTGCTTTTTCAACCTCACTTTTATTGAATTCAAGACCACAATTCCAACGTTGACTTATTTGTTGGTATATATATGTTCATCGCAGGTTGTGTGTTGTCACGCTATTAACTTCGCCCAACTTATAGAGTGCACAATATTTCCATTCCAGTTGGACTGGTTGCAACCATTTATGTGTTTTATTCAAAATTCTCCTCAACTAAAAGTTCTTCTCATTGACCAGGTTCATGTATATATAGTTTTGGTTGACTAATTAACAAATTCAAATTAAGCAAATTTGTTAGTTACATATATATCTTGTTGTTGCTTCACATGTACAGTCAAACGATGGAGATTTTCCACTCTCGTTCATCCCACCAAGTTCTGTACCGGGATGTTTGTCAACCCATCTCGAGATGTTTGAGTGGAAAGGATACAGAGGACGAGGAGAGAAAGAAGTTGTAAGTTACATACTTGCCAACTCCAAGTATTTAAAAAGAGCTGCAATCATCATAGAACCTTGCAGTCTTGAAAATAAAAAGAAGATGATCAAAGAGTTGAAATCTGTGTCAAGGGTTTCACCATTATCTCGGCTTCTCTTTTCTCCACTCAAGTGGATTCGGCGGTATAGTACTTATTGAAGATAAATTGAGTGACTGATCTAATATCAGGGATCATGTATGCTTTTCGATTTCAAACTAATATTTTATAGGCTTTCTACTTATTTGAGTTATTTGACTTCCAAAATCATGAAATGCTTGTTTGATAATAAAAAATATGTTTTCTTATAATGTGGTGAAACATCGAAGTGAATGTAAATGACTCTTTTGAAGATACTGTCATATATATATATCTCACTCCCACTACTTGCGCGGGCCTTGCTTCTATCAGCACAAGTTTACGCAGAATTGATATACACTTAAGATATACAGAACTCTGAACAAGCGGTGCTAGAAAAAGATAAGAACAATCATATCAGAGGAAAAAATAATAAGCACAAGAGCATAAGAAAGAAACAGATCATGTAGAAGCACTCATATGCAAGCCTCGAACAAAAAAATCCTGTAAGAATGTGTCCAAGTCAGAGTCTCAGAAGTTTGTTTGTAGATGTCCAAACATTTCCTATATATTTTATATAATATTATCAAAGTCTAATAAACTCTGTGACAATGATTTGCTAGGCGTATGAAAGTCTCTCAAACTGCACGGACTAGTTAGATTTATCAAGTCTGCTTCAACCATCATCGACTGCTTAGGAACGAGCTGCTTAAATTAAGCACCCTTTAAGATATAATCTGCAAAATAAAAGGACTTTGCATGAACCAACACCTTAGATATGCAGCTAAGGTGTGGGAACAAATGAACGTAATAATTCAAGAAAAGACATAGGAAAATGCTATGATTTTAACACAATAACCAAGAAAATAACAGTGACCACAGATACACATGCAGTGCTTCAAAACAAGTATAGATGAATATAGTGCGTAACAGAGTATGCCACACATTACAAACCGACTTGGGCAAGTTCTCTACCCAAAGGATCTTATCATAACAAAAGCTCTACATGTAAGTGGCGCAGCATTAACGGAGAATTAATATAGAGTCAAGTTTTCGAGAAAAATCCTGTTTTATAAATTTCGAAGGTGCTAAATAATGAAAGCTGCAACAGAACCTATAAAAATAGGGATCCAAATCGACCTAGAAGGAAACAAAAACCAATGAATATACTTCGGTTACTACTTTATGCATATTGCCCAAACAAATGCAATAACGACCTTTGATGTATCCCACCAAAAAGTTTCCTTAGCTTGAGCTTCCAAGGTGAGTGCTTTTTCATGTGCTTCATAAATAGTGAGAGGGTTGAACAAGCTAAGAGTGTGTCGCATCTTCTGTTTCCGCAAGCCGCCAATGAAACTTGCCACCACTTGTTGGTCTGAATCCTGCAGATTAAGATGCCTCAAAAGCGAAAAAAACTCAGTGGAATATTCTTCTACTGATCTCCATCCTTGTCGCAAGTCATGGAAGCGTTGGAACATCACTTGATCAGAGATGACTGGTAAGAACACCTTACGCATCCTCTTCTTCAAACTTTCCCACGACAAGATTTTAGGTTTACCCGAACGTGCGCGCGACGTTTGTAGTTCCTTCCACCAAGCTGCCGCTTTGCCGCGAAATAGCCTTGTAATGATAGGAACACATCGGCCATGAAACTCCGGAAGTCCAAGCTTTAACCCCTGCTCCCACTGCAAATCGTCCTGCTTGTCAACGATAGCGAAAGGATTGTCACCAATATCAGATTCTTCTTGTGGCTCTACATTGACGTGCACAGGAAGATTATGTTCATGCTCACGTTGCAGGGCGAGAGCTTCCACCGCCTTTGCCAACTGCTGGATCTGTTCTTGTAGACGCGTGATTTCAGTGTACTGTCGTCGCAGGTCTGGCCATGGCGTAGTGTTCCAAAGATGCTGAATATCGAAACTTTTTTACTTATAGGGTTCCAAATGTAGGGTTTTAGTCGACCTAACTAGACTTTGGAAACAAGTTTAGTTGCCACGAAATTATACTAAAGACCTTGGTAAAATTATACTAAAGTTCATAAAAATATTTTAGTTGCCATGAATATTTAGTGACTATACAATTTTCCTAAATTGCAGTACATATATTTCGTTTCCTTGAAAAACTCTGTTTTCTGTATTTTTTGGTAAAACAGGACGTTTATTTTTTATTTATAAAAATCGAGTTTCTATTTATATCTAGAAGCTATTAATATTTGTAATCTCTCATTAAATACAAAATTTGATCAAATTAAAATTTCGTTTTTTATATAAAATGTTATATGATACACAAGACTTGTAAGAGCATTTTCACTGGGAGTTATTGTCACAGTTTCTCTTATAATTGGGGCCCATTAACCTAATTTAAAACTTATTTTCCGGTCCATTGCAGAGAGTATCGATTCTATGGGAAGGTATTTGAGTAACGCAGTAGCAATACAGTAGTAACTTTACGTGGCGTTTTATGATACGTAGATCCATAAATATAAAAGGAAAAAAATATATTATTTTCCCTTTTTTTTTTTCTTTCTTTCCCAATCCTCTATCTCTTTTTTCTCTCGATCAAAAAGGCGAATCAATTGCCGTAAAACATCATCAATGAAAATTCTAGTTTCATCATCATCAACGAGGATTGGGGTTCCTGTAATCTCCGATCAAAACCAGAGAATTGGGTTTGCTGATGATAACAGACACAGATGCATCTCTAGAACGGCGTTTTGCTGCGATTGATTGGGGTTCCTGTAATCTCCGTTCTTGATCTCCGATGGTGGTAACGTCGACGTAGTACACTAACACGAGCTTGGGTTATACACTAACACGAGTATCACATCACTTGTTTGCCTCAAGATTGCCTCAAGATCAGGTAAACTAAATCTCACTCTGTCTTGAATTTGAGCTTCTATGCTAGCTTGATGTTTATGCTGATCTTCTTGAAATTAGTAAAATTTGGGTTTGATTCATCTGTCTTTTAAGTTCTTGCTTCTGCCAGAGCTTGTGGTTGAGTTGTTTGAGTCATATGTGTTTGATTTGTTGTTTTGCTGGCAACGAGCTTATGTGTGTGCCTTTGGGATTTGTTCAGAGAAACTATGTTATCTGCAAAGTGATGTATAAGGGTGAAGATGGGGACATCCCATTTAGTGGTAACTATTCGAGTGAGCCAAGTCAATCTATGGTCTCTGATTCGATGGACTGAGACATATTAACCGAAAGCAGGTTGAGTATTTGTTTGCCAATGAAAAATTCATATCCACACCAACTACATATAGTCTTCTTACTGATTGTGAAAGGAACCGGGCCATGGCTGAAATGAATGGTTTGTATTGCTCAACAAGGTCATGTGAGTGTAGTAACATTAGTGATAATCAAATATGACAAAAGTTGGTATTCTTTACATTGTAGATGTTTGTTTTATAGTTTAGGTTGAAATTTGTAGGGTTTTTTTTGTCTTTGTATTGTTCAATCGTGTTCATTCCCTGGTGTTATTTTAGTGAACGAGGTTGAGATTCTCAGGAAGATTGAGTTTTTAGTTGGAATCGACATTGATCAAGATAACATTGAAAGGTTCTTTCACGTTTTTCCTGAGATTTTAGGGATTGGTACCGAGACTAGACTTAAGCCATTGCTTGATGAGTTTATGAAGATGGGTTTTACTAAAGATAAGAAAGAGATTGGTAGAGAACCGAGAGTTCTTTATACTGCAGGTTTTCATTTTTAAAACTGCAGGTTCTGTTTTTTGTTCTTGCAGGTGTTGGAACTGCATCACATTGGTGTTGGAACTTGGAACTAAAGCTTACCACATAATTTTTTTTACTGATTGATGATAAGTTTAATTATTGCAGTTGCAAGTCGCTGATAGATTTAGCTTAAGTTAAACACCATTGAATGATTTAACATGTAAATCTTGGACGCATGTACGAAGCAATGGTACTACGTGAATCTATGCTATATACTATGCAAGTTTTGATCGGAAACTCTTCTTTACTCTTTTGTTAGAATTATGACCATCAAGCTATTGCTGCAATCAACAAAATAAACTTTAGTTACAATTCCACTTCTCTATTATGAATGTGTTTGATTGTGTTCTGTTAATCCATCCATCATGCAATGCACTGTTTGTTTTAGTTCACCATTCATCAAGAAACTTAGCAAAAGGAAAAACAAACCAAGACCAATTATATAATATGTGTGTCTCTTCTACATTTTACACTCTTATATATAGATAGAGTATATACTTTAATTGATTATCTTAAAAATTAAAATTTGATAATTAATAAACACAAATTAAAAAATTATTATTTAAATGCTTGAGTAATCTTCTTTGGATTCTTTAGTAATAAGGTGATTTTGCTTAAGTTCTTTTAAAGTTATTTTACTTAATTTATGATTATTTATATAATAAATTAACGTGAGAGTAACTATGGTGGGTTACTCCACTAATAATGATCTAATAATGTTTTACGTTTAGGTGTTTTAAAGTCATAAGGCCTAAAAATTATTATAAATATTATAATATTGGATCTGAGAATTTTATTTAGATAAAAAACTAACTTTTGAATATTTTCATTACTTATGTATAAAATATATATTTTTGATCACGGCAAAAAAATATGGGAACCTCGACCAAGCTTTTGTTTGGATCTCATTTTTGTTTTTTGTTTTTTTTTTTTATTATTGTAGGGGGTGGACATTTGAGTTAAAGTTCAGTTTCTTTTTGGATTCGGTTCAGTTTGGTTTATTCGGTTTTCATAAAATTCTAACCAAACTCAACCAAAATTAGTTTGGTTTGGTTTGTGTTTGGATCGGTTTATGTTTGGTTCGGTTTAGTTCGGATCGGTCTTAAATTGATTTCAAAAAATTAATTAATGTAACATGAACAAATAAATTAACTGTCTTTTGATATCCTAAAAATAAAATAAGCAACAAATTATAAGTTGAATAATTCAAATAAACCATGAAAACAAAAACCTAAAAGAAACAACCATATTAAATTCAAAAACATAAAAACTGGAAGTTAAGAACTTAGGAGAAAATACAAAGAAAGAAAACCAGCATAACATCACAATTTCCCATGATCCACCATCTTCTTCCACTGATCGTAGATGGAGGATTAAACTTTACAAAAAAAAAAAAAAATTAGGCATTAGCAGAGCTGGCGCTGGACCCAAGCAAATGTTTGGCACTAGCATCTGCTTGTGGCCGTAAATAAACTTTTTTCTAAGAAAAGTTCTTTTGTCCTAGTGATTTGTTCCCTATACCATAGTCTTAATAGGCAAGGGTTCGAATCCTTGTGATACGTTTTTTGAAATTTCCTTTCATTTCTCCCTTCAAATAAGTTACTACAGCCCAAAAAAATTTCTAAGCTTGTGGCCTGGTACTTCTGTGCCCCGGCTCTAGGCACTAGACATGACAAGAGATAATGTAAATTACCTTCTTTAAGTGAATCCATAAACTTTGTAGTTCGGACTTAGGACGAATAATAAAACTTACATCATTTTTAGTTTATCTTTTTATCACAAAAATATAGATTATATCTGTTTTAGCTTTTCATTAAAAACAGTAAATTTATGATTAAATAAAGTTTTTTTTTTATATAAAGGGCTATTATTGGGAGTTCTCAATTCTATTCTAGTAGGTTAGACAAAAAAAGGAAAATCAAACATGCGCAAATCAGTTAAATATATTGTACTGTATCTATCTTTTTATATGGAAAAGGGAAACTAAAAAAGACCTTAACAAAAACATCATCACTAGGAATTATCAAAATATAATATTTTTTTTGGTTAAGATAAACATATAAAAATTGTCAAATTCCTAAAGAGAAAAGGATAAGGATTGTTTTAAACGAGAGCTCGGGTCTATATAAACAACATAGTGCTCTCTTAAACTTCTCACCAACACAAAACTCAAAACTTCATAAAAAGTTGTTTTCTTTCATTGCTGCTTAATTCTCTTGTTTCAAACAACAATCCATCATGGCTTTGATCCAAAGTAACGTCTTCTTTACTTATTTGCTGATTCTTGCCGCACTTTGTGGAGTTTCCATTGGAGGAACGGTTCACAAAGTCGGTGACTCCACGGGATGGACGATTATGAGCGTCAATTACGATGCATGGGCATCTTCAAGAACTTTCCAAGTTGGAGACTCTTTGGTGTTCAACTACAACAAAGACTTCCACGACGTCATTGAAGTCACTCACAATGATTTCAAGCTGTGCGAATCTACTAAACCGATAACGAGATACGAGACCGGCTCTGATACCATCATTCTAACCAAACCGGGACTCCAACACTTCATATGCGGAAGTCCTAGTCACTGCGACTTGGGACAGAAGCTTCAAATCCATGTCTTACCGGCCTCATTAGGACCCGTCGCTGCTCCGGTTCCTGGACCAGTACGATCACCACGCGCCGCAGCTTCTTTGTCTCCTTCACCGTTGGCTGATTCACCGGTTAACAGTGCTCCACCGTATCAGATGGGACCGTCACCAGCTCCACCTAGCGCCGCAGCTTCAAAGTCTAGTGTTTGGATCGGACTCTGCGTCCTTCCTTTACTTTCTTTAATTTTCACATTAGTTTGATAGATTCATAGACGTTTTTTGGTTTTTGGTTCTAATTCTATCAGTTCCGTATGTACGCTTGAGATTATGAGTGGTTTTGTTTACTTCAACATAAAAAGTGACACGATTTCTTTTTTTAACTTCCGTAGGCTTACATAAATTACTATTATTTTTTTGGTAAACAGTTTTGATATTGCAGTTGCAAACTCGGCAAGTAATTATATATCATGCGTTATAAAGAAAACAAAGTATTTATGAATGAAGAAAAATGAGAAATGTATCGATATTAGTACGTAACAGAGCATGACATACATTGCAAGAAACTACATACTTCTTATACTTAAGCGCGCAAAAAATTATTAATTGAATTGAAGTCTATCGTAAAGTGGTTTATCTATGTAATTGGATTGAAGAGATAAACCGAGATGTAAAGATCAAACTGTATGCCATGCACATCTGATTTTTCGTGATTAAAGAGATAAACCGATATCAGATGTAAAGATAAACCAGTTTTCAAGCTAAGATGGGATCACAAAAGTAAAAAGCATCCTCTTAGTTGCAGAGTATGAGAGGATCAAGAATTCCTTCCTAAGACCTATTTTGAAGGTTATCAATAGAGGACTGATGATGTCAGGGAAGATGGTGCACTGTTTTCTGAGCAGGAATTTAAAGGTATCAAAGAAAAATGAACTATGGCCAGTGGCGGATC
This sequence comes from Camelina laxa, assembly GCA_024034495.1. Classification (NCBI taxonomy): domain Eukaryota; kingdom Viridiplantae; phylum Streptophyta; class Magnoliopsida; order Brassicales; family Brassicaceae; genus Camelina; species Camelina laxa. The sequence goes on from CM043883.1 coordinate 27,660,111, forward strand.
TAGGACAGAATTTTATCAGTGGCAACAACCATGTTTTACAAAACACATAATAACGTTTGAACAAAATATCTTATAAAAGTATCCTACGTTCACTCATAGTCTGAAATCTTTTAATCACCTTTTCATTAGTGACTGATCTAAATAAATCTTTCTCAATATAACATACTAAACAATCGCTTAAAAACTGATCTCCAATTCTGTTGCGTGATGATGTCTTCACTAGTTTCATTGCAGAGAAACACCTTTCCACACTTGCAGTAGCCACAGGCAAAGTTAAAACTAACTTAAGAAGTCTATAAACCAAAGGATGCGCAAGATGCTTTCGTGTTTCCACCATAAGACGAGAAAGATCTCCAAGATTCTTCAAATTCTTGAATCTTATATCGGTGCGTATATTGTCGATGTAGATTCCGAGTTGTTGTTCAAGGCATAAACGATCCCCAAAACTAAAGTCCTCTGGGTAAAATTCAGCCAATCTCATCAACTTCGCCTTGTCAAACTCATGAAACGAGTCAAAAGGACTTAAAGAAGCCATACAAATAAGTAGTTCAGTGTTTACCTCGGTAAAACGATCATTAAACTCCTGAAGTTGCATATCCAAAACAGTATAGAAACAATTAACCTTGTAATGATGCATAGTGGTGATGTTGGTTTTTTTTCTTGGCTTCCTTGAATCAACAAAATCTTCATCCATCTTGAGCACTTCAACATTATGTTTCTCACAAAAATCAGAAACATTAATCATAAATGAATCCCATCCACCATCTCGTAGTTTTTGTAATTCTCGCTTAGTTGATTCAACCAGTGACATGGCATTCAAAATATCTTGATCCTTCCTTTGCAAAGCCATCGATAAATTCTCGGTCATCCCCAAGATGAGTAACATTAGTTTCATATAGAACACACAATCAAATGTATGAAAGTACTTGAGAAGACCATATGCTTGACGTCTTTTTGAGTCATCAACTCCTTCATCTTGGATATACTCAAGAACTTCAATGATAGAAGGAAACAACTCAACCATACGCAATAATGTTTTGTGATGAGAATTCCAACGAGTACTTCCAGGCCTTTGAAGAGAAAGCTCTTGATTCAATCATGTTCCAGTGCTAATGTCACCATTACTAATTCCCTCCTGCACTTTATTCCGATAACTTTCTCGAATCATATCCTTCCTCTTACAAGAAGCCCCAACCACATTCAACAGAGTAGAAACCATGTCAAAATCACCAACACTAAAGTGTTTTTAGCAACTGCAACGACCACCAGCTGAAGTTGATGAGCAAAACAATGGACGTAATATGCAGAATTGTTTTCCCTAGCAACCAATGATCTAAGCCCATTGAACTCACCCTTCATATTACTTGCTCCGTCATAACCTTGTCCTCTAACCTTTGTCAAGCTTAACCCATATTTTGCAAATAAACCATCAATTGCAGACTTCAGAGATAAAGAAGATGTTTCTTTTACATGAAGAACTCCAACAAATCTTTCTTTAATTGCTCCACTCTTATCAACAAATCGAAAAACAACAGCCATTTGTTCCTTGTCAGAGATATCTGCAGACTCATCAACCAACAAAGCAAACACATCATGATCAATTTCTTCTATGATAGATTTCACAACTTCTTCTGCAAAAGAGTGTGCAATATCCTTTTGAATCACTGGAGAAATCATCTGGTTATTTTTTGGAGCATTCTCTAAAATAACCTTATGTGCACCATCATTTTGTTCTGCAGTGTATCTAATGAGCTCTAAAAAATTACCTCTATTAGCAGACTCTTTTGACTCATCATGACCACGAAAAGGTAACCCTTGTCTCAACAAGTACCTGGAAGCATCAATCGAAGCATTCAACCGGACGCGATACTCCTTTTTACGACATCATCTTGCTTATGCAGAGCATGTACAATAGACTGAGCTTGATTCAACAATCATCACATTTCCTAGCAGCAATCTTATGAAATGTGTTGGGTGTATCACCCACATGCTCCCTTAGTGACTCAGGCTTGTTCCACAGAGAAAACCTTCTTCCACAAACGCATAATTGTTGCCTCTTTTCGGTATCTCATCTTTAAATAAATAACAACACAAGCAATAAGCTCTATTAGTCGATGTACTATACTCTAGCCAGGTAGAGTATTTACCAAACCAAGCTGAATTAAATCGCCGCAATGCAGTTCCAATTCTTTTCTGAGGAAAATATGATCATAAGGTTGACATGGACCTCTAGTTAAGTACTTGCGCCTTACTTCATCTCTTTGATTTGGATGATAATCCAATATTCTTTTTCTTTGAGCAGGATCCCACGGCAAATCATCCAAATTATCATAAATATTTGAAGCAGAAGTTGGTTTGTAATATCGCTCCATTGTTTTATCTGCAAAACTCAACTGCTCAACTATGTTTCTAAAATCAAAGTAGAAAAGGAAAGAGACTCAGACACCAAAAAAAAATATAACAAAACATCTAACAAAAAAGGATCAACTTAAATTCTAGAAGCATAGAAGAAGCAAGAAAGTTACCTGAATATGAGATTTTGCGTCTTTAATGGAAACGAACAAAACAAATCTTGGCTAAAAACGAAATCAGAAAGAAAAGAAGCTGAAAAGTCTCTCACGTTTTAGTTGTGTAATGGGGAATGAGATAAAACCAACTAAAACGAAATGGGCTTGTAGTATTCTTTTTGTCATCTAAATGGGCTTCCAATTGTAACAAAATAAATTAGACTTTCAATAAAACACAAAAATCCTTATGTATTGATAAAAAACGTGGGTATAAAAATGTTGGGGGCAATAAATATTTTTTTTAACAGGGGCAGAAATTAAAATGATAATAAATAACTCTTATTTCTGAAATTTTGACGGTGGCAGTTGCCCCTCTTTACCCTGACGTGGGTCCGTCCTTGACTATGGCTGCATTTTGGAGGACAACCTATGAAATTCTCAATAAGAGAATTCCATATAGTCACTGGATTGAAATACACTTAATGGGGAGGTGATGAAGATCAATGGCAGAATCATTATAACTGGGCTAACACTGAAGATGCTCACACCTATGAAGATGTTTTGGATATTCTATGAGAAACTGATCCAGAAGCAGCAGATGAAAGGTTCTCTCTTGCGATGCTGATCCTTATTGAATGCATCTTTCTTCAGAGGTACAAAGGTAACAAGCTTCCTGCAAAAACCTTAAGAGAGCTCAGCATCTAGATGTCTTGGCTAACTATCCGTGAGGGAAAGATGCATATAATCTTCTGATTACATCAGTAAAGAAGAATGTCCCATCAAATCTGACGAAGCATAAATATGACTTACATGGATATCCGTTGGCATTGCACTTGTGGATCATTGAGTCTATTCCTATGTTAAAGTCATCTTTCAGCACATTGAGTGTAATTGAGCGACCAACATCATATATGTGTGAAAAATACACACATACAATTAATCCATCGATTGCTCAAGTGGAGAACATTGAAGCATCAAACCATGTAAGTTAAGTTAAAAGAATATTCTCTTTAATTTCAAGAAGGAATAATAATAATTTAGGACTTTCTCACTAACAAGAAATTGTTTGTGTGCAGTTCAAGGTTATTTACATATCACCATCAATACCTGATGATGCAGAAGATACAATCTTCTTGGAAGACACTTCTGATCAAGATTTGAGTATGTTAATAGACGTATTGAACAAGGGATACAAATTGACAATTGAAGACTGGGAAAAAGAGCATTTGATGTTGGTGCAGTGATAGAAGAAATTGCTATCAAATCTTACCAGTTCCGTAACAAGGAGACACTAAAGTCATCTTCTTCTGGAGAGTCACTAATGGAGAAGCTAGATAAACTTTATTAACATTGTTACGGATGGGTTCAAAGCTGCCAATTACCGGTTATAAAAAAATATAAGAGAGTCTAACAATATATAAAGCTAGAAACACAGACGATCAGGTAAAATATATCTTATTTATTCTACTTCCAAAATTTTTAAATTTTTTATTCATGCATGTAAAAAGATGATGGGATCCGTTTTCATTTGGGTTGTAGGACCTATACGAAGATAGTGGTTTCCCTCCGTTTCCCAGTTTTCCAATTATAAATTTGTACAAAGATGATGGGATCTTTCCAAGTACTCAGATTAATAAAGAAGTAAGAGTTTGTTTCATTCTTTTATTTTTAATGTTAGGGAAAATATTCTTAATCATGTACTAATGCTTCCTAAAAAATTTGTAGTGTGGTGGTGGGATCCGTCCGTCTAACAGTTCTCCCACTAAAAAAATACAGTGCATGTGGCCCAACCATCTGATACTCAGATCCCTGAAGAGGTATATTGGTTTCTTGGGTAAACGGCCAAAATCAACTCCAACTATTTGCCAACTATTTGAATTTTAGGGAAAGTGTTCTTAAACATGTACTAAAGCTTCCTTAAAATGGTTTGTACTTGCAGTGTGGTGGTGGGATCCATACTAATCAAAATACAGAGCATGTGACTCAGGTTTCGACTCTCAGATTGCTGAAGAGGTAAAGAATTGGTTTCTTACTTGTAAATTGAATTTTAGGGAAAGTAGTCTTAATTATATACTAAAGCTTCCTAAAACCTAAACAAGTTGTGCTTTGATATCTACCATGATATCATACTTAAGAAGATTGAGATGTTTAGAGGTTGATTTTTTTCTTCAGATGGTAGACTCTTTTATAATTTACAATGGATTTATTGGAATAATATGGTGTGTGTGTTGGGACAATGATTTAAATTAGGCCTGCGATTATGATCCGAACCGAACCGAACCGAGATTCGGGCAAATCGGTTCGTTTTGTATTAATTAATTAAACCGAACGGAATGATTTTATTTTCAATCGGAAAACCGAAATTTTCGGTTCGGTTCGCCCAAACCGAACGGTTATCCGAGGAAGAAAACCCTAACCAATGTAGTCTCCAATCTTCTCTGTTTGTATCTCTCCTCTACTATTTATCTTCTCTTAAGCCACCACTCTTCTTCGATCTGTCTTCTTCTCCCTTTTCTCCTCCTTCTTCTTGATATCTTTTTCACTTCTTCTCCCTTTTCTCCTCCTCCTTCTTTTTGGTCGGATCTCTTCTTCTTCTCTTTAACCTTAACCTTCACCTTCTCCATCTCTACCAAATCACGATCAGCCAAAACACATCAATTGCAGACTTTCCAAAGCCATCACGAGAAGAATTAAGCAGCATCGGAGAAAGCTATAACTCTAACTTTGAATTTCACGATCGTCAAGCCGCCGTCGAAGAGAATTGGGATTACAGAAGGAAAGTTATGAAACACACCGTTTCATAATTTGCTGGTCACTTACTTTTGGGCTTGACCCAACTATTTAGTTAAAATAATAAACATTTGGCCCAACTTTTTAACTAAAATAGTAATCGAAATAACTGAATCCTCCGACCGAAATAACCGTAACCGAACCGATCCAAACCGATCTATTAGTCGGTTAGTTTCGTAGAATGTTCAATTTCCGAATTACCCGATAACCGAAAAAACCGACCCGATTTACCCAAAAACCGAATTCGCAGGCCTAATTTAAATGTTAAAGATACAAAGAATATGGTGTGTTTTGTGAAACTTTCTTTTATTTTGGATGGTATTTGTAAAGATTAGGGAAATAATGAAAGTTATTTAGGAAGGGTTTAGAAAAATAAGGATGGCATTCCTCAAAAAGAGAAAAAATAAGGATGACATTTCTCAAACGCGCACCCAGGAGGTTCAAAACCCCGATATTGTTAATTACAAGTGGGAGAGTAACCAATACGCCAAAGCATATTATTCAAGAATTAGTTTTAAACTTTAGTATATATCGTGATATATTTAGGAAGGGTTTAAATTAAGGATGGCATAAATACACACCTAGGAGGTTCAAACCCGCAACATCGTTAATTTACAAGTGGGAGAGTAACTAGTAGGACAAAACCTATTATTTGAGAATTAGTTTTAAACTATATAATATATGGTGATGGTTTTAGGAAGGGTTTAGAAAAATAAGGATAGCATTCTCAAATGCGCACCAAGGAGGTTTGAATCCGCGACATCGTTAATTACAAGTAGGAGAGTAACCAGGCCAAAGCCTATTATTCGAGAATTAGTATAAACTTTCGTATATATGGTGATATATTTAGGAAGGGTTTAGAAAAATAAGGATGACATTCCTCAAATACGCACCAAGAAGGTTCAAACCCACAACATCGTTAATTTACAAGTGGGAGAGTAACCATTAAGCTAAAGCCTATTATTCGAGAATTAGTTTTAAACTTTAGAATATATGGTGATATATTTAGGAAGGGTTTAGAAAAATCAGGATGGCATTCCTTGAATGCGATCCAGTTTCAAACTCTCGACATCACTTAATTACGAATGGGAAAGTAACCTGTAGGCCAAAGCCTAGTATTCGATTATTGTTGCAAAACTTTAAATAATATAATGACATATTTAGGAAGGATTTAGGGGTAATCATCATATTGGCTGAATTCAGTATAAAATATTTTTTACAATGGGAAAAATACAGGAAAAAACTCTAAGTTATTTTTATTTGGACGAATAGGGATTGTTAAAATACACCAAATCATAAAAAGTAAATAAATATATATTTGAATATTAATTATGTATAAAATATATATTTTTGATCACGGCAAAAAATATGGGGACCTCGACCAAGCTTTTGTTTATCTCATTTTTGTTTTTTGTTTTTTTTATTGTAGGGGGGGACATTTGGGTTAAAGTTCAGGTTTGGATTCGGTTCAGTTTGGTTTATTCGGTTTTCATAAAATTCTAACCAAACTCAATCAAAATTAGTTTGGTTTGGTTTGTGTTTGGATCGGTTTATGTTTGGTTCGGTTTAGTTCGGATCGGTCTTGATTGAAAAATAATTAAACCATGAACATGAACAAAAAATTCTTTTGATATCCTTGTAAAATAAGCAACAAATTATAAGTTGAATAATTCAAATAAACCATGAAAACAAAAACCTAAAAGAAACAACCATATTAAATTCAAAAACATAAAAACTGGAAGTTGAACTTAGGAGAAAATACAAAAAGAAAACCAGCATAACATCACAATTTCCCATGATCCACCATCTTCTTCCACTGATCGTAGATGGAGGATTAAACTACTAAAAAAATACATAATGGAGAGAAGCTGGAGCTGTGACAAAACCATATCTTTGCATTAAAAACAAAAACCGGAAAAAGATCTTTTATTTTGTGAAAGGTTTTTAGGCCTATAAAGGGTCGAATTTGCGTTTTTTGAAATTTCCTTTCATTTTCCCTTCAAATAAGTTACTACAGCCCAAAAATTTCTAAGCTTGTGGCCTGGTACTTCTGTTGCCTCGGATACTAGACATGAAAGAGATAATGTAAATTACCTTCTTTAAGTGAATCCATAAACTTTGTAGTTCGGACTTCGAATTATAAAACTTACATCTTTTAGTTTATCCTTTTCACAAAAATTAGAATCCTATTAAATACTGTAAATTTATGATTAAATAAATTTTTTTTTAAAGATTAAGCTATTATAAACTCTCATTCTATTCAGTAATTAGACAAAAAAAGGAAAATCAAACATGCGCAAATCAGTTAAATATATTGTACATGTATCTCTTTTTTATGGGGGAAACTAAAAAGACTTAACAAATAAAAAAGGCGATTTCTATTTTTGGTTAAGATAAACATAAAAAATTGTCAAATTCCTAAAGAGAAAAGGATAAGGATTGTTTTAAACGAGAGCTTTCGGGTCTAATAAACAACATAGTGCTCTCTTAAACTTTCTAAACACAAAACTCAAAACTTCATAAAAAGGTTTTCTTTATTGCTGCTTAATTCTCTTGTTTCAAACAACAATCCATCATGGCTTTGATCCAAAGTAACGTCTTCTTTACTTATTTGCTGATTCTTGCCGCACTTTGTGGAGTTTCCATTGGAGGAACGTTCACAAAGTAAAAGAGGATGGACGATTACAGCGACAAATACGATGCGTGCATTTCAAGAACTTTCCAAGTTGGAGACTCTTTGGTGTTCAACTACAACAAAGACTTCCACGACGTCATTGAAGTCACTCACAATGATTTCAAGCTGTGCGAATCTACTAATTCATAACGAGATTGAGACCGGCTCTGAACCATCATTCTAACCAAACCACTCCAACACTTCATTGCGGAAGTTTGTCACTGCGACTTGAGGACAGAAGCTTCAAATCCATGTCTTTTGGCCTTTAGGACCCGTCGCTGCTTATTCCTGGACCAGTACGATCACCACGCGCCGCAGCCCTTTTCTCCTTACCGTTGGCTATTCACCGGTTAACAGTGCTCCACCGTATCAGATGGGACCGTCACCAGCTCCAACCGCAGTTTTAGTGTTTGAGATCGGATATGTCCTTCCTATCTTTAATTTTTACTTTTGATAGGCCCATAGACTGAAAAATGGTTTGTATTGTTACGTAGGTCATTTGAGTATGAACATTAGTGATACTCAAATAAAGTGACACGAGTTTTTTTTACTTGTAGAGGTTTGTTTTATATTATTGAAATTTGTAAACAGTTTTGTCTATTGCAGGTGCAATCGGCAATTAATTTATATTTGCGTTATTAAAGAAAATTGAGTTTTAGAATGGAAACAATCAGGATCGACATTAGGTTCGTAACAGAGCATGACATACATTGGAAGAACTACATACTTCTTATACTTAAGCAAAAATTATTAGTTTATGAAGATGGGAAGTAGATAAGAATGTAATTGGAGAGAACCGATAAACCGATATGGAGGTTTTATGCCATGCTCACTGGTTCTTCTTAAAGAGTTGGAACCCATCATTAAAGATAAACTTGGAACTAATGGCTTCACATAATTTTTTTACTCTTATGATAAGAGTATTAGAGGATCAAGTCGCTTCCTAAGACCTAGTTAAACACCAATAGATCTAACAGGGAATCTTGTACTGTGTACGAAAATGGTACTAAGAATCTATGCTATATACTATGCAAGTTTTGATGGAAACTCTTCTTTACAACTTTTGAGAATTATGACCATAAGCTATTGCTGCAATCAACAAAGTCACTTTAGTTACAATTCCACTCTCTATTATGAAGATGTGTTTGATTGTGTTCTGTTAATCCATCCATCATGCAATGCACTGTTTGATTTTAGTTCACCATTCATCAAGAAACTTAGCAAAGATGTGGAAACCAAGCGAATTATATAATATGTGCTCTTCTACATTTTAACTCTTATATATAATAGAGATATACATCTGATTTCTTAAAATTAAAATTTGATAATTAATCAAATTAAAAAATTATTATTTAAAAGCTTGAGTAATGTCTTTGGAAATCTTTAGTAATAAGTGATGCTTAAGTTCTTTTAAAGTTATTACTTAATATGATTATTTATATAATAAATTAGTGAGAGTACTAGTGGGTTACTCCACTAATAATTCTAGTAATGTTTTACGTTTAGGTGTTTACATAAGGCCAAAATTTTATAAATATTATCAATTGATCTGAGAATTTTATTTGATAAAAAACTAATGAATATTTTCATTACTTATGTATAAAATATATATTTTTGATCACGGCAAAAAAATATGGGAACCTCGACCAAGCTTTTGTTTGGATCTCATTTTTGTTTTTTGTTTTTTTTTTTATTATTGTAGGGGTGGACATTTGAGTTAAAGTTCAGTTTCTTTTGGATTCGGTTCAGTTTGGTTTATTCGGTTTTCATAAATTTCTAACCAAACTCAACCAAAATTAGTTTGGTTTGGTTTGTGTTTGGATCGGTTTATGTTTGGTTCGGTTTAGTTCGGATCGGTCTTAAATTGATTTCAAAAAATTAATTAATGTAACATGAACAAATAAATTAACTGTCTTTTGATATCCTAAAAATAAAATAACAAATTATAAGTTGAATAATTCAAATAAACCATGAAAACAAAAACCTAAAAGAAACAACCATATTAAATTCAAAAACATAAAAACTGGAAGTTAAGAACTTAGGAGAAAATACAAAGAAAGAAAACCAGCATAACATCACAATTTCCATGATCCACCATCTTCTTCCACTGATCGTAGATGGAGGATTAAACTTTACAAAAAAAAAAAATTAGGCATTAGCAGAGCTGGCGCTGGACCCAAGCAAATGTTTGGCACTAGCATCTGCTTGTGGCCGTAAATAAACTTTTTTCTAAGAAAAGTTCTTTTGTCCTAGTGATTTGTTCCCTATACCATAGTCTTAATAGGCAAGGGTTCGAATCCTTGTGATACGTTTTTTGAAATTTCCTTTCATTTCTCCCTTCAAATAAGTTACTACAGCCCAAAAAAATTTCTAAGCTTGTGGCCTGGTACTTCTGTGCCCCGGCTCTAGGCACTAGACATGACAAGAGATAATGTAAATTACCTTCTTTAAGTGAATCCATAAACTTTGTAGTTCGGACTTAGGACGAATAATAAAACTTACATCATTTTTAGTTTATCTTTTTATCACAAAAATATAGATTATATCTGTTTTAGCTTTTCATTAAAAACAGTAAATTTATGATTAAATAAAGTTTTTTTTTTATATAAAGGGCTATTATTGGGAGTTCTCAATTCTATTCTAGTAGGTTAGACAAAAAAAGGAAAATCAAACATGCGCAAATCAGTTAAATATATTGTACTGTATCTATCTTTTTATATGGAAAAGGGAAACTAAAAAGACCTTAACAAAAACATCATCACTAGGAATTATCAAAATATATATTTTTTTTGGTTAAGATAAACATATAAAAATTGTCAAATTCCTAAAGAGAAAAGGATAAGGATTGTTTTAAACGAGAGCTCGGGTCTATATAAACAACATAGTGCTCTCTTAAACTTCTCACCAACACAAAACTCAAAACTTCATAAAAAGTTGTTTTCTTTCATTGCTGCTTAATTCTCTTGTTTCAAACAACAATCCATCATGGCTTTGATCCAAAGTAACGTCTTCTTTACTTATTTGCTGATTCTTGCCGCACTTTGTGGAGTTTCCATTGGAGGAACGGTTCACAAAGTCGGTGACTCCACGGGATGGACGATTATGAGCGTCAATTACGATGCATGGGCATCTTCAAGAACTTTCCAAGTTGGAGACTCTTTGGTGTTCAACTACAACAAAGACTTCCACGACGTCATTGAAGTCACTCACAATGATTTCAAGCTGTGCGAATCTACTAAACCGATAACGAGATACGAGACCGGCTCTGATACCATCATTCTAACCAAACCGGGACTCCAACACTTCATATGCGGAAGTCCTAGTCACTGCGACTTGGGACAGAAGCTTCAAATCCATGTCTTACCGGCCTCATTAGGACCCGTCGCTGCTCCGGTTCCTGGACCAGTACGATCACCACGCGCCGCAGCTTCTTTGTCTCCTTCACCGTTGGCTGATTCACCGGTTAACAGTGCTCCACCGTATCAGATGGGACCGTCACCAGCTCCACCTAGCGCCGCAGCTTCAAAGTCTAGTGTTTGGATCGGACTCTGCGTCCTTCCTTTACTTTCTTTAATTTTCACATTAGTTTGATAGATTCATAGACGTTTTTTGGTTTTTGGTTCTAATTCTATCAGTTCCGTATGTACGCTTGAGATTATGAGTGGTTTTGTTTACTTCAACATAAAAAGTGACACGATTTCTTTTTTTAACTTCCGTAGGCTTACATAAATTACTATTATTTTTTGGTAAACAGTTTTGATATTGCAGTTGCAAACTCGGCAAGTAATTATATATCATGCGTTATAAAGAAAACAAAGTATTTATGAATGAAGAAAAAATGAGAAATGTATCGATATTAGTACGTAACAGAGCATGACATACATTGCAAGAAACTACATACTTCTTATACTTAAGCGCGCAAAAAATTATTAATTGAATTGAAGTCTATCGTAAAGTGGTTTATCTATGTAATTGGATTGAAGAGATAAACCGAGATGTAAAGATCAAACTGTATGCCATGCACATCTGATTTTTCGTGATTAAAGAGATAAACCGATATCAGATGTGAAGATAAACCAGTTTTCAAGCTAAGATGGGATCACAAAAGTAAAAAGCATCCTCTTAGTTGCAGAGTATGAGAGGATCAAGAATTCCTTCCTAAGACCTATTTTGAAGGTTATCAATAGAGGACTGATGATGTCAGGGAAGATGGTGCACTGTTTTCTGAGCAGGAATTTAAAGGTATCAAAGAAAAATGAACTATGGCCAGTGGCGGATCTAGGACAGAATTTTATCAGTGGCAACAACCATGTTTTACAAAACACATAATAACGTTTGAACAAAATATCTTATAAAAGTATCCTACGTTCACTCATAGTCTGAAATCTTTTAATCACCTTTTCATTAGTGACTGATCTAAATAAATCTTTCTCAATATAACATACTAAACAATCGCTTAAAAACTGATCTCCAATTCTGTTGCGTGATGATGTCTTCACTAGTTTCATTGCAGAGAAACACCTTTCCACACTTGCAGTAGCCACAGGCAAAGTTAAAACTAACTTAAGAAGTCTATAAACCAAAGGATGCGCAAGATGCTTTCGTGTTTCCACCATAAGACGAGAAAGATCTCCAAGATTCTTCAAATTCTTGAATCTTATATCGGTGCGTATATTGTCGATGTAGATTCCGAGTTGTTGTTCAAGGCATAAACGATCCCCAAAACTAAAGTCCTCTGGGTAAAATTCAGCCAATCTCATCAACTTCGCCTTGTCAAACTCATGAAACGAGTCAAAAGGACTTAAAGAAGCCATACAAATAAGTAGTTCAGTGTTTACCTCGGTAAAACGATCATTAAACTCCTGAAGTTGCATATCCAAAACAGTATAGAAACAATTAACCTTGTAATGATGCATAGTGGTGATGTTGGTTTTTTTTCTTGGCTTCCTTGAATCAACAAAATCTTCATCCATCTTGAGCACTTCAACATTATGTTTCTCACAAAAATCAGAAACATTAATCATAAATGAATCCCATCCACCATCTCGTAGTTTTTGTAATTCTCGCTTAGTTGATTCAACCAGTGACATGGCATTCAAAATATCTTGATCCTTCCTTTGCAAAGCCATCGATAAATTCTCGGTCATCCCCAAGATGAGTAACATTAGTTTCATATAGAACACACAATCAAATGTATGAAAGTACTTGAGAAGACCATATGCTTGACGTCTTTTTGAGTCATCAACTCCTTCATCTTGGATATACTCAAGAACTTCAATGATAGAAGGAAACAACTCAACCATACGCAATAATGTTTTGTGATGAGAATTCCAACGAGTACTTCCAGGCCTTTGAAGAGAAAGCTCTTGATTCAATCATGTTCCAGTGCTAATGTCACCATTACTAATTCCCTCCTGCACTTTATTCCGATAACTTTCTCGAATCATATCCTTCCTCTTACAAGAAGCCCCAACCACATTCAACAGAGTAGAAACCATGTCAAAAAAATCACCAACACTAAAGTGTTTTTTAGCAACTGCAACGACCACCAGCTGAAGTTGATGAGCAAAACAATGGACGTAATATGCAGAATTGTTTTCCCTAGCAACCAATGATCTAAGCCCATTGAACTCACCCTTCATATTACTTGCTCCGTCATAACCTTGTCCTCTAACCTTTGTCAAGCTTAACCCATATTTTGCAAATAAACCATCAATTGCAGACTTCAGAGATAAAGAAGATGTTTCTTTTACATGAAGAACTCCAACAAATCTTTCTTTAATTGCTCCACTCTTATCAACAAATCGAAAAACAACAGCCATTTGTTCCTTGTCAGAGATATCTGCAGACTCATCAACCAACAAAGCAAACACATCATGATCAATTTCTTCTATGATAGATTTCACAACTTCTTCTGCAAAAGAGTGTGCAATATCCTTTTGAATCACTGGAGAAATCATCTGGTTATTTTTTGGAGCATTCTCTAAAATAACCTTATGTGCACCATCATTTTGTTCTGCAGTGTATCTAATGAGCTCTAAAAAATTACCTCTATTAGCAGACTCTTTTGACTCATCATGACCACGAAAAGGTAACCCTTGTCTCAACAAGTACCTGGAAGCATCAATCGAAGCATTCAACCGGACGCGATACTCCTTTTTTACGACATCATCTTGCTTATGCAGAGCATGTACAATAGACTGAGCTTGATTCAACAATCATCACATTTCCTAGCAGCAATCTTATGAAATGTGTTGGGTGTATCACCCACATGCTCCCTTAGTGACTCAGGCTTGTTCCACAGAGAAAAACCTTCTTCCACAAACGCATAATTGTTGCCTCTTTTCGGTATCTCATCTTTAAATAAATAACAACACAAGCAATAAGCTCTATTAGTCGATGTACTATACTCTAGCCAGGTAGAGTATTTACCAAACCAAGCTGAATTAAATCGCCGCAATGCAGTTCCAATTCTTTTCTGAGGAAAAATATGATCATAAGGTTGACATGGACCTCTAGTTAAGTACTTGCGCCTTACTTCATCTCTTTGATTTGGATGATAATCCAATATTCTTTTTCTTTGAGCAGGATCCCACGGCAAATCATCCAAATTATCATAAATATTTGAAGCAGAAGTTGGTTTGTAATATCGCTCCATTGTTTTATCTGCAAAACTCAACTGCTCAACTATGTTTCTAAAATCAAAGTAGAAAAGGAAAGAGACTCAGACACCAAAAAAAAATATAACAAAACATCTAACAAAAAAGGATCAACTTAAATTCTAGAAGCATAGAAGAAGCAAGAAAGTTACCTGAATATGAGATTTTGCGTCTTTAATGGAAACGAACAAAACAAATCTTGGCTAAAAACGAAATCAGAAAGAAAAGAAGCTGAAAAGTCTCTCACGTTTTAGTTGTGTAATGGGGAATGAGATAAAACCAACTAAAACGAAATGGGCTTGTAGTATTCTTTTTGTCATCTAAATGGGCTTCCAATTGTAACAAAATAAATTAGACTTTCAATAAAACACAAAAATCCTTATGTATTGATAAAAAACGTGGGTATAAAAATGTTGGGGGCAATAAATATTTTTTTTTAACAGGGGCAGAAATTAAAATGATAATAAATAACTCTTATTTCTGAAATTTTGACGGTGGCAGTTGCCCCTCTTTACCCTGACGTGGGTCCGTCCTTGACTATGGCTGCATTTTGGAGGACAACCTATGAAATTCTCAATAAGAGAATTCCATATAGTCACTGGATTGAAATACACTTAATGGGGAGGTGATGAAGATCAATGGCAGAATCATTATAACTGGGCTAACACTGAAGATGCTCACACCTATGAAGATGTTTTGGATATTCTATGAGAAACTGATCCAGAAGCAGCAGATGAAAGGTTCTCTCTTGCGATGCTGATCCTTATTGAATGCATCTTTCTTCAGAGGTACAAAGGTAACAAGCTTCCTGCAAAAACCTTAAGAGAGCTCAGCATCTAGATGTCTTGGCTAACTATCCGTGAGGGAAAGATGCATATAATCTTCTGATTACATCAGTAAAGAAGAATGTCCCATCAAATCTGACGAAGCATAAATATGACTTACATGGATATCCGTTGGCATTGCACTTGTGGATCATTGAGTCTATTCCTATGTTAAAGTCATCTTTCAGCACATTGAGTGTAATTGAGCGACCAACATCATATATGTGTGAAAAATACACACATACAATTAATCCATCGATTGCTCAAGTGGAGAACATTGAAGCATCAAACCATGTAAGTTAAGTTAAAAGAATATTCTCTTTAATTTCAAGAAGGAATAATAATAATTTAGGACTTTCTCACTAACAAGAAATTGTTTGTGTGCAGTTCAAGGTTATTTACATATCACCATCAATACCTGATGATGCAGAAGATACAATCTTCTTGGAAGACACTTCTGATCAAGATTTGAGTATGTTAATAGACGTATTGAACAAGGGATACAAATTGACAATTGAAGACTGGGAAAAAAGAGCATTTGATGTTGGTGCAGTGATAGAAGAAATTGCTATCAAATCTTACCAGTTCCGTAACAAGGAGACACTAAAGTCATCTTCTTCTGGAGAGTCACTAATGGAGAAGCTAGATAAACTTTATTAACATTGTTACGGATGGGTTCAAAGCTGCCAATTACCGGTTATAAAAAAATATAAGAGAGTCTAACAATATATAAAGCTAGAAACACAGACGATCAGGTAAAATATATCTTATTTATTCTACTTCCAAAATTTTTTAAATTTTTTATTCATGCATGTAAAAAGATGATGGGATCCGTTTTCATTTGGGTTGTAGGACCTATACGAAGATAGTGGTTTCCCTCCGTTTCTCAGTTTTCCAATTATAAATTTGTACAAAGATGATGGGATCTTTCCAAGTACTCAGATTAATAAAGAAGTAAGAGTTTGTTTCATTCTTTTATTTTTAATGTTAGGGAAAATATTCTTAATCATGTACTAATGCTTCCTAAAAAAATTTGTAGTGTGGTGGTGGGATCCGTCCGTCTAACAGTTCTCCCACTAAAAAAAATACAGTGCATGTGGCCCAACCATCTGATACTCAGATCCCTGAAGAGGTATATTGGTTTCTTGGGTAAACGGCCAAAATCAACTCCAACTATTTGCCAACTATTTGAATTTTAGGGAAAGTGTTCTTAAACATGTACTAAAGCTTCCTTAAAAATGGTTTGTACTTGCAGTGTGGTGGTGGGATCCATACTAATCAAAATACAGAGCATGTGACTCAGGTTTCTGACTCTCAGATTGCTGAAGAGGTAAAGAATTGGTTTCTTACTTGTAAATTGAATTTTAGGGAAAGTAGTCTTAATTATATACTAAAGCTTCCTAAAACCTAAACAAGTTGTGCTTTGATATCTACCATGATATCATACTTAAGAAGATTGAGATGTTTAGAGGTTGATTTTTTTTCTTCAGATGGTAGACTCTTTTATAATTTACAATGGATTTATTGGAATAATATGGTGTGTGTGTTGGGACAATGATTTAAATTAGGCCTGCGATTATGATCCGAACCGAACCGAACCGAGATTCGGGCAAATCGGTTCGTTTTGTATTAATTAATTAAACCGAACGGAATGATTTTATTTTCAATCGGAAAACCGAAATTTTCGGTTCGGTTCGCCCAAACCGAACGGTTATCCGAGGAAGAAAACCCTAACCAATGTAGTCTCCAATCTTCTCTGTTTGTATCTCTCCTCTACTATTTATCTTCTCTTAAGCCACCACTCTTCTTCGATCTGTCTTCTTCTCCCTTTTCTCCTCCTTCTTCTTGATATCTTTTTCACTTCTTCTCCCTTTTCTCCTCCTCCTTCTTTTTTGGTCGGATCTCTTCTTCTTCTCTTTAACCTTAACCTTCACCTTCTCCATCTCTACCAAATCACGATCAGCCAAAACACATAAATTGCAGACTTTCCAAAGCCATCACGAGAAGAATTAAGCAGCATCGGAGAAAGCTATAACTCTAACTTTGAATTTCACGATCGTCAAGCCGCCGTCGAAGAGAATTGGGATTACAGAAGGAAAGTTATGAAACACACCGTTTCATAATTTGCTGGTCACTTACTTTTTGGGCTTGACCCAACTATTTAGTTAAAATAATAAACATTTGGCCCAACTTTTTAACTAAAATAGTAATCGAAATAACTGAATCCTCCGACCGAAATAACCGTAACCGAACCGATCCAAACCGATCTATTAGTCGGTTAGTTTCGGTAGAATGTTCAATTTCCGAATTACCCGATAACCGAAAAAACCGACCCGATTTACCCAAAAAACCGAATTCGCAGGCCTAATTTAAATGTTAAAGATACAAAGAATATGGTGTGTTTTGTGAAACTTTCTTTTATTTTGGATGGTATTTGTAAAGATTAGGGAAATAATGAAAGTTATTTAGGAAGGGTTTAGAAAAAATAAGGATGGCATTCCTCAAAAAGAGAAAAAATAAGGATGACATTTCTCAAACGCGCACCCAGGAGGTTCAAAAACCCCGATATTGTTAATTACAAGTGGGAGAGTAACCAATACGCCAAAGCATATTATTCAAGAATTAGTTTTAAACTTTAGTATATATCGTGATATATTTAGGAAGGGTTTAGAAAATATAAGGATGGCATTACTCAAATACACACCTAGGAGGTTCAAACCCGCAACATCGTTAATTTACAAGTGGGAGAGTAACTAGTAGGACAAAACCTATTATTTGAGAATTAGTTTTAAACTATATAATATATGGTGATGGTTTTAGGAAGGGTTTAGAAAAAATAAGGATAGCATTCTCAAATGCGCACCAAGGAGGTTTGAATCCGCGACATCGTTAATTACAAGTAGGAGAGTAACCAGTAGGCCAAAGCCTATTATTCGAGAATTAGTTATAAACTTTCGTATATATGGTGATATATTTAGGAAGGGTTTAGAAAAAATAAGGATGACATTCCTCAAATACGCACCAAGAAGGTTCAAACCCACAACATCGTTAATTTACAAGTGGGAGAGTAACCATTAAGCTAAAGCCTATTATTCGAGAATTAGTTTTAAACTTTAGAATATATGGTGATATATTTAGGAAGGGTTTAGAAAAAATCAGGATGGCATTCCTTGAATGCGCATCCAGGAGTTTCAAACTCTCGACATCACTTAATTACGAATGGGAAAGTAACCTGTAGGCCAAAGCCTAGTATTCGATTATTGTTGCAAAACTTTAAATAATATAATGACATATTTAGGAAGGATTTAGGGGTAATCATCATATTGGCTGAATTCAGTATAAAATATTTTTTACAATGGGAAAAATACAAAAAAAAAACTCTAAGTTATTTTTATTTGGACGTTTAATACCCAATTGTTTTGGATTGTAATAAAAATACACCAAATCATAAAAAGTATATATAAATATATATTTGAATATTAATTATGTATAAAATATATATTTTTGATCACGGCAAAAAAATATGGGGACCTCGACCAAGCTTTTGTTTGGATCTCATTTTTGTTTTTTGTTTTTTTTTTATTATTGTAGGGGGTGGACATTTGGGTTAAAGTTCAGGTTCTTTTTGGATTCGGTTCAGTTTGGTTTATTCGGTTTTCATAAAATTCTAACCAAACTCAATCAAAATTAGTTTGGTTTGGTTTGTGTTTGGATCGGTTTATGTTTGGTTCGGTTTAGTTCGGATCGGTCTTAAATTGATTTCAAAAAAATAATTAATGTAACATGAACAAATAAATTAACTGTCTTTTGATATCCTAAAAATAAAATAAGCAACAAATTATAAGTTGAATAATTCAAATAAACCATGAAAACAAAAACCTAAAAGAAACAACCATATTAAATTCAAAAACATAAAAACTGGAAGTTAAGAACTTAGGAGAAAATACAAAGAAAGAAAACCAGCATAACATCACAATTTCCCATGATCCACCATCTTCTTCCACTGATCGTAGATGGAGGATTAAACTCTACAAAAAAAAATAAAAAATTAGGCATTAGCAGAGCTGGTGCTGGACCCAAGCAGATGTTTGGCACTAGCATCTGCTTGTGGCCGTAAATCGACTTTTTTCTAAAAAAAGTTCTTTTGTCCTAGTGATTTGTTCCCTATACCATAGTCTTAATAGGCCACTTCTGTGCCCCGGCTCTAGGCACTAGACATGACAAGAGATAATGTAAATTACCTTCTTTAAGTGAATCCATAAACTTTGTAGTTCGGACTTAGGACGAATAATAAAACTTACATCATTTTTAGTTTATCTTTTTATCACAAAAATATAGATTATATCTGTTTTAGCTTTTCATTAAAAACAGTAAATTTATGATTAAATAAAGTTTTTTTTTTTATATAAAGGGCTATTATTGGGAGTTCTCAATTCTATTCTAGTAGGTTAGACAAAAAAAGGAAAATCAAACATGCGCAAATCAGTTAAATATATTGTACTGTATCTATCTTTTTATATGGAAAAGGGAAACTAAAAAAGACCTTAACAAAAACATCATCACTAGGAATTATCAAAATATAATATTTTTTTTGGTTAAGATAAACATATAAAAATTGTCAAATTCCTAAAGAGAAAAGGATAAGGATTGTTTTAAACGAGAGCTCGGGTCTATATAAACAACATAGTGCTCTCTTAAACTTCTCACCAACACAAAACTCAAAACTTCATAAAAAGTTGTTTTCTTTCATTGCTGCTTAATTCTCTTGTTTCAAACAACAATCCATCATGGCTTTGATCCAAAGTAACGTCTTCTTTACTTATTTGCTGATTCTTGCCGCACTTTGTGGAGTTTCCATTGGAGGAACGGTTCACAAAGTCGGTGACTCCACGGGATGGACGATTATGAGCGTCAATTACGATGCATGGGCATCTTCAAGAACTTTCCAAGTTGGAGACTCTTTGGTGTTCAACTACAACAAAGACTTCCACGACGTCATTGAAGTCACTCACAATGATTTCAAGCTGTGCGAATCTACTAAACCGATAACGAGATACGAGACCGGCTCTGATACCATCATTCTAACCAAACCGGGACTCCAACACTTCATATGCGGAAGTCCTAGTCACTGCGACTTGGGACAGAAGCTTCAAATCCATGTCTTACCGGCCTCATTAGGACCCGTCGCTGCTCCGGTTCCTGGACCAGTACGATCACCACGCGCCGCAGCTTCTTTGTCTCCTTCACCGTTGGCTGATTCACCGGTTAACAGTGCTCCACCGTATCAGATGGGACCGTCACCAGCTCCACCTAGCGCCGCAGCTTCAAAGTCTAGTGTTTGGATCGGACTCTGCGTCCTTCCTTTACTTTCTTTAATTTTCACATTAGTTTGATAGATTCATAGACGTTTTTTGGTTTTTGGTTCTAATTCTATCAGTTCCGTATGTACGCTTGAGATTATGAGTGGTTTTGTTTACTTCAACATAAAAAGTGACACGATTTCTTTTTTTAACTTCCGTAGGCTTACATAAATTACTATTATTTTTTTGGTAAACAGTTTTGATATTGCAGTTGCAAACTCGGCAAGTAATTATATATCATGCGTTATAAAGAAAACAAAGTATTTATGAATGAAGAAAAAATGAGAAATGTATCGATATTAGTACGTAACAGAGCATGACATACATTGCAAGAAACTACATACTTCTTATACTTAAGCGCGCAAAAAATTATTAATTGAATTGAAGTCTATCGTAAAGTGGTTTATCTATGTAATTGGATTGAAGAGATAAACCGAGATGTAAAGATCAAACTGTATGCCATGCTCATCTGATTTTTCGTGATTAAAGAGATAAACCGATATCAGATGTAAAGATAAACCAGTTTTCAAGCTAAGATGGATCACAAAAGTAAAAAGCATCCTCTTAGTTGCAGAGTATGAGAGGATCAAGAATTCCTTCCTAAGACCTATTTTGAAGGTTATCAATAGAGGACTGATGATGTCAGGGAAGATGGTGCACTGTTTTCTGAGCAGGAATTTAAAGGTATCAAAGAAAAATGAACTATGGCTGTATTTTGGAGGACAACCTATGAAATTCTCAATAAGAGAACTCCATATAGTCACTGGATTGAAATACACTTAATGGGGAGGTGATGAAGATCAATGGCAGAATCATTATAACTGGGCTAACACTGAAGATGCTCACACCTATGAAGATGTTTTGGATATTCTATGAGAAACTGATCCAGAAGCAGCAGATGAAAGGTTCTCTCTTGCGATGCTGATCCTTATTGAATGCATCTTTCTTCAGAGGTACAAAGGTAACAAGCTTCCTGCAAAAAACCTTAAGAGAGCTCAGCATCTAGATGTCTTGGCTAACTATCCGTGAGGGAAAGATGCATATAATCTTCTGATTACATCAGTAAAGAAGAATGTCCCATCAAATCTGACGAAGCATAAATATGACTTACATGGATATCCGTTGGCATTGCACTTGTGGATCATTGAGTCTATTCCTATGTTAAAGTCATCTTTCAGCACATTGAGTGTAATTGAGCGACCAACATCATATATGTGTGAAAAATACACACATACAATTAATCCATCGATTGCTCAAGTGGAGAACATTGAAGCATCAAACCATGTAAGTTAAGTTAAAAGAATATTCTCTTTAATTTCAAGAAGGAATAATAATAATTTAGGACTTTCTCACTAACAAGAAATTGTTTGTGTGCAGTTCAAGGTTATTTACATATTACCATCAATACCTGATGATGCAGAAGATACAATCTTCTTCGAAGACACTTCTGATCAAGATTTGAGTATGTTAATAGACTTATTGAACAAGGGATACAAATTGACAATTGAAGACTGGGAAAAAAGAGCATTTGATGTTGGTGCAGTGATAGAAGAAATTGCTATCAAATCTTACCAGTTCCGTAACAAGGAAACACTAAAGTCATCTTCTTCTGGAGAGTCACTAATGGAGAAGCTAGATAAACTTTATTAACATTGTTACGGATGGGTTCAAAGCTGCCAAGTCCCAAACCCAACAAATGAACCACCTAGTCCTATCTAGTTTGAAAAATGCAAACTAGAACTACACAAGGCTTTACTCTTGTCAGCTCAAACCTAACACTTTCTACCAAGCTCAATCCCAAAAATAGGCCTCACACACTCAAGAATAAACATGGCTTGAAAGAAGGGTTGGTTAAGGGTAGGGGAAACTGATTCTTAATGAGGAAATCAGCTACTTGGATCAACAAGAGTGGTAAAAAGGAGAAAGATGATCCAAATATGTATATGGTATCCATGAGTTTAAAGCAATGCACACATTGATAATTGAAAGTCAATATTAGGTTCTTATAGATAGGAAATGGCATCAAATCACAACATGCTTCAATTTAGACCAAATGCAATGCAGGAATTTAATGCTTCGTTCAATCTTATGCTTCTAACCACTCAACTAGCATCAAAGTACTATTAACTTGGGCATTGATCCTAGTCTAGTGAATGAGCAAGCTAACAAGGAAATACTCATCATAGATCCCTAATGCAAGCAGTACTATATGATAAACAAAATACTTGAATATGCAAAGCAAACTACATGAACACTCTTTTTTTATAAAGATTTTTGCAAAAAATTTTCAAATTTTTAGGGTTTTTCTATGCCTTAGATGCTATGCAAATACTAACATGATGATGCTAAAAATTTGAAATAAGAAAACAAAACACAATGTCAAATGCTATCTCAAACCCTCCCCCAAACTTAAATCACACAGTCCCTTGTGTGAAAGAAATTTGTTTGAGGATTCAAGACTTAAAACAAAACACACAATATGAAATGGATTGGTATTTACAATGTCAAGGTGATAGTGTTACCTCAAGGATTGGAGAAGAAACTATCCACATCCTCCAGCATGCTATCAAAGGTGTAGCTGGGGTCTTGTTGGTGACTTGGAGAGGGGGATTGGGGCAGCTCGACGATGGCGATCGACCGTGACTCGGTCGAGTGCATGTCCGAGTGGGGGGGGGTCGAGCTGGACTGCGGATGCCATAATTCTGTCCTTGCTGCTGGGAGAACTGTTGGTAGAACTGGTGGTAGAGTGCTGGATCCATGAAGTATTGGGGTGGGATGGGAGGGTAACCTGGATAAGCAGCTGGAGGTGGGAAGCCATATGGTTGTCTGGGCTGGAACTCGGTCGAGTGCGTCGGTGGTGCTCGGTCGAGTGGGTGCTCGAGTGACCCGGTCGAGTGCCTCGAAAGCTGCTGTTCTCGGGTACTTGAACTCCTCTTCCTCTGAATTGGCTCATACATTGAAGCCCTAGCTGGTTCCACAGGATTCACAACCCTTGAAAGTACTCTAGTTGAGCTACTTCTCCTCAAAGGGCTTGAATGGCTAGGAGATGAGTTTCCACTCTTCAGCTCAGCAATCTCCTTCTTTAAGCCTTTGATAGAATTAGCCATGTTGGTCACCTTCTTCTTCAGCTTATCAAACCTCTTTCCTTGCCACTTGCCCCACTTTTGCAAAAGAGTTAACCTCTTGGGATTTTCCCTCACTCCTCTACTATCTCTTGGGTTGGGCTCATAATCTTCAAAGTAGAACTGCTCCTCTCCATCAGCTACTTGTGCATTTCCAGCTTCTTCAACTCTAGGTTGAACTACTCCATCAAACCAATGCTCCTCAGCTGGCCAAAAGTCAATGTTGGCTCCCTCTTGAATGGTGGTGAGTTCTTGGTTAGGCAATATGAGTTGCTTTTTCCCAAGTGTTGGAAGCTCATAGTTGAAAATGTGGTTCCCTTGATGCATTTCCTTGGCTAGGATGAGAGTAGAAGTGAGGTAGCTTGAGTCAATCCATCTTGGTGAGACACTTTCTCCTCTAAGTGGAACTTTAGCAGCTTGAAGGATTGGAGTGATGATGCCCCCAATGGTAAGTGCTCCTCTTGATCCCTTGTTTTCCAACTTTCCTACCCAACTTCTCAAGTAAACCATGTGGTCAATGAGCACCATTGCAAGATCAGTCTCTACAGTGCTCCCAAGGATGATGGTTCCATCTCTTGCCTTGAGGATGATCCCATTGAGAGCCAAGTCAATCATCTTCAGCTCTCCCTCATTAATGTTCCCAGTTTCCTTCCTTGCAAAGAAGGTGTTTGCAAGAGCTTTATGGAAGTACCTTAAGACTGGGCTCCTTATCTTTGAGCTCTTGGAGTTGGAGGATGAGTAGAGCTTGTTGTCCCCAATGGTTTCCCAAACTGAGTAGAGCTCCTCTCTTGGTATCATCAAGCTCCTATGGCTCCCCACTTCAAATCCAAACACATTGGCTATCTTTTTTATTGAAAGCTCATGCCTCTTCCCCTTGACTGTGAAGGTGATGTGACCAGCTCCAACCTCAGGATTTTTCCTTGCATATGTATGCAGCTTGACAGTGGCAAAGAACTCACAACTCTCCTCTTTGTAGCCCTCCATGCAAAGCCCCATAAACTTGGTGAGATTGCTCTCCTCAAAGAGATATTCTACATCCTCATCAATAGCAAGCTTCTGCATGGTCTCCTTGTGTGGATACCTAGTTCCCAAGAACTCCATCCTCCTGAAAGCATCATAAAGCTGCCTCTTTGTCAGCCCACAAGACTCAGCTTCTCCATCATCCATCAATTCTTCTTCTTCACTTTCTTCCTCACTCTCATTTTCACTTTCTTCTTGCTCAACTTCAACAGCTGGCCTCTTCCCCTTGGCCTTGTGCTTCCTCATAAACTCATTGAGAGTAGACTCTCTTTCCTCCTCACTTTCGGCCCTCTCAGGATCTTCCTCAACTTGCTCTCTCCTTGGACGCGGCACCTGGCTTGACCGGCTGCTCGAACCGCCACTCGGTCGAGTGGTCGATCGAGTGGTCCGTCGAGTGACTCTCCCAGCTTCACCTCTTGATTCAAGGTCAGCATCACGACGTTCCATGGAGCTTGCAGCGGTTTGGTGCGACTTCTTGGTAATCTTGGAAGACATTTTCAAAAGAAACTGAAGGGAATAGACTCAAAGCGCAAAGTTAATAGGTTAGTGACCCAAAAACTTGAAAGAACAAAGCTTGAGCAAGAGATGAACTTTGAAAGAGATTTTAAAGCTTGAATTTAAATGTTTTGAGCAAATGAGAGAATGTGAGAAGTATAGGATCGAGCAAGGACTATATAAAGAAGCTAAGGGGACAAGGAGACAAGGGTGGAGCGTTCATACCATTAAAATTCGAAATGGGAATCTTTGACTTGCTTTTGGCTGCCACTCGACCCCACACTCGACCAGCACGTGGTCGAGCTCCTTGATCAATTTTGAAATTTCAAAATTTTATTCCTTGTTCTTCCCTCCACTTGATCATTCTAGAAGAATGGGAATCAAATGGGCTTTAATTAGTATCTAGCTCGGCCGAGTACCTCTTGTGGCCTTGGTCGAGTGGGCTTGCGAGTGTCCTTCTCCAAGTCCAAATCTTTCTTTATCCAACTACATTCTTCCTAAAAAGCCTGTCCAACACAAACATAAAATAAAACACATCAAAACTACAAGGAAAATAAACTATATTTACAAATGATACCTTAAGGACTTCCTCCCTAGTGAGCTTGTTTAGAGTCACTAAGCTTGATTTCTTATAGCTCTTTAAACTTGATTCGGAGACCAAGGAGGTGATAAAATCCCTCCTGGTTCTGCTTGATAACCTTGGTGTTCTTTCTTGATCACTACTTCCTTGACACTTGAAGCATGTTTCTTCTTAAACTTGAGTTTTGGTCTTGCCTTCTTCAAAGACCTTTTGTTGAGCTGAACTTGAAGATCCTTCACTAAACCAGCTAGCATTTGAACTGAACCCTTGAGATGTTGAAATGATTCCTCATGAGGTGAGACCTTAGCTTTTGAAGTCTCTTCTTCTCTCAAAACCCCAAAGTCAGCTTTATCTTCAATCTTAAATGGTTGACCTCCAATGGTTGGTTGGTTAGGTGAATTTGTGATATCAAAGTTCATGGTCAAACCTTCAGCTATGTTCAACCTTATCAGCCCTTCCTTAACATCAATGACTGCTCCTGCTGTGGCAAGGAATGGTCTCCCAAGCAAGATTGGATCCTCTAACTCTTTATCCATCTTTATTATGATGAAATCAGTGGGAATTCTTGCCTTGCCTATCTTGACTAGGAGGCTATCCAATTTGCCAACCACATCCTTATGTGAACCATCAGCTAGACTTATGTTGAGATTGCTTGGCTTGAATTCAGTGTGTCCAAGCTTTTCTGCTATAGAGTAGGGCATGACACTAACAGATGCTCCAAGATCACACAAGCATTTGTTGAAGTGAAGGTAGCTGATGGAGCAAGGTAGATTGAATGGACCTGGATCTTCAAGTTTTGTTGGAACAATAGCTGTCCCAGTCTCCTCTTGATCTCTCTTGCCTTGATTCTGAGCCTTTTGCTTGGATATGTCAAGTAACATGCCTTTGTAGAGAGGATATGGGGCATATTGTTCCAAAGCTGGTCATCTCTCCTCTTCCTTCTTTTCAATGACAACCTCCTGTTGA
This sequence comes from Camelina laxa, assembly GCA_024034495.1. NCBI lineage: Eukaryota > Viridiplantae > Streptophyta > Magnoliopsida > Brassicales > Brassicaceae > Camelina > Camelina laxa. The sequence goes on from CM043883.1 coordinate 27,687,108, forward strand.
ATGGCCAGCACTTCCTTCTTTTCAATCACAACCTCTTCCTTCAAAGCCATCACTTCTTCCTTCTCAATAACTTCCTCTTGTTGTAAAGCTAACTCCTTCTCTTGTTGCAAAACCAACTCTTCTCTTTTCTCAATAATGTCCCTGAGTTCTTTCAGCCTTTGTGCTTTGAAACGTCCTGGGAATGGTAGAGGCGATTTGTAAGCAGGAGGAATGTATCTAGCTGGCTTAACAGCTTCAGTGTCTTCAACTCGATCGTGCACTCGCTCAGGCACTCGGTCGAGTGCTGGATCGAGCACTTGGTCGAGTGCTTTGACGGATTCAGTCTGCTGTGCACAAGCTTCACCCTGGGCTTCAATAAATGACCAATCCTCCCCACCTTGAACCTCACTGTCCTCAGTGACAGCATCTTCATAGAGATTAAAAGCTTTAGCTGTAAACTCCCTTGGGTTTGGAATAGGTTCTTCAAGAAGGTGGTTTGGCTTAGGAGCTGAAGTAGGAACAATGGAGCTCTCCATGTACTTGACCTTGAAGTTTAGGTCACTAGAATAGGAATTCAACGTTTGGTTCAGCTCAGCAAACTGCTTTGCTACCTCAATCTGCCCAGTTGCTTGCCCAAGTAAAAGTTGCTGCATCATAGCTCTTAAGTCAGGTTCTTGGGCTTGTGAAGTTTGAAACACTGGAGGGTGACACCATTGAGCCTGGAATCCTGTTTGATGTTGCCATGGTTCAGAATGGAACATACTGTTGTGAATCATGATGACGGACTCGAACAGGCACTCGGTCGAGCACAGGCTCGAGTGGGTAGTCGAGTCGACTGGGAACTGATGTCTATTTGTATCCGGCTTCTGACTCGATCAGGTGCTCGAGCACACACTCAGTCGAGTGGTGGTCGAGTTGGTGGTCGAGCTGGTACCTGAAACTCAATCACAGACTAGCAGAAGAAGAAACAAGATCAGTAGTGAACAAGTGGACAAACGAACTTAATCTTAGACTTTTATGGATCCTAATTGTCACAAAACACACTCAAATAGGCAACGGCGCCAAATTGAAACTAAGTATTTTGTATGATGAGGTGAAAGATGGATGATGATGAATGTATGCAAAGAATGGATGGATGGTAAGGTGTTTCAATTCCCCTTATGCAGTTGCAGTGTAAGAGGTGTCAATCCAATGTGAGTGCTTGTGAACAGTCAAGATATGCATAAAAATCTAATTTAAGCCAGATGTAAAGGATGTTTGTCACTAACAATCCTATGATGCAAAAATGCAGAAAGTAAACTATAAGAACTATGAACTAAATGCAAATGAAACAAGATGATTATGACAGTAATGATGTAACCAACAGAAGTAGAAACTATGCTAAAGAACTAATGCAAGACAAGTAATGAACAAGATGCTAAGTAAATGCAACAGAAATGCAAATAGAATGAAAAAAGACAATCACAAAGCATAAACAAGAGTTCTGGGGATGAACTCGAGCCAGCACTCGACCGAGTGTAGGTCGAGTGAGTGGTCGAGCTAGACTAAACGCAGAAACAGAGCAATGCAATAAAAACAGAGTAATGCAAAGACGAATCAAACTACAATCAATCAACAGGATTAAGACTGTAAAATCAATAAACAAGGAAGGACTTGAGGAGGGATTCATGGGCTGGACTAATGATTGAGGCTACCTAACTTGATCAACAAATCTCAAACAACATGAGCTAATCTCTAGACATATGTATCTAAGACAAGCTTCTCCCACTCTCATGGTCAAGAAACAATCAAACCTATGCATTTCTAGACTTGCTCTCACATAGTAAAGAATCTACACAAGCAGGCAGTAAGAAATATGTCTCATACCAAACAAAACCTCTAATCTCTTAGCAAGCAAGATGGTAAGCTCTAGATCTAGCCTTATCTATGCCTCTTAAACATTGGTGTGATGCTAAGATGCTTGAAATCAGATCCTACCCTCTCAGATATAGGATCAGCATTAAGAACATCTACCCTAGAAGAGATCTACAACAATCAAGCTTGATCAAGCCAAACAAACCTCTTTCACAGCCCAGCCTAACACATCCTCAAGATCCTAAGCTACTACTCACAAGAACACATGATGAACATCAAAATCATAAACCCAGAAAAGATTGAAACTTGCATCATTAGAAAGATGAAACAAAGATCTACAATATTGAAAAAGAAATGAAACTTGAATTCTCAATATTAAGAAAGTTATTAAACTAACAATATTGAAGTTTTTAGTCTTTTTCAAGTACAAGATCTAGGAAAATAAAAAGCAAAAAGAATAAATCCTAAAAAGGGTAAATACTAGGTTTAGAGAATATCTAAAAAGCTGACTACTTTTGTGGCTGCAGGTACAAGGCTTTATATAGGAGGGGAGTGGAAGCCCTAAAAATGCTAAAAGACAAAATAGTCAACGGCTCGGTCAACTCGACCTGTGCTCGGTCGAGTGGCAGGTCGAGCTGGCTTCTCTCGTGTATTCTCCACTCGGTCGAGTCCTCCTCAGCACACGGTCGAGTGTCTGGTCGAGTGTGCGGTCGAGTTGGACTCCGGACCTTGTTATTTCAGCCTTAACTCTCTTGCTTTCCCTTCATGATTGCTTCACTTCTTCCTCAGCATTGCTTCCATGTTCCTTAAGCTTCAAAATCACCTGTTTATGCATGAAAAGATGCAAATGCAATGCAACTAAACTCTAATGCATGATTAGTCCTAAAGCTATGCAATAATGGTGAAAATGGATAGCAAAAGATGCAAAAGATGTGAATATAAAACAGGGTAAAATATATGAACATCAACACCTAACACGAGTCGTGCAACCCTAATTCACCTCTGACCACATACCAATCCCAGCATGAACCGTTTTTGCTTAATAGAACTGGTCACTTCTATTTCATATGCGGTGTGCCTGGTCACTGTGAATCTGGTCAAAAGCTTGACGTCCTAGTCATTCCTGCGTCTTTAGAGAAGATTGCTCCCAGTCACATTAATCAACCAGACAACGGATCTTCTTGTAATCCTAGTCCTAAGCCTATAGAGGATCCTCTTGAGGTTCTTCCAGTAGATGATGCAACGATCGCAACGCTTCCTCACAATGCAGCCTCAAGTCCTTGTGTGTGGAGTGGTTTAAGCATGCTCTCCTTCTTTCTCCTAAAAACCCTAGCATTTGTTTGAGGATTTTTTTTTTTGTTTTCAAGTATTATTTTGGCTTTTTAGGATTTAACTATGAGTTTAATAAGTTTGTTATTTTCCTATTGCTTGATAAATGTTTACTATGTGTTTAATTTTGTTACTTCTTCAAAGATTGATTTTCTCCCTTATTTCTTCTTACTAGAGATGAGACCCGCGCGTTGCGCATGATTCTTTGTTATTCTATTGACTATTCTATTTTATTTTTGAGAAAATACCACTAAAAGCATGAAATTAGCAAAAATGTTGAAAAACTTCAATTTCATTTAAGGTAATTAAATTGTCGATTTTTATTATTTTTTACGTTAAATCGCAAATTTTTGTTAACTTTACCAAATAAAACACATAGTTAAGTTAACTGACGGATATACTCCCTCTGTCTCACATAGTTAGATGTTTAGGATTTTACACACATATTAAGACAGAGAGAATATATGACTAACAATGATTTTATTTATGACCTCTCATGATTTATTTTTCTGATACTTTTTCACTTTCCCACTTTCCCACTCCATACACTCTACAATATCAGTAATTATTAAAACAAAAATTTATTAAAAGTATTCAGAACATCAATCTTTGAGAGACAAAGATTATTCTCTAAAACATCTAACTATCTGAGACAGAGGGAGTATTTTACAGGGTTAAGTCAACGTCGGAAAGATCAGTTAAACAGTAAAATGACGTCGATTAATAATATTTTTTTTAAAACATGATATGGTGATTCGAACCTGCCACCTGGTTGATTAGTCAATCAGTACTTAACCAAACACATATTTATATTTTTTCGCTAATCTCTTATTTGGACTTTCTCCTTCTCACGATCCATAGAACCGTGTACTAATCAGTAAAATTTTCTTTCTTCCTCATTTAAGCCTTTCCGTTGACCAATTCCAATATATTTTTTTTTCTATTTCTCCATTATAATCTATTAAAATTTCAAACAAATAGTTTATTTTTCACCTCACTTTCCAGATTTCATGGCGGAGATCACCATCTCCTCGCTGAGACGTTCCCAGGGATGGCAGTGGAGTTCATATGACGATTCTTACAGAATCCATTGGTGGCTTAAATCTGAATTTGAGAAAAAGTTAGGATTCAAATTCTTTGTCAATATACGCAGCGGCTCTGTTATTTTATTTTTAACTTACAAACGACGTCGTTTCATTGTGTAAGGGAAGTTATCAACATTGATTTACATTGTAGAATTTGTCTGTTAGTTGACTTAACTATGTGTCTAATTTGGTAAAGTCAGTTTCTTGTAAATTCATCATTAGTAAGTTGTCTGGTAGTTTAGATTGTTGTTCTTTTGATTTTGATGCTCGTTGATAGTATATTACTTAATGTGTTGTTGTGAAGAGTTTCGTTTCTTTTTGTTTGGTTTATCTAGTTATTAAGTTGATTTCTATGAATCTATAAGATTAAACTGTGTTGGTCCAACCTCCATTTTGTTTTAATTTTGTTTTCTTTGAATCTAAAATATACATAGAAATACCATTTTATTTTCTTTTCCTGTATATTTTAATTTTTTTTTACTGGTTTTGAAGTTTTGGGCTGATGGTTTATCTTAGAATCATATCGATTAAAAATATCTTGATAGTGATATTTCTATGTTTTTAATATTTTGTCAGCAAAATAGTTATGTTTTAGAAAATTAAAGAAAAAAGAGTAGCCTTATAAAACTGGACAAAGCCCACATAATTTCAAATTAGAGACAAAGCCCTGCAAAATACTTATGTTCTGGAAAATTAAAGAAAAAATAGTAGGCTTATAAAACTGGACAAAACCCATATAATTTCAAATTAGAGATAAAGTCCACAAAATTTATCGAAACTCAAGAGAGATTTCTTCATTACCAACGATCTGCCTTATTTCTTCTTCAATACATCTTCATTACCAATAAAAGCATCACCTGCTTTTTACCCGCACTTACTTAATTTATTCTTATGTACAAATACACTTTGCACTTTGATGTTCACAGTGGTTGTATGGTGTTTTTTAATTGTCATCACTATTTTTCATATTCTTTTTTTTTTTTGGTAGAAAAATAGGGAAAACAAGCGTTCCATTATTTATTAATAACAAAAAATGTCAGCACAAATTCGCCGTGGTCCCCCGGTTAAAGCTGCCAAATTCACCTCGCTTCAAATCAAACCACAAAAAACTGTCTTGCAAGATCCTTCACGTGAATAGCCCATCGTGGTTTCCACATCTCCCTAAGTTTCCTACTTAGAATTGAGATTGAGATATTCTAACTAAAACCTTTACAATCATGCATTGCTTGCATAAACCATTCATACATCTAATATCTCTTTCTCTATTGTAATCATTGGTTCACTATTATCCCCAACTGGGAACTCAGAACTTAACACTGCTTCCACAAACTCATCATCCAAAATACTGTCTATGATGACAACCTCCTAACTATAGGTTTACCGTAAAATCACACTTTATTTCAAAGTTTTAATTAACAAAGCAAATGATAACTGATTAGGAAAAATTTACAAATCATGTTACTGTAGATCCAGAGACAAGTATATAGCATATGTCACGATCAACCCGTTTTAAGAACACAGCTTTCTTCGACACGCGCTCCTCACGCGCTGGCGAAAAAAAGTTTCCTCGATAGCGAAAACCTTATCCTTTGCTCTTCACCTTCGCCGATCTCGGCGACGGCTCCCACCGGTCCTCATGACCAAAAAGAAACCTAAAAACCCTCCCAGCGGCTTATCCACTGGATCCACTCCGTCTCGCGCTCCTGTTCCCAAATCTACACCACCTGCCAACACAAAGCCAGCTGGTCTAGTGTCTCCGGATCTCAGTCCTAATGCCTTACCTGAGCCCAATTTGGCCTCAGCTTCAACGAATAACCACACATCTGTTCCTCAGGGCTCTACAGTCAAGCAGAATGTGGTGGCAAACCCAAATTGCAATTTTGCAGCTACAGAAGCCGATACACCGGTAACAGTACCTGCGAAGGCGATAACAGTTAATGAGGGGTCTTCTCAACAAGAGCAACGCCCAAATGCGACGGATTCAATCTATTCAGCTAAGATGCCTGTCAACCCCTCCGAATAACCATCTACCTGGAAGAACCTTATTCAAGGAAATTCAGTCAGAATGGAAAAGAAAGGTACTCCTTTCACTCTTGAATCCGGGGAGGTATGTGTTACAATCCCCAATTCTGTGATTGAAAAGAATAAAAAGGCGTGGGATAGCTTTATTCTTGGGCAATTCTATGAAGAAGCGCCATCCCGGGGTGCGGTTCAGGCAATCATCAACGGGATATGGAGCTGACAACGTAAGGACATCACAGTCTCGAAGATGGAGGGAAACTCTTTTCTGTTCCGAGTCCCCTGTCCAAATGCGCGTAGAAGAATTTTGAGTCAATGCTTATGGCATATTGACGGGCAGTCCATGTTCGTAGCCAAATGGTCCCCTGACGTTCAACCTTCAAAGCCGGAACTGACAATGGTCCCAGTGTGGTTAGAATTCACGGGAGTTCCACTTCAATTCTTAAACAGGGATGGTCTTCAACACATCGCCGGTCTGGTAGGCCACCCTGTGAGTCTCCACCCTCACACCGAAAACCTCATAAATGTTGAAGTCGCTAAAGTCTATACTGTAATAGACCCCCGGAAACCGCTTCCTGAAGCCGTTAACGTTCGTTTTGAATCTGGTCAGATTAAAAGGATTCACGTTTCTAGTCCTTGGCTCCCATCTTTATGCAGTCACTGCAAGAAGATCGGACATACCGTATCTCGATGTTCGAAAGCTCCACCTACCTGCACTTCATGTGGTTCATTCAAACATGAAACTGCAGCCTGTCCTCGTGTTAAAAAGAAAAGAGCCAAGGTAAACGGCCAATTCAAAGTCAACTGCCCTTGGTGGGTACGACAACAGGTTCTTCCTCTCGGGGTCCTGAACCCCAAATCCCACCATCGCAAAGCTTGAAGATCCAAAAGCCCGTCGTGGAAACCAGAACATCCCTCAATAAGGTCACTTCTCTGCCTGAAGTAAGAGATAAATCTCTCTTGTCTGGTACATCTAAAGTGCAGTCTCCAGACACCGAGGAGAGAACCCCTATACCCCACTCAAAGGGTGCAAACAAAGAACCCGAAGCCTTAGCCAGAAGGCCTCATGCTATTGATTTAGACGACAGACAGATATGTATCGACCTGAGAGAGAATATTTTTACTCATCTGTCCCCAAATCATGAAGGGGCAGGAGTTGTGGTCACTGACTCCTCATCAGATAACCTATCAGAGGAGGATGATAATCCACAAGAAGAAGAAGATCTTTTTTTGCAAGTTATCTCCAAAAGAATGCAGAGAAAGAACCTTCGACAATTTAGGGCGAGAGGCCCTTTAAACCTCTAAAACCCCCTTCCCTTATGGATATTTTTTGTTGGAATGTAAGAGGGTTTAACGATAAAATAAAGAGAAAAAGTTTTCGGAAATGGTTGAAGTGTAATCAACCACTTTTTGGTGGGCTTATAGAGACCCATGTCAGTCAACAGAACTCGCAAGCTATAGTAACTCGCGGGTTCCCAGGCTGGAATTTTGAAGGAAATTACGAGTTCTCTGATCTCGGTAAGATATGGATCCTCTGGCATCCTACTGTACAGGTAACTGTTCTTAGTAAATCTCTGCAAATGGTCACTTGCCTCCTTAAGCTTCCCTATGTTCCTCAGCAGTTTGTTGTCTCAGTTGTATATGCTTCCTCGACTTGCTGTGCATCCAGAAAGATCTTGTGGAATGAAATAGTGGATCTAGCAAGTAATGCAATAGTTGCGAACTTACCGTGGGCTGTAATGGGCGACTTCAACCAAATCCTGCTTCCCCATGAACACTCCACACCACTTACGGGCTCTTCCCAGCCAGGTATGCGGGATCTTCAGCAATGTTTTGATGCGACTACCCTCTGCGACCTTGCATATTGTGGGAACACCTTCACATGGACAAATAAACACACAGTGGGTCTTGTTGCTAAGAAGTTGGACAGAATAGTTGTCAATGACCTGTGGCGTGTAGAGTTCCCCTCCTCTCTGGCGGTTTTCGGGGAACCTGCATTCTCAGATCATAGCCTAGGGTGTATATTTCTCGATGCTGCCAAACAAAAGTGTAAGAAGCCATTCAAGTTCTTTTCACACCTAAATCAGCATCCTGATTTTGGTCCTTTAATCAAGTTGTGGTGGGAAGCTCTACCTTTTGATGGGACAAAGATGTTTGTGATCTCAAAGAAGCTCAAGTTTCTCAAGAAGGTGATCCGTGATTTTAGCAAAGAAAACTACTCTGGTATCGAGAAGCGAGTTCAAGAAGCTTATGAACTGCTTCTCAAGTGCCAGCAGGACCTCCTTGCTGATCCCTCAGATGTTTTGTGTATTAAAGAAAGGGAAGCGCATAAGACTTGGTGCACACTCGCAATTGCAGAAGAGTCTTTCCTAAGGCAAAAGTCGAGAATTTGTTGGCTTGAAGATGGTGACAAGAACTCCAGATTCTTTCACAGAGCGATTCTCACTAGATACTCCCAAAACCAAGTAATCTTTCTCATTGATGATAATGACCAAGTGGTAGATTCAAAGCAAGGAATCCAGGCACTTGCAGTGGATTACTATAAGAAGCTGTTTGGAAACTCGGGCTCTTCGTCCACGACATCAGTCGATGAGCTTAGAGACCTCATACCACAAAGGTGCTCTTCAGCGGCTCTGCAGGTTCTAAACGCTCCTGTTACACCTTCGGAGATAAAGAGTGTGGTATTTAGTCTCCCCAGAAACAAATCTGCGGGTCCTGACGGTTATTGTGTCGAGTTTTTCATAGCTCATTGGAGCACAGTGGGCCAGGCAGTCACAGAAGCGGTTCTAGAGTTCTTCAATTCAGGCAAGTTATTAAAGCAATGGAATGCAACTATTATCTCCTTGATCCCCAAGACGCCCAATGCCCAAAGAATTACAGAGTTCAGACCAATTGCTTGCTGCAACACTCTCTACAAGATCGTGCCAAAGCTTCTAGCAAATAAGCTTTAAAAAGTGGTTCCTGATCTAGTCTCCAACAACCAGTCTGCTTTTGTTCCAGGAAAACTTCTTGTGGAAAATATCTTACTCGCTACTGAGCTAGTTCAAGGTTATAATCAGAAGAACATATCCGCAAGGGGTATGCTAAAAGTTGATCTCAGGAAGGCATTTGACTCTGTTCAATGGGAATATCTGCTAAACACTCTAAAAGCTATGGAGTTCCTGGATCGTTTCATTGACATGATTGAGCAGTGCATATCAACTGCAAGTTTCTCGCTATACATCAATGGGGAACTCTGTGGTCTCTTCACGGGGAAAAAAGGACTGAGACAAGGGGATGCCATATCCCCTTACCTCTTCGTTCTAGCCATGGAGGGCTTCTCGCGCTTATTAACAAAAAACTACACCAACAGTCTGATTGGAGCTCATTCAAATGCCACAGAACCTTTAGTTTCTCATCTTGCCTTTGCGGACGACATCTTGGTTTTCTTTGATGGAAAGGCTTCCTCGCTTGATACTATTGCTTCGGTACTGCAGACATTCTCAGAAGTTTCAGGCCTATCAATGAACAAGTCGAAGACTGACCTTTTTGTAGCGGGTGAAAGCCATGCTGAAACCATTCAGATGAGTTCTTTTGGCTTCAACATAGGATCACTTCCTATAAGGTATCTTGGACTTCCACTTATGCACCGAAAACTTCGCAATGTAGAATACAGATCCTTGATTGACAAGATCAAACAGCGTTTTACATCTTGGTCTGTCAGAGCCCTATCCTATGCTGGTAGACTCCAATTGCTTGCATCAGTGATAAATGGTACTTTAAACTTCTGGATGTCGGCCTTCATTCTTCCTAAAGGTTGCTTGAAGAAGATTGAAAGCTTATGTATAAGTTTCTTGTGGAGTGGTGATGCAAATAAGAAAGGTGCAGCAAGAGTTGCTTGGTGCAAACTCACACAACCTAAGAGCGAAGGTGGACTAGGGCTCCGAAGCTTACCTCAGTGGAATAAAACCTTGTGCCTAAAACTGATCTGGAGACTCTTTACCGCAAAGGATTCTCTATGGGCCCTCTGGTTGCGAAATACAAAGGTAAAAGACGTTAGTTTCTAGGCTATTGATGCAAAAAAGACCACATCTTGGACATGGAAGGCTCTTCTAAACCTCATGCACCTAGCTTGCAAATTCCTGAAGGCGAGACTGGGAAATGGCAGGACTCTCAGCTTCTGGTATGATCCCTGGACATCCTTTGGTTCTTTAATTGACCACTTAGGACCTACAGGCCCGGCCCAAACAGGCATTCCGATTCACGCAAAAGTTGCCCATGCTTGGTCCCACACGGGTTGGAATATCAGACCGGCAAGGTCACCAAGGGCTGAGGAACTTCATATCTTTCTCACAACACTCAGTGTGCCGCCTGACTCGGACGACCATGATAAGTACTTATGGGTTTGCGGATCAGAGGAACTGGAAGAGCTCTCTACAAAAAAACTTGGGAAATCCTAAGACCAAGACAAGATCATCAGCAATGGACTGATCACGTATGGTTCAAAGGAGGTATCCCTTGACATGCTTTCATGACGTGGCTTATGCACCAGGACAGGCTACCAACCAGAGATCGTTTGGCTAGATGGGGGCTCCAAGTCGAACCTAAATGCTGTCTATGCGGGTTGCATCGGGAAACCAGAGAGCACATGTTCCTCAGATGTGAAGTAAGCGAGGACATTTGGTCTGCAGTGACAAGGAGACTAGGCTACAGACCTTTTACTTTTCACACTTGGGAAGCTTTCACCGCCTGGTTGGATATGAAGGATCACACAGCGCCGAGATGCTTGCGTCGTCTCGTCGCCCAAGCAACGTTATATGTGTTATGGCGGGAGCGTAATAATCGTCTTCACAATGGCACTGCAACGGAGGTCCAGATATTGTTCAAAGGTTTGGATAGACAAATCAGAGATGCAATTCTGGCAAAACAGGGGAGAAAGAATTTTAAGGAGTTGCTTTTGGTATGGCTAAAATTTGATTAGGTGTTCCCTTCTCAAACCTGTATCTTCGTGACAACCTCTTCCCTTGTTTTTATTTTTTTTGGGCAAGGATCGAGGAGGTGTAGATCTTAAGCTATATGTACTATTTCTAAAACTTCATGTTTAATGAAAATTCACATATTTAGCAAAAAAAAAAAAAAAAAAAAAACAAGCGAAAGAATAATAATAACGAATCGAGGTGAGCTCACATAGAGGTACTCTCCTACGATTTTTGCATACCTTTCAAAAAGTTCGTCCATTACATTATGTTGGAGCCTTGGTCATGAAGTCACTAAATCAACGGATCAATCCCGTAATATGAGTACAGTCAATGGAGGTTTCCTTATATGTAAAGATTATGATTTGTAAAGATCGACTCTATGATGTATATATGTTCGTAACTCAAGGTTTAATAACATCATCGAAAACTTCAGATCCTCTGTTTCTTCATGGTATCAGAGCATGAATCATTTCTGAAAAATTAAAAAGTTTTTTTTTTTTATCTCTTCGATGGCTGCCGAAAACTCTACCTCGAACCCGACGAACCCGATGACTTCAACGACCCCGACGAACTCGAACCCGACGAACGAAGTGAGACGTACAATCTCACCATATGATCTGACCTCTGCCGATAATCCCGGTGCGGTGATATCTCATCCTTTGTTGAAGGGTGAAAATTATGATGAGTGGGCCTGTGGTATGAAGACTGCTCTCTGTTCTCGAAAGAAGTTTGGGTTTCTCAACGGATCCATTCCCCGACCTGAAGAAGGATCTCCGGATCTCGAAGACTGGTGGACAATCCAAGCTCTTCTTGTGTCTTGGATTAAGATGACGATTGATCATGTTCTCCGCTCAAACGTTTCGCATCGCGATGTTGCTAAAGATCTTTGGGATCATTTGAAGAAACGTTTCTCGGTGATGAATGGACCAAAACTAATGCAAATCAAGTATGAACTTGCTGGCTGTAAGCAACGGGGGCTTTCAATCGAAGCCTACTATGGCAAGTTGATGAAGATTTGGGATAACATGGCTGCGTTTCGGCCCTTGCGTACTTGCAAGTGTGGTAAGTGTGTGTGTGACCTTGAAAGTCTTCAGGAACGAGATAGAGAAGAAGACAAAGTTCAACAATTTTTGTTTGGACTCGATGATGCCTTATATCGCACAGTCCGGTCCAGCCTTGTGTCTCGCACGCCGGTGCCGTCTCTGGAAGACGTTTACAACATTGTTAGGCAAGAGGAAGACCTCATCCAGCATGGTACCATGTCCTTGGAAAATCGCACTGATGTGAGTGCTTTTGCGGTTCACTCTCGTTCTCGCTCTACTTATTCTCAGCCAAGGAGTGATGATAGGGAGAAAGGTGTGTTATGTACTCATTGCAATCGTAGTGGACATGCGTCTGCAAGTTGTTATGCTCTCATCGGTTATCCGGAATGGTGGGGAGAGCGTCCTCGTAGTCGCTCCGTTCAAAGCCAGGATCGTGGGGGAGCTACCTCTCATGGTGGTCGAGGACGTGGGGGCAAAGCAGCGTTTGCTAATCATGTTACCGTCTCGGCGATAGATACAAAGGTGCATGCTAATCACGTTGTTACTGATACTGATCTTGAGGGTCTCCATTTCACTGAAGAGCAATGGCGTACTCTCAAACGAGTTCTCAATCCTAGCAAGGATGCTCCTCAAGAAAAATTAACTGGTAAGTACACCTCTCCTTCTTGGATTATGGACACTGGTGCCTCTCATCATTTGACAGGAAACTTTGATATTTTAACAAATGTGCGGGATATGGCTCCGATGTTGATTATTTTAGCTGATGGTAGAGAACGTGTGTCTGTGAAAGAAAGGACGGTTCGTCTTGGTTCAGATTTGGTTATGCACTCTGTATTCTTTGTAGAGGGTTTCCCGTCTGATTTGATATCCCTTAGTCAGTTACTGGATGACAATAACTGCGTTTTGCAAATGACTGCTCACTTTCTTGTGGTCCAGGACCGCATTTTGAAGACGGTGATTGGGATGGGTACTAGAGTTAGTGGAACGTTTCACTTTCGTGGTATGGAGGTTGCTGCATCAGTTACTACGAAAGAGGAGACCGAATATGAGCTATGGCACCAACGGATGGGGCACCCTTCTCCGAAAGTTGTTGGTTTACTATCACCAATTTCTGTTTCCATTTCTTCTTCTTTGAATAAGGCGTGTGATATTTGTCTCCGCGCTAAGCAAACTCGCAACACATTTCCTTTGAGTATGAATAAGACAACGACAATTTTTGAGTTAATTCACTGTGACTTATGGGGACCATACAGAACTGCTTCTCATTCTGGGGCTAAGTATTTTTTAAGGATCGTCGATGAATTTTCAAGAAGGGTGTGGTTGTATCTGCTAGCTGATAAAAGTGAGGCACCTGGGCACTTAAAAAGTTTTTTCGCTCTCACAGAGCGTCAATTCGGGGTTCAAGTACGTACTGTTCGCAGTGACAATGGTTCGGAGTTTATGTGTTTAACAAATTTCTTTAAAACTCATGGTATTACTCATCAACGGTCTTGTGTTTCAACGCCTGAGCAAAATGGACGGGTTGAACGTAAACACAGACACATACTCAATGTTGCACGGGCGCTAAGGTTTCAGGCGCATCTTCCTTTGGAGTTTTGGGGTGAGTGTGTCTTAACTGCAGCGTACCTGATCAATCGAACTCCGAGTGCGGTTCTTAACAATGTTACACCCTATGAACTCCTTCATAAGAAATCTCCTCAGTATGGTCATTTGCGAGTGTTTGGGAGCCTATGCTATGCTCAAAATCATAAACGTAACGGTGATAAAATTACTTCCCGGAGTCGCCGCTGTATCTTTGCTGGGTATCCTCTTGGTCATAAAGGTTGGAGGTAATTCGATCTCGACACACAAGATTTTTTCGTTTCACGTGATGTTGTTTTCTCTGAAAGCGAATTTCCTTTTGCTCCATCTTTGTCGACTGTGAACACGTCTAAAAAAAAGGTTGAAGACGATCAACCTATTCTTTGGGCTTCTCTTGCACCAGGCCCAGTTCATGATGACGTGTTATCTGGATCCCCAAGCCCATTATCTTCGCCAGGCCCAACTGTAGAATTAGCTGGTCCATATGACCCTGAGTCGTCTCCTTCGATCTCTAATGCTCCACCTGTGCCTCCGCCACTTCCCGCACCACCTCTGGTTCCTGATACGACTTCACCTTCTCTGACTTCGGCCGAATCTCCCACACCGTTGCCTCGTCACCGTACTGAACCGCTAGCTCCAGTTCCGATAAACCCTCCTCTTCGTCATAGTACGCGGCCAAAAGGAAAGCCTGCTCACTTGAAAGAATATGTTATCAATTCGGTTGATTGTGATTCAGGGGCGTCTACATCTAGCACAGTTCAGTATCCAATCTCTCACCAAGACTCTAAGAAGCGTTTTAGTGCTTCTCATGTTGCGTATATGGCGGCGGTTGCAGCGGCTGTTGAACCAAAATCATATCGCGAGGCTGTTGTTGATAAACGTTGGAATAAGGCTATGACTTCTGAAATCGATGCACAAGAAGAAAATGGTACTTGGACTATCGAGGATTTACCTCCTGGCAAACGCGCAATCGGGTGTCAATGGGTGTACAAGGTGAAACATCACTCTGATGGTACGGTTGAAAGGTATAAGGCGCGTTTGGTTGCGTTGGGTAATAAACAAAAGGAAGGTGAAGATTACGGTGATACCTTCGCACCTGTGGCAAAGATGACCACTGTTCGGACGTTTTTAGATGTTGCCTCTAAACGTTCTTGGGAAATACATCAAACGGATGTTCATAATGCGTTTTTGCACGGTGACCTTCAAGAAGAGGTATATATGAAGCTCCCTTCTGGTTTTGCAGCCTCTCATCCGAACAAGGTCTGTCGTCTCCGCAAAGCCTTGTATGGTTTAAAACAGGCTCCTAGATGCTGGTTTGAGAAGTTGACAACCGCGTTAAAGCACTACGGTTTTCAACAGTCTTTATCAAACTACTCTTTGTTCACTTTGGTCAGGGGTTCTGTTCCAATCAACATCTTGATATATGTTAAAGACTTGATCATCTCGGGTAGTTCTCCTAAGGCAACACAAGACTTTAAAGACTATTTAGCTTCCTGTTTTTACATGAAGGACTTAGGTCAACTTAAGTATTTTCTGGGCATAGAGGTTGCCAGAAGCTCCACCGGCATATACATATGTCAGCGTAAATATGCGTTGGATATCATCTCGGAGACCGGCATGTTTGGTGCAAAACCAGCACTTTTCCCTCTTGAACAGAGTCACGACCTTATGTTATCTACATCGCCTCTTCTTTCTGATCCCAAACGCTATCGTCGCTTGATTGGACGTTAAATATACTTGGTTGTTACCAGACCTGATCTTGCTTTCTCGGTTCACATGTTGGCACGTTTTATGCAACAGCCTCGTGATGATCATTGGCAAGCAGCACTTCGACTTGTACGGTATCTCAAATCTGATCCTGGTCAGGGTATTCTCTTACGTAGCAGTTGTGACTTTCAGATCACAGGGTGGTGCGACTCAGACTATGCGACATGTCCACTCTCTCGTCGTTCAGTCACGGGGTACATAGTTCAGCTTGGGGACTCTCCCATTTCATGGAAAACTCGCAAACAAGAAACGGTTAGCAAGTCTTCTACTGAAGCTGAGTATCGTGCATTGTCCTTTCTTACCTCTGAACTTTTATGGCTGAAGCGGTTGCTATTTACTTTGGGGATTCGTCATGATCAGCCAATGCGAGTGTGTTGTGACAGTAAATCGGTGATACATATTGCAACTAATCCTGTTTTTCATGAACGAACTAAACACATTGAGATTGACTGCCATTTTGTTTGTGACGAGCTTCTTCGTGGTGTCATTGCTCTTCATCATGTCGATACTACTGTTCGGCTTGCAGATATATTTACGAAACCATTGGGACGGGATAGCTTTGTGTCATTTCGTATCAAGTTAGGCATACAAAACTTGTATGCTCCAACTTGAGGGGGAGTGTTGGAGCCTTGGTCATGAAGTCACTAAATCAACGGATCAATCCCGTAATATGAGTACAGTCAATGGAGATTTCCTTATATGTAAAGATTATGATTTGTAAAGATCGACTCTATGATGTATATATGTTCGTAACTCAAGGTTTAATAACATCATCGAAAACTTCAGATCCTCTGTTTCTTCACATTCTCCCCAAACAAAGGTTCTAGCATCGGCTCGGCCACAGCTCTGATGGTATTAGAAAATCTTCGTCCACTAGCTAGGGATTCGGGTTTGGACCGTACTACTTGGTCATAACTCTCCTCATTGATACTCCTACCTTCCCAATCAATTGGACTTATCTCAAGCCGATCGATTGAAAATGACCCTTCTTTCTCTATCACCATTATCCGTTCTTCTGAGCTTGCAGCATAGTAAGGAGTGTTAAAAGCGGGAAAACGGCCAAAATATACCCCAACAATTTATCGTTAGCTTTTTCATACCCTAACTTTGATACCCTGCAAATTACAGCCCCAACTCAAAATTAATTCAAATTTCCTATCTAAACTCCATCAAATGTATCGGTTTCGACATCCGTCCAAACGGTGTTAAGCAAAATCTTAACGGTTGATTAGTCAGCTTTGACGTGGCACTTCGGCTTGACAAAACGCCGTCGTTTTGTCATTTTGGCATGTGTTGAGCACTGAAACAAAACGACGTCATCTTACAATTGGGGGATTAAAATCGATTTATTCCCCAAATCGATTTTAGAGTTCATATCGTTTGCTTGAAGGAAGAGAGAGTGATATTGATTTCGATCACTCTACACTCAATCACTCTCTCATTTCTACTCTCTACACTCAATCATTCTCTCAATTCTTTCGAACAAACGATATGAACCCTAAAATCGATTTGGGGAAGAAATCGATTTGAGTCCCCCAATTGTAAGACGACGTCATTTTGTTTCAGTGCTCAACACACGCCAAAATGTCAAAACGACGTCTTTTTGTCAAGCCGAAGTGCCACGTCAAAGCTGACTAATCAACCGTTAAGCTTTCGCTTAACACTGTTTGGACGGATGTTGAAACCGAAACATTTGATGGAGTTTAGATAGGAAATTTGAATTAACTTTGAGTTGGGGCTGTAATTTGCAGGGTATCAAAATTGGGGTATGAAAAAGCTAATGAGAAATTGTTGGGGTATATTTTAGCCGTTTTTCCGTGTTTTCCCGTGTTAAAAGCGTTGATCTTCTCTTCTTCGATAATACCCTTAGATAAAGAAAATACCTTTTAGTTATATGGCTTATTAAGTATTAAACTTATATCCTTATCATTAAATATAAAGAAATTAAACTTGGTTGAGATATATCATCTATTGGTCCGATAGTATTCTGATTGGGGCGTTGGGGTAACAATCGATCTAATAAACTTAGACGTTTTGGAGCAAAGCCAAGATTATAATTAATATAACATATATAGGCCCTGATTGGTAATGACTGTTATTTTTGACTGTAGATACTTTAACTTTAAAATTTTAGCTGTAGAGAATTTGGCTGTAAATGTTTTGACTGTAAAAACTTTCAAAACTTTAACTGTTAAAATTTGATTGTTTACCAACAACTTTTAAAGCTGTAATTATTTTTATTATTTTTATTATTAAATATTAATAACAGAATTATAATAAATATAAATTATATCAGAATTTAATCTATATAATAATTTACTAACAAAAATAAATTGTATTAATGATAAATTATAATTTTAAAAATGTAAGTCGATCAAATATATAATTTTATTTGAAAATTCTGGTTTTCTTTTGTTTTTGGTGATTGGTTTTTGATTAATTTTTAATTGTTTTTGAATATATTTTTAGTTGAGTAGTTATACTAGCAGTCAAAAATCTATTAAAAACTTATTAATGCATTGTTTTGAATGTTACTCTCTTGGTAATAATGAATTTCATAAATCTTTTAAGCTATTATTAATGATGATGATGAAAAAAGTAAAAATTATTATTGAAATGGATCTTGAAAGAAAGAGAAGAAAATGAAAATATTTAATTTGTAAAAATATATTATGTAAAAAATATATATATACTTTTGGATAACTTTTAATTATAATGGGGGAGAAAAAGAAATGTTTTTAAAATTATTTAGTTTTAATATTTGACGCTTTATAATTTTTGAGAAAACAAGGAAGGAAAAAAATAAGGTGACTTTCAAAACTTTAATAATATTAAAAGCAATAAAAGTGTGATTGGCAAAAATATGGTTGTTAATACTTTAAATAATTTTAAAGTCCTAAAAGTCTGTTACCAATCACAGCCATAGTATCAATTGTAAGAGAAAAACAAATCCCAATAATCTTGAATGGTGTTAGAGAAAAATCTATGCTACAATTATTAAGATCTTAAATACATATATATTTTTATAAATACCTTGATATTTTGATACATATATCAAGAAATTATATTCTAAATTTGTGGCAAATAAATTATAATTAATATCACATATATTAACAAATAAAAATAATTCCCAATAGAATTAGGTTAATAATTTAATAAACTAAAACTATTTTCAATAAAATGATTTTTTAATATAAAAACAAATTTATATCTTAGGGGTTCAGGAGAAAAAGGGACTTTGACTTATATATATTTTACATGATAAGTTTAGAACTTTTCTATTTTTTATTTTTAAATATTTTAGTAAATTTAGGATTGACATGTGTCAATAATTGATACAATTGACACGTATCATGATTTATGATATGACTAATTTTAAAAATCAAATTTTATATAATAAAATGAGATAGTACATATCAAAGCTATTTGTAGATGGTATGTATCAATTTTATCTATATAATTGACTAACTTCAATACTTTGAAAAAGAATTTGACTAGAAATAAATAAATCTCAACAAAATTCGGAAAACACATGGCCACCTTACCAAACCTTTATTGGTCATGTAACGTGGCAGGGTCAGATCCTTATAGATTAATATGGGCTATTTATAACCCTATGGCTATGAGACTATTTACATGTTGGTTCTAAATTCTAATTATAGGTAAAAAAATATATACACCACCATACCTCTTTGGCCATGAGGATAAGAGCTTGAGCTAGGAGTTCCCATTGATAGCAACTCTCGTCGGTTGTAGGATCCTGTGAGCTTCTACCGAATAGTGATAAAAACATTCGGCCTCCAGGGACTAACTCTTTGGACCGTGATTCAAGAAATGCCGAGAAATCAGTTTGGAATTGAAGAGCATAAGCTTTTTGTGCACTCTTAGGACTTGTCTTTGATATGTATATTTTCCCTACGTTGTATAACTCAGCTGAATTAACGCCGTCTTCCTTCTTAGCCTCACCACATGGAACCTTAATATATGATAATACAACTTGTTAGCATTTTCTATTTACCGTATAAATGAGTGATATCTTCATAAAATTATGTGGACCACATTCGTAATTTCTTGTGTGTGTATATGAACCACTTGGTTTCTGATCTTTTTTTTTTTTTTTTTTGTACTATTGTATGATTTCATAAATGAGAAAAATTGCTACGCACTAAAATTCGATAAAAAGATAATTAAAAGGTATTGATTTTAGGCTCGTACATCTCTTTAAGCCCGAAATTTGATATATAACACATGGTTTTTAAACTTTTTAGTATATTTTAATTGTGAACTAAAAATTATCACAACGATTATATTCCGGCCACAACTAATGAATAGAATAGCAGCATATTCCGGCCATAACTCATAATAGTCGACAATTCATTTTTCCAGGGTGCTAGTTTGCATTTTCAAAAACACTGATTTTTAAAAAATTATTATTATATACTAATAAGTGAAATTGCGCATATAGAAACAGTAAACACCTGAGACAACCAGTGTAAACTAGAAGATGAATGAACAAAATGAAGGCTCCGGCAAGGAAACAAACGTCCGTGAAAGGTGCCAGGGACCGCCGACACAAAACAAGATTCTCCTCCTCCACAACCGAGCCCTAAACCCTCCTTTTTACCATTAAGCCGGTTGTAAAACTCCGCCAAAGAAGCAAAGAGGTGGTTAAAGTCAATACTAGGGAGATCGTTGAGAGAGACTCTGAACTCAGGGACAGGACGGTCGAGGTCAAGACACAAGTTTTGGATTGTGTCGATAACGTTGGAGACGGAGAAGAGACTGTTCGGACCAGTGGAGCAGCCTAAGTCGGCGATCCCAATGCTTGAAATTTCCGAATTGCTTATCATTAGCTTCTTCAAGGCCTCGTCCATTACCCTTCTGCCTAGAGATATTATGTTGCGCTGCGTAATAACAAAATCACTTTATGTTTGTTACTATTATTTTTGTTCGAGAACCAACATGTTTAAGATATATGTGTATACATGAAAACAAAACATATTATCTATCTTTTTGATAAAACAAAATCGACCTGAGCGGTGGAGTTCTTGGCATAACTGTTTTCACCATTTCCTTTGTTCATGTGAAGAACTCGCATTACTTCCATCTCTTGTTCTTATGTCTCTTTCCTTTGGATGAAGCAGAAGGTTAATGAATGTAGTCAGGTAATGCTGGGTCGATATATATTAGAAAAGAGGTGTTTGTAAGATATTACTTCGTTTTTTGGTAACCACATTTATCTTATATGGACGTACGTTGATTACATTTCTCTTTCTACACGTTTATACGACGGCCCCTTTTACGATTTTTGCTCTATATTTTCAACTAAGTTAAACGGTATCCACACGCAGTTAACTAATTAAAATTGGTTGATGAAAAATTGAGTAAATTCTAATGGGTTTATGTTTTCACTCCACGCTAAACTTGATAAATTAACTCATTTGTAAAAAAGATATTGTGTGAAGTGATTTTAGTGTAGTAGCCATTACAAGGCACCATCATATCAGGGATCGAGTCCTGCTCCCTACGAATCTAGGGACTAGACTAATGATTGACAACAAAAAAAAAAAAATCCGGCATAGTCTTTGTTACGATGACATTCATCCACTAAAAATTTACACTAAAAATTTACAGTAATCTCATTCGTATGAAGATAATTTTTTATAAACCACAGCTGGTTTCAATGGACTCCATGAAGTCTCGAATTGATGCTTCTTAATATTAACGGAGACGCATGCTTTTGATGAGACAAAACTAGAAATTCAAACACAAAGAAACACTTCTAACTGACTCCTCAAATGGACCGAAGGCCACGTACAAAACTTTCTTTATAACGATAAATCCGGTGGTCCACAATGATAATACAACATTGGGGGCTCGATCTATCTTCTTATTGTTATCAATAGAAGAATGCATCTTCTTGTGTATAAGTTACGAATCTATAAATTTGAATGTTTCTCGTACACATATTCAATAACTTTCTTTTTCTACGATTGTGAAAAGACTAAACACAGCCTCTAGTAAAAATAAAACCCGAGAATCAAGTTTGGAAGATAACTTTACTCTTTGGCTCGTTTGCTCAGGGATTTACGGTTGTTAACGTCTGGACATCTTTTCCTCAACCGAATCGTCTTTGGTGTAACCTGACCACATTAAACCAATAACAACAGTAAATGCATAGGAAGGCGGAAACAAAATGTTCCTCATAGATTAGCTAAGATATTGAATCTTTGATGTACAATGTACCTCAATAAAGTTCATCTGAGGAAACGTATCGTATAGCTTCCTCAAGTGTCATCTGAATCGAAAAGAATTCAAAAGTTAGAACCACAAAGGGTACGAAATTTTATTAGCAATGCCAATCATTTCATTTGAGAGGTTTAATTTGTAATTTCATTAGCTTGTATTCATTGTATGTCATTTATATTAATTTACATGTAGGTGTTTCCTCTTAAAGCCTCAAGATGAGATGGAAAGACATATAACAGATTGATCGAACAGGTCCTTCTGTTTCTTCCATCTGCCTTCTTCTTGTTTGTCATTTATTATTGACTTAATTTGGATTTCGGAGAGCCTACAAGATGTAACAGGAAGAGAGTGTAAAATGTTTATGGATCTCCTGACAAGTTTGAGTATTTTTGGTGGCAAAGCTCCTTAAGAAAGATTGCAAGAACTTGTGGAAGTCTACATTTTTTAGTTTTGCAGTTTTTCTCTTAATACCGTTTTTAAATAAACAAAATTTTCAACTGGAAAAAAAAAAGTAAAGGTATATTATATACCTTCATAATAAACATCCGCGGCGATTTTTTAATAAACATTAAATTTGAGTGGCGCTATCGTTTTATAAATTTGGCCGTGGAAGCTTAGTCTCTCCTTTTCCCCGTCTTCTCTTTTCAGAGAAATCGTCAGAGAAGACATCAAAGGTGATCTCGGTTTCTTAATTAATTTGTTTTGTTTCGAGTTTTGATCGTATATAGCCTACGTACGGTTTGGGTTTGTTTGATGATGATCCGATCTAGGGTTTCAATCCCCTGTTTTATCCAAAATTATCCGTGTATGATCCGATCTAGGGTTTTCCAATCCCGTGTTTAGTTTAAGGATTGTGAATCTAGGGTTTTTTATCGTGATCCGTGTATATTCTATTCGATTTCTTTTGTATCTTCCCAATCTTATTCTGAATTTAGGGTTTGTATGGTTTTTTTTTTTTCTTTGGTTAGTGTATTAATTGGTGATTCCTCTTCTGTTTGGTAGATGAACAACATGATTTCTCAGTGCTCTCTCTGGTGTTGCCGACAAGATACGGAACCTGGTCTCAACTATTGCAGATCTCTAGCGAGCTATTCACGACGTCTCTGCGCTAGACCCCCACTGTTTTTATGATGTCTATACTCATAGCGAACTTCAAGAGATTGTCTTGCTAAAAGTTCTTGGTCTTCTTTCGGCTGGACCTTTAGCGGACGCAAATCCTGGCATTGTGGATCTCGCCAGCGATCATCTAATTCTGTCTATGGATCCAAGGAATCAGCAAGAACGTTTAACACAGACCTGGATTCTAGTCAACATTTTCGTATTTGGACTTTCATTGCACCCTTCACCCCCCATCCACAAGTGTGGAGAGAGGAGGGTAAGAGAAAGGTTATTAATAATTATGTGCGTAACATCTTTAGTCCGATGTTGCCCAGGGCCGACGCATCACAATGGATATTACACCGGTACATTTTGTGTAATCTCGCTAATAGGGCTCTTTACACACTGAGCTTTGTAAAAGCTCCCATTCCTCGTCAACCTGTTCCGTTCGTCGTCATGCATCATAAACTCGCTTCTGACGGTGGGGATGATGATGAGAATCGGGGACTGTCTGAAAGATCTATAAGGCATGGTGTCAACTGTGAAATCCTGAAAAGCAAAAGCAGTCATTTAGGTGTTGTTCTTTTTGTGAAAAAGACACAATATCTGGATTTAGTAGCATTTGAATAACGATTCGTTTGTGTTTTTGGTTCATTTATCCAGAAATTGTATTTGGAACAAATATAATGTAATCTGGTTCAAGTATTTGGATACAATACATGAAAATGACCAAAAGATCCTTCATTTTGTGGTTTAGTAGTTTCAGTTATGTTTATAGTTAAATAATTTTCGTATTAAATTTAGAGAAACATCTACTAAAATATTTTGATCTAATGTTTCTAATATTATATTAATTAACACCACTCAACATTTCTAAATAATAGAAAACACATTAAGCATGTATTTCATTTCTAAAATAACACAAAAAAATAACTTTAATGTAAGATAATCAATAAGATAACTTTGAAAAATAACTTTAATTATATTCAAAAGTAATGGGAGCCATGACTCATCATAACATGGTGTCAACAATGAACTCATGACTCATCATAAGCCATGAGATCACGAACATTGAACTCATCCCATGCAACAATTAGAACTCATCATAATGCCATTGAAATAAGTGTAGTACATAGAAGTTGACGTCTACACCCTATCTTTTCAGTTATAACATTACAAAGAGTCTCCATTGCTCTATCACCAGTTGGAATGTATGGAGTATGTTCTATGCTACCTTCTTTTTCGTTTTCTACAGCTTGGTCACCATGATTCTCATAATCATCTACCACCTCCCAATAAGCAAAATCACGGTTTTCATAGTGTGAATCTCGAATAAAATTTTGAAGTGCCATAGTTGCTGTCACAATCTTTATCCACTTTTTCAGTTCATACGTGAGATGTTTCCTATCTAAAATCCTCCGCTTTGCTTTCTAGACACCAAATGTTCTCTCTACCATAGAACACAAACTAGAATATCTACGGTTAAACAGCTTTCTAGTGTTAGTTGGTGGTCCTCCCCCATGCAAACAGATCAAGATGGTACTTAGCTTTACGATGAGGCCCTAGATAACCGGTTCTAGTTGGGTATCATGAGTCTACTAAATAGTACTTGCCATTTGGTGGATGAAGGAAGAAAGGTTCATGAGTAGCACAATGTGTTAACACCTTGGTGTCATATGCTTTACCATGTACTCCAACATAAGCAAATATAAGTTTCATGCTGAAGTTACATATCGCTAGAACATTTATTGTTGGTTTAGATTTTCTACCTCTATATGCTTCTGCATTCTTAGATGGAGGGCGAACATATATATGATTGTCATCCAAAGCACCAATGCAGTTTTCAAAAAAAATCCAATACCTACAATCGTTTAGTAGTTTAGGACTAGGTTTTTCAGAATGGATGGCTTCACAATATCTGCTGCAAGCTTCAACAAAACCCCTAAAACATCATATAGTTTTCTTTTTACTGTATCTAAAGAATGTTGATATCTTTCAGCTAAGACCCGAACCGTTTATATTTCTACGATAGCACCTGACATAAACTCAGAAACGTACCTTGATTCATACGTAGAATATCAAAACACTGTTTTTCAGACTCAAACATAAACAGTTGCACCCGACGCCAACCTCCACCTCAATTAGTCCTTTGCATCTCTCTATTAGTATTAACTCCATAAACTTCTTGTATTGCAAAATACATATGTTCTTCTTCTAATATCAAGTCAATGTCATCATCCTCAAATGATGGTCTAAATGTATCATGCAATAAAAGCAAAAGAAACAATTGTAACCATTATGATAAGAAACAACTTGATTCATTTAAGAAAAACCAGATTGAACAGACCTAACATCGCTACACTGATAAGTTGATATGGTTAAACAAATATACAAGATTGATAAGCTGATTTAATTAAACAAACATACCAGATTTCATTTCTGATACGTAGGATTCTTTCTGCTAACTTTGAGGTTCTTTTTCTGGTTTCTGATGTTTTTTTCTGGAAAATGAGCAGGAACAGTTGAGATGGATGTGGAGGATAGCCTGGGAAGGTATGAATGAACTCTATTTTCTTATTATTCGGCTATTGATGTTATGGTCTTTCATAAATTGATCAAATACCATTGCTCAGGGCTGTTGAAAAATTATCGTTGGGACTTGTTTCGTTTAAAAAGAAACTATGAAGGGAAGTTGAAAAGCAGATCGAGATTGAGCTCTTGAAGATTAATTTCCAAGCATGTTTTATGATCTAGAACTGATTACTGTTGTTGTTGTTGTGGTACAGAGACTGAGCTTTTAGTAGTGTTTTTTTATCTTTTGTTCAATCCATGATTACTGTTGTTGTTGTTGTTATGGTACAGGGGAAATACGAGTGACGGAGAACCAAACAATGCACGTCATCAACTGTGCTACGAAAAGAATCAACTCCGTCAACCATGCTTTTAATTCTGCTCTGGCACAAGTCAAGATGATCGTCCAAGAGAGTGTAATTTTTTTTTTTTTTTTTGAATGCAATGTTAAATTATATTCAAAAACAAAAATACGTTTGTACAACTAGTGCTTTCAGGCTTTGATGCTCTTAAAGAGAGTTAAAAGAAAACTGAGTTCAATATCTAGTCCCTAGCCAGGTGATTAGGCCATTGTCATAGCGTCTATCCCCCATGAGGCTAATGGCAAGAAGTTGAGTCCTGATCTGTTTGTCAATATCCTGAATGAGGCGTGAGGTTGGCTTCGGAGAGTCACCATGCTTCCGCCCGTTTCTTTCGTGCCATATTGCATAGACCGTAACTTGCGAAACAGAGCAAGCTAAATAACTTGTTGTTCTATCCCGCCAGTTGCTGCAAGCTGATGCAATGATCGAGTTCCAATTGGTCGAGTATCGTGACTTGTAAATGTTTTTGGAAATGGCAGACCAAACCTCCGAGCAAAAGCTGCATGAAAAAAACAAATGATCACGAGTTTCCGTAGCTGAGTTGCAGAGAACACAGTTTCCAGAATCAGAATTGGACCATTGAGTGGTACGATCACCAGTAGAAAGCCTGTTGCGAAGGGCCAACGAGGTACAAAATATGTGTTTCGGCGTAGATTGAGTGAACCATACACTGCGATACCATGATACCTCAACTGCTGGAGTCCGAATCTGAAGCCAGGTTTCCTTAGTGGAGAAGCGGGTTTGAAATTTGTCATTGTTGCCTTTCCAAAGGACAACATCCTCCCTGGATGTTGCTTGATCACAATGCGAGATAAGCTCAGCTTCAATCTGAGTTAACTGTTGACAGCGGTACCGCCTGCGGTGCCTTCTACTCCACTCTTCCGCGACAGTCATTTGTAAATTTATGCCCATGTCAATAACACCTCCACATGCAAGAAAAGCAGCAAATTCATCTCTTGGATTTTGTAGCTTCTTTATACATTGCTTACTCTTATCACTATTATTTAATATTATAGTGAGACTTGAGAGCAGACAGGTTTAGCTAGACATTGAAATTTTGTGTGTTTGTCTTCTTGATAGCTTTCTCTTTTCCTCTTTTTGTCACTTCATAAATTTCTCGTTTCAGACATTGGAACCAAACTACAAAATAGATTTATCCAGCAATATAGATTTGGTTCCAATCTTCCATTATGAAATAGTTATGTTACTAGTACTATATAACATAGTTGTTTTTTTTTTTTTTCTTCCTTTGGGTTTCTTTTAATATATAGATACTAGATTTTAACCCGATGTATACCGCGGGAATATAATTTTCATAACAAAAGTTAAATTTTTAAAAATTGTATTTGTGTGTTAATTTTGTTTAGTGTTTAAGATTGTATAATTATATTTTGATTATTAATTGTAAAACTTAACTAGTTGTATATTGTAGACACGATGAGATAATTATTTAGTTTTATTTATAATAATGTTACATTTTTACTGTATCGAGTTTCTTATGGTTATAAAATTTAGAATTTTTAGTGTTTTTAGATTTAATCCGTGAAAGAATTATTCTAATTTTAATTTTTAAAATTTAACCCGTAATCTTTTATTGGTCTTAAATTTAATCCGTAAGTTTAATGTTTTTAGATTTAACCCATGAAAAAAATTATATTCTTAAAAATTATTATGTAGTATATCGCAGGTTATATTATAAATATTCTAATTTATTAGATTTAACCTGTGAAATAATTATTTTTACATTTTTATCAGCATATTATAACCATTAAAAATTTTAATTGTTCATATCAAACAATATAGTGATTATTGAATATTAGAGTTTTTCAAAGAAAAAAAATATATTGTATATATATATATATATTTTTTTTTCAATGTATTTAAGTGTAATAAATTTCTAAATATAAATATTGTTTTAGGAAATTATAAACCAAACTAGTAGAAACATTTTAGAAATCTAATTGATTTTGTTTTTTATGCAGTTATTTAAAGATTAACTTTATAATTAGGTATAACTTAAGGTAAAATATCAAATATACTTCAAAAATGTTAATAATGTTAATATAGATAGTCAAAGGTTTAGTACTCCAAGTCTCAAACTGATGCTTCTTAATATTAACGGAGACGCATGCTTTTAATGAGATAAAACTAGAAATTAAAACACAAAGAAACACTTTTATCTGGTCGTGAAATAGACCCAAGGCCACCGACAAAGCTTTCTTCATAACGATAAATCCAATGATAATACAACATCGGGGGCTCGATCTATCTTTTTATTGTTATCAATAGAAGAATGCATCTTCTTGTGTATAAGTTACGACGAATCTATAAATCTGAATGTTTCTCGTACACATATTCAGTAACTTTCTTTTTCTACGATTGTGAAAAGAACTAAACAGCCTCTAGTAAAAATAAAACCGGAGAATCAAGTGTGGAAGATAACTTTACTCTTTGGCTCGTTTGCTCAGGGATTTACGCTTGTTAACGTCTAGACATCTTTTCCTCAACCGAATCGTCTTTGGTGTTACCTGACCACGTTAAACCAATAACAGTAAATGCATAGGAAGGCCGAAACAAAATGTTCCTCATGGACCATACGATTAGCTAAGATAATGAATCTGTGATGCACAATGTACCTCAATCAGTTCATCTGAGGCGACGTATCCTATAGCCTCCTCAAGTGTCATCTGAATTAAAAAGAATTCAAAAGTTAAACCACAAAAGGGTACGAAATTTTATTGATCAAGAAAACAGTTTTCTCATGTCTTTCTATATTGTGAAAACAGAAAAAGGACACATACAAGGCGAGGTGGAGATAGCTTCACATTTTCGTCTTTTCCAGCAGAACGAATGTTTGTAAGTTCTTTGGCCCTAACTGGGTTAACCTGTAGTGCAAGGGCAAGTGAGCTCATGGCATTTTAAGACAATTCAGTATGAAGAGGAGAAAGTCAAACCAACTTACATCAAGATCTGTATCTCGTGAATGTTCACCGATAATCATACCATCATATGACTGTTAAAGACAGAAAAAACAAAAGAAGATGCAGCATTAGCATGGATCAAAACGCAGAAAGACCACATAACATGTTTTAATCAAGAACAGCTAAAACCGAGAAAGAAACAGAAATATATATTAATTTCTTTATCAAATTTAGATGGTTCTCACATCCAGCCCTGGAGCCACAAAGAGAATTCCACGAGCTTCCAAACTCATCAGTGAATGAGCTGTAATAGTACCAAATCCCATGGAGACCTGTTTCATCAAGATAAATTATTACAGTTCAAACTTGAGAGTGCACACAAACTTTTATGAAGGAAAAAAATCAAGCGAAAAGGATCTCTTATTGAAATAAGCGCAACAAGACATAGACATACCAATACTCCTTTCCTAACATTTCCAAGTGGACCTCTGTACTTTTCATAAGCTGCAAGAACGCAATACAAAAACATTTATCAATTGAAGAAGGAAGTAATAAATTTTGGATACCTAATATGCTTCTCTAACTATCAGACAGATATAGTCATCGAAAATTTAGCTATATGTTTGCATCTATGAAAAATCCTCTTGACAAGAAAACTAACAATATCTGAAGCTGAAACCCTATTTAGAAGTTATATGCAAGATCATTGCTCTAGAAAAGGAGTCAACTGTATTGATGCTTAGGAAAGAAGAAAGACTGAGAAAAAGAGAGGGACAAAATAGGGGACTGGAGTTGCAGAAAATGAAAGTAGAAAAGTTGCATACTTAGGAAAGCACGATGCATGAATCCAGTTCCACGGGTGTCGCTGCTAAACACACATCTGTACCCAACCAAACCTCTGTAGAATACAAGTACTTACATGTTAGTTACACTTCTTCAAGGGGAATGATTGAATGAGCAACGTGTAAAATTTTATGGAAGTAATTAAAATTAGTAAGCTAACCTTGAAGGACAGGTTAGTGACAATCTCGTCCTACCATCATTTCCGGGGACAGGGCCCATGTCAATAACTTCCGCCCGCCTGTGGGAGAGAGCTTCCATCACTAATCCTACGTGCTCTTCATTAATTTCAATGGTCACCTCTTCAATTGGTTCAAGCCTTTGTCCTTTTTCAGTTTTATACCTGAATCATACAAGGGAAAACGCTAAGAAGTCAGAACAAGATATACACCATAGTTTTTTAGTTTCTAGGCTAAAAAGAAATCCCTAGACCCTAATAGATCAAAATAGACCAACTAATGTATTAGTGTAGTAGTACCAGCAGAGAAATCAGGTAACTTGGTAAAAAAGATACGAGAATGCTTCTGTTGCTTTATGAAACAAATTGGCAAGACCATTTCTTCAAAATCCCACAAAAGAAAAATTTTAGCACTATCTTAATTAAGGGTAACATGACAGTAACAAGTTAACCCTCCCACAATACCACCATATAATAACCTCTACAACTAACTCCGCTTATACGAGGAATATAGTATGCAGTGTACTTCTGTAAAACAAACAAAGAGATGAGACTAACATGACTTTAGGTGGTGAGACTGAGAGCTCAAAACCTTCCCGCCTCATATTCTCAATCAAGATACCTGTTAGACACGATAGAGATTAATTTACCTGGCATAGAGAAATAGATACAGTTACATGTTTTTCTGGCGTATTTCATACTCTATATCCATTTCTACAGGTGAAGAAACACTGAACAAGCTGGTAAAACATTTTATATCCATCTATACAGGTGAAGAAACACTGAACAAAAACTGGAAAAGCACAAACCAAGTTGAAGCTCTCCTCTTCCTTGGACTTCATATGACTCTGACAAGCCTGGAATAACGTTTATAGCAAGATTAGTTTCAGCTTCTGCCAGTAACCGGTCCCCAATTCTCCCTCCAGTTAACTGCATTCAGATTAGCAAAAGCCTATCAACATGTGCCACATAGAGTGGTCTAATGGCAGCAAAAATTTACGTGAACTAACATGAAAAAGAAATGCAGTGATCCCAAGATAAATCTGAGGTTGTAAAACTTTAAAGCAGAGTACGATGACTAAAGCTACATCTTGTCACTATAATTAAACATACGTGAGTGCCATCCCGACCAGCCAGCGGAGAGTCATTGACACCAAACGTCATAGAAATTGTTGGTGGATCTAGCTCAACAGTAGGGAGTGCAGTTGTGACCTGATAAACAAATACAAAATTACGTATTTGTTTAAGCTACTTTATATTCAAATAGGGATCAGTGGAATTTGAGAAGTTATGTTAAAAGCAGAGTTCACTTATATCTTTTCTAAGAATTAAATAGGGACGTAGTCCATTTGGATATTACCTCTACACTAGCCACCGTGTGACCTATTGATGGAGCTGTCAAACCAGCCATACAGATAATATCACCAGCCCCTGCAGCGTCAATTGAAACTATGGTTGTACCTTTCTTTTTCATTAGCTTCACAACCTATGAGAAAAAATGTTTGTGTCTACTTAGATGAGAATATCAACACTTTGCAAACACGGCTGACCAAGTACAAAGCAAGATATACACGAACCTTTGCTTCTTCAATTTTCTCAGAGCCGGAATCAGTTTTGCGTAGTCCATTGACTTTGTCACCAACACGGACAACTCCAGAAGTTACTCTTCCAGTTAATATTCGTCCGAGATAGAAGTCCTTCTCCATCATTGAAACCTGGAAGTCAGAAGCAAAACGCAAGTTAAATATCATCACCAAGGCTTAAGCAGTTCGGACATTTTTTCCATCAAAATAGTAGTTACATACATATGAATCTCTTCAAATCTCGGCACATTATCTACATACCAAGAATATATTCAAACTAGGAAAGCTGAAGGTCATAAACTGAATATTATTATCTCATAAAGTTCCCAATCAATGTATTCCTTTCCCAAGGAAATAAATTTGACAAAATCACTTCTAGCTTTCTTGAGCTTTGCTGATGGATATAGTTGCATGTAACTACAAAAGATGCTTCTAACTCACACAATAAGTCTACTTACTTTTAAAAAACATTCAGAGTTACAGTAGGAATTTATCTAAGGCTAATGTGGGATGCCAAACAGCAATCAATGGGAAATGTGTTAGTCGGTCAAAGTTAAAGAGCACAGTTCAAAGATCAGCTACTTGATATTGGACAATCAGAAAAGTAAAATAAGTTGCATACACAATATTGGCCAAGCAAGTTAAGAATCTCATTAGCTGGAATTTATATTACCAGCATCAGAAATGGCTCCTCAAGGTTTGCTTTTGGTGGCTGAACATGTCTTACTACGGCATCAAGCAACTCTGACATATTCTTACCATCTACAGGAGGTTCTTTGGTAAAGGTAGAAGATGCCCACCCTTCTTTCGCAGAG
The DNA here is from genome assembly GCA_024034495.1 of Camelina laxa. Classification (NCBI taxonomy): domain Eukaryota; kingdom Viridiplantae; phylum Streptophyta; class Magnoliopsida; order Brassicales; family Brassicaceae; genus Camelina; species Camelina laxa. The sequence continues at coordinate 27,719,340 of CM043883.1, forward strand.
GCATAAAGCACCGGAAACTCTAGTTGTTCCTCTAAATAATGGAGAAAGCAGTAATGTTGATTTAGTAATGATTTCGTAAATTAATTAGAATACATGTATTATACTTTGATAAATTAATTACCTGTAGCACCAAGATTCGCAAAAAGATCAAACACCAAACTCTCCACTTCATCACACCTCTCTTCTGTGACTGGCAACCGAAAAAGATAGAGGAAGCATTCTAATTAAAACGAAAAAAGAAAAAAAGAAAAAAACAACAGAAAATTAAACAAAATAAATGAGTGAATGTAAAATGCATACCTGAAGGTCGATCAACCTTGTTTAAGAGAAGAATAGGTCGTAGCCCATACTTCAAGGCCTTGGCAAGAACAAACTTAGTCTGTGCAAGAGGGCCTTCTCCAGCATCAACAACTAATATAGCTCCTTCAACCATACCAACAACTCGTTCAACCTATATTTCAAATGCAAAAAAAAATATAGTTACAAAGATATCACCTATGTTCTACAGCAAGGAATGTCCTAATGTCAAATTAGTTAACAAATTAGTTAGAAACTGTCACCAAAACATGTGTAGGTATTGAAAACTCCTAATTTATTTATATCACAAATAAGTGTGTAACTCTCCAAAACTGTCAATTATTGTGATACGCAACTCTACTGAAATCGAGCATAAGAATTAATAAGACGCTAAAAGTAACCATTTTATGAGGGATCAGTCTCATACCTCACCACCAAAATCTGCGTGACCAGGTGTGTCAACCATGTTAAGTTCGTTGTCTTTCCAAAATATGGATGTCACCTGTCAGAAAATTCGACATAAACTTCAAATGCTGTGCTACGTGTTAATGATAAACAAGTATCTCACAGAATCAATAAAAGAACACACTCAATTTACTGACAGAACAGAACGATATCACTCAAAATCTTCACAGACAGAACAGAAAAAAACCAAAAACAAAAAAAAAGACAGAGAAAAGTCTTTTGCTTAGTTAAGAGTCTCAAAACTCACTGAGAATTCAGATTCAAAACTTCTTTCTGGACTAAAATAGCATATCTACAAAATTTCAAGAACCTAATCCATCAGACAGGACCTAGTACTTCATATCAATCAACCTAATACAGAACCAAAATTCACAGCATGAAGTAACAATTAGCTCTAATTTCAATCCAAACAAAAGAAATGAGATACCTTTGAAGAAATAGTGATCCCTCGTTCACGCTCGAGATTGATAGAATCCATAGCACGCTCGTGAGGGATATCAGCACCACACTGACGAAGAAGCCGGTCCATAAGCGTTGTCTTACCGTGATCGACATGAGCAATAACAGCTACGTTCCTTAGTCGATCAGGATCGAGCGACGAGCTACCAGGAGCTCCGGCTACAGCCGAGGAAGCGGTGGCTGCTGAGAAGGAGCGAAAGGAGGAAAGCGAGTATCCGAATTTGGAAGATAATGATGATGGAGAAGAGAAGGATCTTCGAGTGGTGTTTGACCAAAGAGATCGAAGGAGAGGCCCCGCCATCTCTCACTCTCGGTTCACGCGAAATGGTCTCCGCTGATAGGGTTTTAGATCTGGCGACGACGATGGTCTAAAGGGTTTTTGGTCTAAAACTGTTTCGTATTTATTTTATCGTTATTGTACAAAAGGATGAAAACTCTCATAAATTTGCATATTCTCCCTCTAATTTTTATTTTTGATAAGATGAGCCAAAACCTTTTTCATTACGGCATTTCCAACTCATCTATATATTTGCTTTTTAACTCTATTTTAAAGTAAAATCTACTACAACCCATCTCTATTTCTTTATAATAGAGATCTCTATTTTTTTCTCTATATATAAAGGAACTCTCTTTTTTCCTCTATAATAGAGTTGAACTTTTTTATTTATAAAATAGTCCTTGAACTTTTAACATTTTTATATTTATGATCAAAATAAATAAAATATATATTTAAATATTTTAATAGTAATTATTTAAATATTTAAATAATAATTTAATTTGTAGATTAATAGGATAATTGATTATAAAGTTAAATTTGCCTAATTTTAATATTTTGGTTTAAAATTTTTAAAGGTTTTCGTATAGAAAGATTTAAAAGGTTTTTGTATAGAAAAACATTTTTAAAACTTGAGATTATTAATTGCAAAAGAAAATTTATATAAAATCTTATTAAATATAAATAACTTAAATATTTTATTTTTTATTCATACCATAATATTATTTTTAATACAACAAAGACTAATTATTTAATATTCTGGTAAATTACTTCAGAATCCTCCAATATCCCTAAAAATTTGTCCAATCTACTATGTTTTATTATTTTATATGATGCAATGTATTTCTTTTAATAAATGTGATATTTAAATAATATTTATGGATGTTAAAATTTTAAATAATTTCATAATTTTATGAAAGTTTCACAAATACTAAAATAAATGGGTTAGTTTGCAACTTTTATAAGTAAAAGGTATTAATAGTAAAATAAAAAAAGGAATCTCTACGAAATATTCTTTTTTAGAGGAAAAAATAGAGGTAGTCACCTTTTTTATAGAGTTCCTCTATTTTAGAGGTAAAAATAGGAAATCCCATTGGAGATAGTCTTAGAAGAACTTAGAACCTCTCATTTTTTCTATTTTTAAAAAAATATATGTGTGGAATTTGTGAAAATGTTTGGATTTCCTTAAATTATGCAAAAATATAAAGCTTGGTATACTCTATTAGGACAACACTTAGTTTCAATCCATAACAATGATTTGGAATTTCTATAGTTCAATTTTACTTCTTTTCGTAACAAAAGTATATGAAGCTTATCAACAAGTTACTTTTAAGATGGGAGTATGCAACATCTATGAAACTCTATCTTGAAGGGTGTTATGTTATATTTTAATTGTAGTTGTTGGTATATATTTTTTGGATTACACTTTTGTATATAAACCAAAATCAATGAAATTTAAACCGCTATTTATATGTTCTTAATAAGAATTTAACCATGATTTGGAATTTTTACATTTTAAGCCTTCAATGTTACTTCTTTTTGTAACAAAATTTGATGTATATTATCATGTAATTTCACCAAACCAATATATATATTCATTATACACAAGTGCCAAAATAGTGATAAATCATAAATGTCAATCTCTATACCCCCTAACTATACGACTATAAATAATGATTCCAATGATGATCTATAGGGAAGAAAAAAAAAAAAACTTCTTTCCAACCAAATAAGAGTCATAAGATCAAGTAAAGCAGACTAACATATCGAGATCCTTTGGTATCACTGTCACAAAGCATTGAATACTCAATAGCAACTTTTGGCATAAAAAAATCCCAAGATTGTAATAATGTTGACTTTTCTTTTAATAGTCGCAACTTTTTAGCAGCTCTATAAGCTAAAGAGAGAGTCATCAGAAATCAGAAGCTATGTTAAAAATAAAAAATTGGTGTCTGTAAAGATGATAATGAGCACCTCTTCTACATTAACTCATTAATACGACCTAAGCTTTCAACGTCATTCAATTATTCTACTTAACCAAAGAAAAATATAAACTCACTCGTAGACCAAAAAATGAGATAACAATATATCCCAGCCTAAGGCCATATTAAAGCCAAAATACACATAGAGTGAACTCATCGCGTTCAATATCGTAATCATGATGATCAATGCAGAGATCATATAGAGAAGCAAACAAGCAAAATTGAATAATAACACCAAAAAGAGTAATAATAGTCTTGAATCATAAATATAAGGATAGAGATGGTAGTAATAACAATGAATATATGGCGTACTCTCCTTTCATCACATTAATTCCTCCTTTTTTTTTGTTCAATGTCATGATGAATCAAAACCTCCATTGTTGTCTGCAAGAAATACATGTGGGTTAATTATAAAAGATTTGAACATATTTAATTATTTAGTGGCTTCTTGATACGCTAAAAAGAAGAAGCAAACCTGAGCCGGGTTTAGACTTTTAGAGGTGTGAGTTTTGAGAAGAAGAAGAGTTTGGTTGAGTAGCTTCTTCTTCTCCATGGAGTAGTCTTGTAGCGTGGGGGAAACTAAGGCCTTGCATCATCATCATCCCATGAGAACCAAACTGTGATGAAGAAGCAAACATCACAGGAGAAGCTTGGTTGTGATGATGGTGATGATCTGGCGTGGTTTGATGATCCCAAGAACGAAACGAATGAGGGAATAAACTGGACTGAAGGGTACCCCTTTGTTGTTGTTGTTGCACACCAAGAAACACTTGTTGCTGCTGACTATTAAGCAATGTCATCATCGACGGTTGATGTTGATGATTCACCATGAAACCACCATTACTCCTTTCTTCTTCTTGTTGCTCGGATGAGGAGGATGACGTCATCGTTAAGTCGTGATGATTCCATCCAGAGATTCTCCCGAATGGTTCGAAATGACTAGTGGTGAAACTGTTGGTCTCGGGTACTACGACTGCGTTGTTGTTTCCTTGAAACGGGTGAAGAGAGAGTCCAAGATCTTGGCTAAGGTTCGGTGGTGTTGTTGTTGTTCTTCTTGAGACTATGTTGTCGTCATCATGATGAGGGTAGTTTTGGAAATTCATGTTTGTACCACCACCATCGCTTGTCGTCGTCGTCGCCGGGAAGAACGTTTTCATTGCGTCTTCAGGATCAAGATTGGCCGCCACGAACTGCGTCTGGTCATTGTTTTCTCTTTGGAAAACCAAATTGGGAGATCCCGGCTTAGTAGTCACCGGTTCTTGACGAGTACTAGTAGTAGTCTCCGCGATTTCAAGCTTATCTATGGCGGTTTTGGCTTTCCTGATGAGCCAATCAACCGCTTTGCTAGGCCGGTCATACCCTAACCGGTCTTGAACATCATAGAACTGAATCGCCGTGTGAGCTGAGAGTCTCACGCGCCGGTCACGTGGACCCTTCGATGTGAAAACTTTGCTATGACGGTCTTTTCGGCCTGTGGCTCGGATTATGTGGCCGCCTTGAACTTCAACTATCTCTCCTCCTCCTTCTCCGACGCTATAACCCTTAAGTCCCATTTTTTTTTTTTGTTACCTCTCAAAATGACATTCCAAGAGTTTTTTTCTTGTAAACCAACTTGGAATAAAAACTTGCGTGCCGTTTTTGTTTGTCCACTTGCTTTGTTTGGCTCTTCGAAGTGCTTGCCGTTTTTTTGTTCTTGTGTTTGGTGTCTAGTGAGTTAATAACATCTGATGCAGGCTGGCTACAGCTACCTGAAAGCTGCTAACAAGAAGCAACTCTTCTATGCAGATCCCGAAAAGATCTGTCATGGCAGTCACAAGATTCAATGACACAACATACCCAAATCTATATAAAAAAAAAAAAAGAATGATGAATAATTTAAGAGAAAAGAGATTGGAATCTTTGGTCTAGGGTTTTTCCAAAGAGATGAAATTTGGACAATAGAAAAAGAGAGAGAGAGAGAGAGAGAGAGGGAGACTTTGTTGATATGTTTAGTTGGTCTAAAATCAAAGGACAGAGAAGAAGAGGAAGATAAAAAGAAAGAGAGAATAAGTATTGTTGGTGGAAAGGATAGCAGAAGTTAAGGGTTCAGAATAGGAAAGTAAACTAAATAAATACCCTTTTGCTTTCAACCTTTTGTTCCTTATTTATAAGATTCCTATTTCACATATCAACATGTGTCCTTCTTAACTTCTTAGCCACATATTTATCATGTATTTCAATATTTTGGTTACAGAAAAAAGTCATCAATCATTATTCGTCAATCATGCGTGACATATCAAATTCTAGCAAATGCATAACCATGTGAAAAAACCACACTGTTACACACTCTCACATATAATCTTAACCACACCAAACTGTAATATTCTCATTCAGAAAAACAATCTAAACTTGAAAAGCATTTTTTTTTTTTTCCAAACAAAATAGACACATTTGTTTGGTCGGTTAAGAGTTACATTACAATTAGAGTCGGCAATGGAATAATTTGACTCTAGTATGATTGATGTTTAGTCCCATTTATTTTATTGTTTTTAAGGCCACGCTTATATTTTTATGTATACGTACAGTCGGGGGAGAAGAGTATGTGTTTCATTCATGTGGATAACTATGATTTAGGCCTAACGTTGAATGAGATTCGAATATCGAGGAGCATAAAAAGTGTTAGGAACTTATGATTAAGGTCATCGTCTGAGAAATCTACCTTTCATTTTAATTACAAGTCTACCACCTATAAAGAAGACGAAGATTTTTTATTTTATTTTTCCTTTTATGATAATTTTATTAAAAACATTTTTCCATATTATTTAAGCCGTTGATAATGATACTCAACAGCTTTTTCTCGTTCCACTAAAAAGAGAGAGCAATGAAATAGACTTACGTTTCAGACTCTTTTTTCTTCTTACCACAACCATACGTTAGACATTTGAACAATATTTAGTTTGGAGTTTTGGAATAAGGTCTAGATATTTCTGTGCATATTCCTTGGTTTGTAACTTTTTTTTGTTTCCATGAAATTATATAAAACGAAAATTATTTTTTTAACTAATTTGTTACTCGTTTTCATTTTAAGAAAGTGTCTTATACAGATAACTCATGTTCCATAATTTTAAGATAGTTTTTTCCTTCTAATTTATTGCTTTTCTGTATTTTATTTATTTTAATCTACTACAGAGTGATTCTTTAGTTAATATTTGGTTGAAGTGAGAAGACAATAATCTTGTATATATGCCAACGTTTTATGTTACAATGATCATGTATTCTTGTTTTCAAGTTAGTCATGATTCATGAACATAGTTTAGAAAATCTCTTTGAAATGTTTTCCAAATAGCTCGTGTCCTACAGCCAAACTTTTATTCTTTAACAATCATACATAAGAACCTAGCTAAGTTATTTACAATAAAATGTAATCTCTAATGTTGCTTTTAATTTAAATCATCGTTATAAAATATTCATATAACATATGTCTGCGTGTATGGAAACATTCAAACAAATATTTCACTTGATCTAGATTTGGGTGTCTTTGTTTGTGTTGATCATGGACTACAATAACAATATAATTCGAGGAAAAATAGAAATTAAAGCAAAAGTGTGACATGTCGTCAACTTGAAGACTCCCAAAAGTTAAAGATTATATAAAATGCAGGATTTTTAGATTAATGTCTTTAGAAAAAGCATACGCGCATGCAATCTGCCTTCATCCCAAAAGATTCCACATTATACTTCCTCCAAGTCGTGAAACTTAAGATAACCCTACACCCTCTCTATATCTTATCCATCATATCCACTTTTTCTTTAAAAAATCACAGCCAATTTTAATTTCATACCTTTACTTATAATTAAGACTTATATGGGTAAACATTTCGAATTTAAATGATATAGATATTCAAATAATTTCTCGTACGTAACTCTTCCCACATTCACTACTATTACTTATCAAACAAATCATAAACTTATACACTTAACACCAGTCAGGACGTCAACATAGGAAATCATTATATTTAATTTGTGAAAAAAAACTCAACAGTATAATCTTACTTAAAATAGAGTAAAACAAACGTCTCTTCAATTTGCTGCTGAAACAGTTCCCGTCTATAAACCTATTTGGTCTAAAGAAAGACCCTTGCATTTATTTGTTCAAAGGCTTCTAAGTCTGAATCAAGAATTTTCTATAACTGGTTCTTACATAAATACTACTATACTATTTAATTGAAGGCATTCTGAAAATATAATTGATAATTTGAGTCCTTTTTCCAACTGGAAAGTACGTAGGCTATGCATCTAGATAGAAAGAACAACGAAGCGTCGAGAATTATGTAATACAAATGTGTATAATAATTTAAGTGTTGGACATCAGGGAACCTAGCTGAATAATTGCTACTAATTAGGCTCCTTAGCTTTTTCGTTTCTCACACTAACCTTTTTCGTAGACTTAGCTCACTAGTTGATAATTTTGTATTAAAAAAAAATTGTATATAGCATTATAAAAAAATTGTATACAATACTGTACATCTTATGATCTCAACCTTTTTCCAGATGATAACATTTCTAACGAACTGAACATAAATAAAATCTAGGTTCTTATTCTAGCATGTTTCACAAAACATGAAATTACCCGAACCAAACTGGAAAAACGGAACGAATGTTCAGGCCTAACTACAGATTTTAATTTTTTATTTATTTATTCACGTTTTAAAATACTTTTATTACTCAGCTTTAGGTTGATATATGATGTATCTAAGTTTTGTCATTCCATTAGTCTCTCTTGCGGTCATAAATCTTTATTTAAGTAGTCCATAAATCGATCCCTTGAACCATATAAAATAGACCGTACAGGAGAGAACTCGCATAGTCAGAGACCGCAGCATATAATATTCCAGTCAATTGCACCCTGCAAAAAAGATTTTATAGTTGCACGGATTGAATAAGGGTAGATTAACTCGTATTGATAACTTGCTACAATATTCGTAACTTTGTATATGGAGACTTTGTCTATGGAGACGATCATTTTTTTTTTGGTAGCGTATTGTTAATTATTTAACCTACATTTGTGGAACAACGTAACATAAATGTAAGACCAAGATGTTACCAATATTCGGAGTATATGAAAAGCTAAAGCCGGAAGATGGCGTAAACATTCAGAACGTTGCTCTTTTCGTGGCCATAGATTTGGCAAAAAAAATCTAAGTTATTTGCTCTAAGAAACACTTAGTATATTTTTCAAATTTTTATTTTAGTTTCTTTTGTCAATAAGATGGATTTACTTATTATCATATATTAGTTATATAATAAACTTTCAGGGTTATTTTTTTCACATCACAATTGAATAATATCATAATCTTTAGAATGTAATATTGTAGTTGTAAGTACTAACACTTAGTTACCTAAACAAACTGAACATTTAATTCATAGTCAGAAAAAAGTTTCACGGTTATGAATATACTAAAACTTTTTTCCCCGGTTATATGAATTTACTGTCTTTTAAGAATGGGTACCTCTGCAAACAACATTTGTTCTTTAGCCAGAGAGTTAGACTGTCAGTATCAAGACAGAGAGATAGTAATTTATGCGAGTTTTGTTTTTCTTTTTTTTTTGCTAAAAGGTTTATTCAAACAAAATACATTGTGAATTGTCATATTGAGAGTTCCATGGTTGATAAATTTTAAAATTAATAATACTCCATATTGTAAATCTGTATGACTGTTTGCAAAGAAAAGGTGTAGGGTTAAGGCATACACTGTGTTGCAGGCCTTGAAGACGAGAGGACGGTGGCAGAAATGGACCCCTCTTCTTTGCTTCTTTTTTTTTTTTTTTTTTTTTTTTTGTCATGTTTTATTTGTTCTATTGGTTTCTTTTATAAAATTATTCACTTTAGTTTATAGTTAGTACGACGAAAAATAAAAATAAAGTAAACACTCAGGCCAACACTATTATCTACCAAGCTTTACCTTTCGTACTAGAACATTGATGACTGAATCAAAATTAAGACATTGCATTCCTTTTTTCTAGTACATTATATATATTTAATATCAAAAGTATATATACCATAATTTTGATATAGTTATCCTATAATGTTTGTTCATTAATCATTAATGAAATCATGTATGAATATTGTAGATTCTTATGATCAAATCTGATCCACCAAGACTTAGAATCGAACACAAATGCTTAAAGAAAGAACAAAATTGAGAGAGACGAGAATAAACACACATGATTTAACGAGTTCACGACCCAAACAGGAAAAGTTACGTTTCGCCGGAGTAAACTCTCTGATAATTCATTAGAAAAGCTATCAATCTCACTTTCTCTTACTCGATCACTCTCTCTTCTTTTCCCTCGTGATTAAGATCTAACAACCTCTCAAATCACTCTTCACCTAAAAAAGATCCAAATGAAAGATTAATTAAACTGATTCTAACTTCCTCAGGTTTGTCACAACCCATTGAACCATCCACACGTGTGATTGCTCGAGTAATTACCTGATACACTTAATCGCAAGGTAGTATATACGGGATCAAATCCACAAGGACCCAGAGATTCGTAAATAGCTAAAGCGAACGAATAATAGTTTGTTTGGTATAAAAAATTGTAAAAAAAAAAAAAAGATTAAACTTATGGGATTAAACATTGGATCATAGGGTATTTTAGAGATCAGTGACTAATGAAAAAGTGAAATATGAAATTCAATAATTAAGAACCGTTCTAGAACATGAACATTATAATAAACTAATCCTCTTTCAAGGCATTAGAAACTAAATTTGACTATTAGTTTGCTAAACTTTTATTTGCAACCTCCTAGCCAAATTCGCATTACAATCAAGTTCATTAAGTCCATAATGCATATTAACATCAACTTTTGCAGGCTAGAAATACATTGCTCAATTTGTATCACTTCAAGGATTCTATCGATCACCTGCATAATCTGAATCACAATAACCCTGTAGTAAGAAATCCTCATTTTTTTCAAAAATATAAACTCCTTCTCTCAGAGTCTCTCATGTACCTCAAGACCCACTTGGCCGCCTACCAATGGCTTTTGAGCGGCTTACCCATGAACCTGCTAATCACACCAACTGGATAAGCAAGATCAGGTTGAGTGCCTAGCATTACATACATAATACTACCCACGGTATTTGCATATGGAGCAGTCTTCATTCTATGAAATTGTTCCCCATACTCCTTGTTTATGGCAGCTTTTAACTTGAAATGAGCTCCCAAAGGGGTTTCAGCTGCTTTTGCTTGTTCCATGTGAAAAAATCTTCAGAATTTTCTCCACATAACCATCTGAGACAAAACTAAGGTCCCAACAACACAATCTCGAGTAATCTCCATGCTGAAAATCTTTTTGGCATCTCCCAAATCTTTCATTTCAAACTCCTGACAAAGTAAACCCTTTAATTCCTGAACATGAGGATTACTCACTGATGCAATCAACATATCATCAACGTATAACAACAAGTATACTTACGCACCATTCTCGAGTCTCCTCCAATACACATAACTATCATAAGCACTACGGTTATAGTCAATCTCTTTCATGAACATATCAAACCGCAAATTCCACTGCCCAAGAGATTCGTTAAGTCCATACAGATACCTTTTCAAAAAACATACCTTGTCAGGATGATCCTCATCTTCAAAACCTTCTGGTTGTGCCATTACTATCTCTTCATCCAAAAAACCATGTAGAAATGTTGTCTTTACATCCATCTGCTGAAGCTTCATATCATATTGTACCACTGATATATCATGGTTTTTGCGGTTTTTAACCATGATATAAGTGTGCTTTTTGAGTCTTTTGATTTGTTTTCTAGGATATTTTTGAGTTTTTACAGGTTTTATAGGATTTTGCCATGAATGGAGCAAAGTGGAGCAATTTGGATCATTTTGGAGCAATAATCCAGAGGAAATCAACTTGGAATCGTTTCAAGGTGATGGTGTCAATCGACACTAGGCGTTGTCGATCGACACCCTGTTTAGTCGACGAGAGAACCAAGTTTTGGAAATTTTACAAAATTGCCCGAAGTTCTCCATAATTGCAAGACTAGTCCCTGATGTGTTTTAGGACATATATATAATATTTTTATTCTAGCAAATTTATTTTCTGCAACCCTAAAAGGTATTGTGAGCTTTTGGGAGAGAGAGATCTGAATTCCTTTGTAGAGAGAAGAATTTCTAACCTCTCTCTTTACTCTTTTAGTATATATTGATTATCATTCAGAAAGATGTTTTGTGTTTCATTGAATATGTCTGAGTAGTTTGCTTGTTAGGTTCAGGGTTTTTCATAGGTTTTTTTTATGGATTATTAGATATGATTATTTAGGATTCATTATCTTTCTAGATCTTCATCATATTAATTCTTGATTGATCACCTAGAATTAATAACAGATATGATATGAGAATATAATTAAATTTCCTGATCAAACTTTTGATGAGCAAAATTACTTCTTGCAAAAAGATTTGATTTAGTAATTTTGTGAACAAACTAAACTTGTTTTCAAAGCTGTTTTTAACTTGAATTTTGCAAAGAGATTTGGATTTTCTGGTTTTAAACTTAGATAATATTTTCAGTAATAACTGATTTATTTTACAATTGAGTTTAGAGTTATAGATCTGATTTTAATTGCTTGAAACCTATTTAATTATTGATTTAATATTCTGTAATTTCCTGAAAAATTCCCTAGACCTAGCTTGTTGATCCCCTGAATTTACAACATTTTTATTTTAATATTTTGTATTGCTTTTAATTTAATTCAAATTAGTTTGTTTAGCTTAATTAGAAAATTCTACAATTTATTGTGTAGACTTGAGTCATTGTGGAATTCAACCCCTAAGTACTACAATGAGCATATCAATTTTGGCGCCGTTGCCGGGGACTCTTTTGATCTACCATTAGATTTGAATTTTTAATTTCGTCTAAACTTTTATTTTTATTTTCTACTAACACGCATTTGTTTCTCATCTTTTGTGTGTTCCAGGTACATGCCTAATAAGCCTAACACAAGGAACAACAAAACTGGTCTGACTGTGAAGCTTTGAAACTAAGAGTTGGGCAGACTTGAGCGTGAGAACCGAAAAGCAGCCAAATCTTTGAAGATGGTCAATCCAATCATTCTGAGACTGGGTGAGGCTGGTGCTTTGAGGGATCAAGAGGGCCGCTTGCGCAATGAGCAGGGCCAAAAGATTGATGCAGAAGGCAATGTGATTGCTGAAATTGTCGTCGTTGACGAGCAGGCCAATGGTGTCGATCGATGCCAACAGGGTGTCGATCAACGCCAATAGGGTGTCGATCGACGCCATGCTCCAGCAGACGGACGTGGAGCTGCCAACCACGTTAACAACCTGGTTCAGAGGGAGGAGCAAAACCGAGACTTGATCAGGACCATTGCAGACTACAATAGGGCTGATATTATGTATGAAGCTTGCTTACTTCCAATTAGTTGGACAAAGACCTTTCTCAAACCTACCCAATGAGAAGCCTTTGGACCACATTGAGCACTTTGAGGATCTTGTGACTAGTATCAAGGCCAATGGAGTGACTGGGGATTACATATACTGCAAGCTCTTTCCAAACTCACTTGCAGGATAGGCATATCAATGGTTGAAGCAATTGCAACCCGGATCTTTGACATCTTGGCAACAAATTAAGGTGGCTGAGAGTCAAGATCTCTTCATATAAGCAAAGACCAGATGAATCAAGGCAGCTTGGGTGAGATTTAAGGCTTATCAGAGGGATTGTCCACACCATGTTTCTCAAGGGTGCAGCTGTTGAGCATTTTCTTCAGAGGATGTGACTGGGAGTATCAGTTAGCTTTGGATGCTGCAAGCCTTGGAAACTTCAAGACAAGATTTTCAAGACAAGATTTCCAGATGAAGCTGAGAATTTGATTGAGAATTTGGCTTCCAGCAACAACACTAAGAGAGCCGATGCTGAAATAAAGAGATTACATGGAGGTTATGATTCAAATCAGCTAGCTTCAGTTAATGCTAAGCTAGATTCAGTGCACAATCTTCTTGTGGGTAATAAATCGGTTCACTTTGCTGCTGAAGTTGAGACATATGAGCTAGAGCCTGAGACAGAGAATGAAGAAGCAGATGTCAACTTTGTCTATGCGAATCAGGGTCAAAGATTCAGTAATCAGCAAGGCAACATGCCTTACAGTGGGAACTCTTCAGGCTATACTCCTAAGCCGGATTACCAGAAGCAGCAGCAAAACAATGGTTATACAAGAACCTATGGGAACTCATCCTATCAGTCTCCTCCTCCTAAGACTTCTTCTAAGAGCCGAATGGAGGCCATGCTTGATCAGATTCTTCAGGGACAAGAGAATATGACAATGAAATTCAATGGAAAAATTAGCAATGTCTACACGGAGCTTACTGGAAGGATTCATGCACTGAATGTTCATATTAAGAAGCTGGAGAGTTAAGTTGCACAGACTGCTGGGTCTGTTTAATGACTAGAGGGTTTTTTTCTGGAAGAACTGAGTCAAATCCCAAGCATGCTTGCAATGTTATATTAGTGAGAGATGAAGATGATGGTGAGATTGATTCTGCAGAAAAGGGAGAGAAATCGACCAAACCCAAGTCGGAGAAGTCAACACCAGATGATGGTGGACACCAACTGGGTGTCGGTTGACACTCATCTCAGACAGAGCCCAACATTACAAAATTATCAACGGTTCCAGCTGCCGAGAGGGTGTACAAAATTAAAATTTCTTTTCCTAAGCCAAGACAGTCCAAGTAGGAGACTGAAGAAGCGAGATGCAAGGCTATGTTGGATAAATTGATGATAGATATACCTTTGATTGATGCAGTCAAGTTTTCTCCTGGGATTAAGCGGTATGTGAAAAGAATGATATCCAATGGTTTGAGCCCTAAGGAAGGAGCACTGCTTACCAAAGATGTCAGCGCGATTTTGTTGAACCAGCCCCTACAGAGGAAGAAGGAAAAGAAGCAGGAGGTGGTTGTCTCTGAGAAAGTGAGTGCAGTGATCCAGAGTATGATTGCAAAGAAGTTACCAGATCCTGGAAGTTTTATGTTAGATTGCTTTATCTCCACAAGAAGGTTTGCTCACTCACTTTGTGATCTTGGTTCTATTATCAACTTGATGCCACATTTTGTTGCTGTGAGACTTGGAATGACAGAATTCAAGCCAACTAAGATTTTCTCTTATTTTAGCTGATCGATCCCGAAGAATTCCTAAAGGTGTTTTAGAGGATATTCCAATTAAGGTTGAAAACTTCATGATTCCCACTGACTTTGTGGTTCTAGAGTATGACAAAGAGCCTAGTGATCCTCTCATCTTAGGACGTTCATTCTTAGCTACAGCTGGTGCCATCATAGATGTAAAGAAGGGACACATAACACTGAATGTGGAAGGTTTGAGTATGAACTTTAAGAGGGATAAACTGAGGAGGGTTCCTATTATTGATGGACATACTTTTTCTATTGAGAAAGTTTCTGCAACACGAGCATCAGGCTCAGTTCCGATTAGCCCTGGGCAAATAAACCGAATCCGATTAAACCGATCCGAACCGATCCGAAAAAGCCGATTTTGATCGGATTCGGATAATGTGTAAAAACCGATCGGTTTCTGTCTTGATAGTGAATCGGTTTTCAGATATAAACCAATCCGAACCGAAATCCGATCGGTTATCCGCTAATCCGAATACATATTTAATTTTTCTATACATTTGGGTTTAATTGGTGTTATTTTCGGGCCTGTTAAAAGCCCATTAACTATCAATGGATCGCTTATAAAAATTTAAAGTCAAATCTCCAGTATGAGGAATCGAACCTGTGACCTTGAGGGTAAAGAACACACTCTATAACCATCTGAGCTACTCCAACTTATTGATTTTATTTTCCAAATGACATATATAATAGTTTCGGTTTAAGTTCGGATTTTTTAAAAAAATTGAAAACCGATCCGAATCCAAACAAATCCAAACCGATCCGATAAACAACCGGATTCTAAACGGATTTTATATAGCCCAATCCGAAAAATCCGAAAAATTCGATCCGATCAGAACCAAAAATCCGAATGCCCAGGGCTAGTTCCGATCGACACCACTTCTCTGTCGGTCGACACCCCTCCAAGACTGAGCCCAAACTTAACCAGAACTGAGGGCTCGCAGGACATCCTCTATGCTTCAAGTCAGAAAGCTATTCCCAAACAGAAACCTCACCACTCCACACTCCAGAGTCTTTAGGTAAGGCCAAGGTATGCATCTTCTTTACCCAAGTCTCCTCCTATCAAGCCTAAGACCGTTAACGGAAATAAGATAATAACAACTATACCCAAGTCTCGCCCTGGTCATGTTCCTCATGTCATTGGTAGACCTCATTCATCTACTTCTTATACACCACCTTGGATGATGGGACATTCTTCTCGGAAGCATTCAATGCCACGTTCTGATCCTCCGGACGCCTGAGCTTAGGCACAGTCAAGCTAATGACTGAAAACAAGCGTTTAGTGGGAGGAAGCCCACCCATAGTTTTTCTTTTCCATCTTGAGTCTTTTTTATTCTTGCTTTGAGTCAGTTTGAATTAGTGTTGAATTATGAACTTCTATCAATCATGTTGCGTTTAATCTTGTGTTTGAGTGATCCTTAGCAGTGCTAACATCCAAGGATTGAGAGGGACACAAATTAACAGCAACTAACCATGGGATTTCTGGGCAAACAGTCTGCAGATGCAGAGAGTGTCGACTGACATAACTATTGGTGTTGTTCGACACCACCATCACAGATGGGTTAATCTGATTTTGATTCATGCTTTCAATACTCATTAATTTTTGTTTACTTTTCTTTTGCCAATCCTAGGCTTGATAACATTGGAGACAGTGTTGTTTAAGTCTGGGGGAGGTGTCTACTAACTACACTTTTGTTTTTGAGTTTCAGTTGTGTCAGTTAAAACCGTGTTTTTGTTTTTATTGAGTCAAAAATTTTTGTTGGGAACTATGATTTTTCTTTCTAGTGTACTGTCTTGGTTGGTTAATGCTGCAGACTGAGTCTAGAATCCGACTAATGAAAGATCCGAAGGCTGACCAGTGAACCAGAGACATCCGAATTTCCAACAAAATCTACAAAAGCCTGAGCAAATTTATGCGCTCTTCATTTTTACCATTGAAATAATATACCTATTAGATACATGCTTTTTACCGCTGGTGCAAAGATCTCAAAGTAGTCAATCCCCTCTTTCTAAGAATACCCATTTGCAACTAATCTTGCTTTACACCTGGGTGCTTCAACTCCGAGTATTCCTGGTTTCTGAGTGTAAATCCATCGGCAACCAATAACTTTTGCATTTTCTGGCTTATCTCCTATATTCCATGTCTAATTCTTCTTCATTCACAATATCTCCTCTCTAATAGCTGCATTATGTTTGTCCCAATCATGATCTGACAAAGCCTCTCTATACGATCCTAGCTCTGTCTTTTCTCCATCTTCTGTATAATAAGCAAAACCCACCATATTAGATATATTATATTTCATGTTTACCTTGATTGCTCTTTTCACTCTGTCTCTAACTAACTGATAGTCACTCAAGTATTTTTCCTCAGATTCAACCTCTGTCTCTTCTGCTATTTACTTCTTCTTGATCCTGACACTGTTCAAAAACCACTTCCGGTTGACTAGTAGAAGCTCCACCTTGATTACTTGAAGCTTGATCATCTCCACCTTGATCTGATGAACTCGACTCTAAACCCAGATTCTCCAGATCTACTTCGTGGATATCCAACTGTGAAACATCATTAGCCTCTTTATACATCATTGCCTCTCTGAAGACAACATTCCTTCTTCAGGAACTCATATTTGATACCCCTTGACACCTTTAGGATAACTGGTAAAGTATCATTTGTTAGCTCTGGGATTCAATTTCCCTTGATCAGTATGAACATATGCTAGACATCCAAACCTCCTTAATGAACTCAAATCTGGTAACCTGAAAGTCCACTTTTCCTCAGGAATATCACACTCAATAGCTGTTGAGGGAGATTGATTTATTAAATACACCGCAGTAGAGGCGGCTTCAACCCAAAATTTCTTTTCCATACAACTTTCACTAAGCATGCTTCTAACCTTGTCTATGATTGTGCGATTCATCCTCTCAGCAACTCCGTTCTGTTGAGGAGTATAAACGCATGTCTGATGCCTTACATTCCCTCATCTCTACAGAACTTATCAAAGTATTGATTGCAATACTCTAACCCGTTATCAGTCCTCATCTTCTTCACTTTCTTTTCTGACTGTGTCTCCACCATTTTCTTCCATGTGACAAACTTTTCAAAAGCCTCATCTTTGTTCTTTATAAAATAAATCCATGGTCTCCTCGAGTGATCGTCAATAAAAGAAATGAAATATTGACAGTTACCAAGAGACAATGGGTTGTGAGGTGAATCTCACAAATTTGAGTGGACATAGCCTAACTTCTCCGTGGTCACATATTGAGCTTGTGGAAAACTCACCCTGTGGTTTTTACCATACACACAATCTTCACAAAATTTCAAATCTCTGATAACATCTCTTTTTATACACCTTTTCTTAACCAAAATCTCAAAGCATTTATGACTCATGTGTCTGAGACGATTGTGCCAAAGTATTGTCTCATCACTAGATGCTTCTGAAACATGAGATTCTCCCACTATTGTTTCTCCTTGTAGAATATAGAGAGTCTCTCTTTTCACTCCTCTCAGAATTACAGAACACCCCATCACTACTTTGAAAATACAATTCTGAGATCTAAACCAACATCCTTTACCGTCAAATGTGCCTAACGATATCAAACTCCGTGACATTTTTGGCACAAACCTCACATCAGTCAAGATGATAAAGGTTCTATCTGGATTATTGATCTTGACACTACCAATGCCCTGAACTTGGGACATTAAGTATTCCCATTTTTACATATCCTGAACTCTCCTTCTTGAACTCACAAAACCAATCTCTCCGAGGAGTCATGTGGAACGAGAACCCTGTATTCAATACCTACTCATCAGTTTACTCCCAGATGCAACCAAACTCTCATCAACTGCCATCATAACCATAGCTCGATTAACCTCTTCACTTGATTTTGCCACACCAGCTTCTCCCATCTTAGATCCTTGTAAACTCTCTCATATACCTAGAGCTTTCTCAACACTTAGGCAATTCTTGATGTATAATCTAAGTCATACCTTTTAAATATAATATAGTGTAAATGTAGTGCTTTCTTTTTCTATTGGCGATTACAAATTGGCTGCTATTCTCAGTTTTTTTACCCGAACTAAGAAAACTCATTTTGTGTTATCAAAAGATAGAAAGAGAGAGAGAACTCATTTCGACGTCATTTCAGTGTTATAAGAAATTCATAATTTATCGCTGCCGCTTTAATGTGCGACACATTTAAATAACATTAAAGTGTAATGCATTCAAACCATGGTACAAGAGAAAACTATTTGAAAGATTTTTGAGGTGAATAAAAATCTATTTTGAGACAGTATACCATTTTTTTATGTTGTAAGTTTAGATATAAGTTACAACTTTTATAGAGAAATTATACAAGGGCACATTAATACATATGAGACACTGGTCTAGCGACGTGTATTAAACGGATCACACTTTTTTCAGAAAATAAACACTAGTGTTTAGTAATATAGTCATCTTCATCAAAGCAAGTTTTGTACACAAAATTATTAAGGAATTACAAGAATACAAAATTTAGTGGATGCATTTTTCTCATGTCGATACTTTTTCCAAAGATGCAAAACAATTACACATCGGCTTTATGGTAATGATTGTCCAACAGGTTAGGATAATATGATCACTTTACTAAACAACTCCAACCAATCTCGGTTATATCTTTTTTTTTTTGTCACATGGTAATGTGTTAATAAACGAGGTGGAATACAATTTAAGCCGGCGGAAGACAAGATTTCCCCGGAGTCTAAAGTCTAAAAAAGGGAAACAAAGCCGGCGGACAAGAAGAAATCTTCGGAAACATAAGTGAAACCAACAAAGAAGCAAATAACAAAACAAACAAATTTAACTTTGGAAAGAGGACCAACCCAAGAACTAAAACAAAGGCAAACTAGGCAGAACCTTTATGAAATAAACTAGTCTCAAAATGCAAAGTTTCTTCTTCTGAAGCTCTTGTAGTTGAGTTTTACCAAAGATGCTCACGGCCAATCCACCAGTAACAACCACCACCTCCTATCAAGATGAGAGCCAATCTCTCAACACAAGACCCAAGAACTTCATAACCTGGCCAACAAGACTCAAACGTTTCCGGATATGACGACGATGACTACAGCGTCCCATAACGTCTAGATAGAAGACTTCAAAACGCAATCAGATCTTAACAAATCTGCAAAGCAAGACAAGGAGCAAAGTCTAACCTCTCAAAGAAACCAAACAAGAGGAAAGTTCGAGAAAGCTATCAACCACAAAAAGCCACAACAATGAGAAGAACCAACTGCAGACAAAGGAGACTAGTATTTCTTCAAAAAAAGTGAAGCCTAAGCTTAGAGAGGGAAGGAGCCTTCTGGGAATCAAAGGTAGGGCGAGATAAACAAGGGTGATAGGAAGGTAAAGGCTAGGCGGGTAACGCAATCACAGCCACACAACATTGACGGCTTCAAATCGAACATCACATGAACGATGGGAAGGACCTAGCAAAGAAGATACCTTTTTGTTCGAGTCATACCGTGGATCTATTAGATCTGGAATTGTTAGCATATTCTCTGCATTTTGACACTTCCAACCGTCTCCACAAACCCAAATCGAAACTCGAAGCAAAACTAGAAAATTCCCCATTCCAAGGCCAAACAACTACTTAAACAACTAACCCAAGAATTTGAAGCTAACTAAAACAGTTCCAATTAGCTCTAGACTAAAGCGAAGAAGAGACCAGAAGGTCAGCTTACCGAGCACAAAAAACAAACGAGACCACGACCACAGATTCGTGAGCAATTTTGAGAATCACCATGAAACTCAAAACTCTGTCGAATCTTCCAAGTAATAGATCTAGGAGATCCAGGAAACAACTCTCTCAGGAGAAGCTGGCCACCGACGAAACTCGCGAGCCCCGCCATAGATCTGCCGTCTCAGCCATAGTGAAGCCATACTCCACCGAAATTCAAGAGTTAAAAGGAAGCAAGGAACTAAACAACAACAGGAAAAGAGAGACTAAAGTACCCTCTCACGGCAGTGGCGAGGAGCGCCGACCACCGGAAAGGGCAAACGGAGAACTGAAAATATTTGATTGCTAGGGCGACTTCTTTGGGAGAGAGACTAAAGGGCGAAAAAAGTTTTATTTTTATTAAATCACAACACGTTAATTAGCCTTATATCATATTTCGAGAGAACAATATGGTAGAAGACATGGAGAAATTACTTCACCTCATGATCGACTCATCAAAGTTTTTGTAAAAAATGTTCCTGACTAACTCAATGCAATTTGGAATATGGAAGACCAAAGATACGAAAGAGCTCCAAGGGTATGTTTGCCACAAGTTCCACGGCGTAAACATGAGTAAAAACTGACCAAATTAACAAAATAAATATTAGCAGATGCTTTTTCCGTTTTTCGGTTTAATACGATTTGACATTCAATTCAAATAAATGAATAATAACGAGTATACAAAATGTAATACAGTACTTATCAATATAAACAAAAAGCTAAAGTTTTTTGTTTTTTATAATTATGGTTTCATAACATTGGTTATATATATTAAAATACTAAATTCTGAAAAGAATTTTCCCAGTCTCTATTCATGAATAGTAAAAATAGAATGGAAAATACTGTTTGAAGAGAAAGAATGAGAAATCCTAACATATGGGAATTTAAAAAGAAAATAAAAATAAAAATAAAAATAATCAGTGGAATTGGTGAAAGTAAAGGAGTAAACAACAAGGCATATCATGAAGATACGGATAGAGAAGGGAAGAAGTGAAAGGAACCAATGAGAGATCTCGTGATCCAAGATGATGATGATTTAATGCTGTAGTTTCTGTCTTTGTAAGCTTTTGCTTTTATTTTGGCATTAACTACATAACGTACACAATAGCCTAACAACTTTTTTTTTTTTTTTTTCACATCATAGTATAAGACAAAATTTCTATCTATCTTAACAATTTGAGCAATACAGCTTATCAAATGGGGTCAGCTATATATAAATAATATATGTATACTTTTCTTTTTTTTTTTTAACTTGAGGATATTATCACGAGGGATCTTTTCTTTGACCTCCCCAAATAATGATATCAAGTATATCAACATAGAAGATGTGAGCTCAAAACCAACTGATTTAGTGATTTTCATATGAATATTCAACAAATCAAAAGAAGAATAAATAGTAGTAAAAGAGAAAAAGATAAAAGAAATGGAAAGAAAATCTAAAAATAAGAGAGAGCTTAAAAGGGAGTTGTTCTGGAGTCGACAAGTCCCGATCGTGAGTTCGATTAGATATGTATATATATGTGAGGCATTTATGACGCATGGATACTACGTATTTATCAATTGACCCCACTTTTTTTTTTTTTGGTCATAAAAATACAAAACCTTGAACACAATTTGATATTTTGATACAACATTACAACGATCTCACTAAATTACAAATCAATGGACGATCTCACGAATACCACCACATTCTTTTTCTTTTTGCAATATCTGAATAAGTTTTGATGTTCAAAGTCTTACAGTTTAAGTTTTGTTGTCAATTATAAGTCTATATTATATGAAAAATCTCTTCTCATTAGATGACAAAACTCTTTCTCTTCGTAAATATAAATAAATTATAAGTAATATATTTTACAAAATATATGATGTATACAATTTCAATTTAAGTGAATGAACAAACAAATGAACTCCTAAAATAGTATCGCTCTCGACTTGACACGGAAAAAGTTTTGTTGTGTTCTCTTCAATCATGTACACTGCTTACGTACTACGTAATTAATTGCTTGATAACCACCTTTCTTTACGAAAAGTATAATGAAAACCTGAAGTAGAGAAGGTTCACCAGAAAAGCCCAAAATCTGGAAAAAAAAATACTTGGTTTTGTACTTTGGTTGATATTAGTCGGGCTTGACATGATAGGGACTATTTTATGTTTTCGATTACTAGGCTTGTTTATAGTTGGTGGCACCTATATTGGTTTCCTGATTTTGAGGCCCATGTAATATCTTCAGTACGAGGAATGAGGATCATAACGACTCAATTATATTTTTGCGAGTAATTTTATTTTCACCGTCTATATCCAAACCTAAAACATGTCTGCTCTAGCCTCTTTCCAAGAAAATTTTATAAATCAATCGGTTAAGACACCGACTTTGAAATTATATATTTTTCCGGTGTTATTTATTAGTTTTAAAACCCCAACTTTACTAGGTACGGTCCAGTTTCTTATTGGCATCCCATAATTAAAAGTGAGAATGAACCAGACATATTAATATACATGTTATGGTCCTATGAACCACTCTACTTTCATAGGTTTGAATTGAAAACTTGTGTAACTCTAACATGGTATCGTAGTCCAAGTAGACCCGACAAATTAATTTACAACCGATCCAAAAGTAAAATTTGATTCAAGATAAATAGGTTAAAAGATCTATCATCTCTAAGTAAGATGTTATAAATCTTATATTGAAACTAAGAAATGGATAGATACCAGACCTAACATATACGTAACATGTTGTATAAAAAAGTTGGAATTCTAATACCATTAACAATCTTCGGAGTGTGACTAGAAGAAATGTTGCCGATTCCCCTAGTAACAATAAAGTTCTCTAAAAGGTGATGGTAATGAAGATAAAAACAAAAAAACAAAAACAATAAAACCTTTGCTTTAATGAAACAATTTTGAACCGTACGTTAGGCAGTTTGGTGAATCCTTATTGATGCCCCCTATGACAAGACACCCCAACTTCCAATCCAAACATCTATTTATGTTTACTCATTATAATTTCAACACTGAAATGAAAATTCGACGCATAATATAGAATTTAAAGAAGCATAATGAAGAAGATATACTTGCGATTTTGGATAATCTATGCGAAGGCAAGACAACAAGCACACACAACAGTCACATACCTAGGCTCTGGAGTATGGTCAATATGGTACCATGAAGCAAGTAATGCATTTTGTTTATCAAATACTAAGAAGTAATAGCCATGTACAAAGGGTCTCTCCGCCTCATGGTTAATTTTATATATTGGTGAAATTATACGTATGTTTGACTTAACTAATGACAAAAGAACTGTGAGTTGTATTTTGTTATCTATCTACTTGGATTATTATACTTAAATTTGCCATAGTTCAATGGGGTTTTTTTTTTTTTTTTTTTTTTTATCGTGCGCCCAGATGAGTTATGTGCGTAAATTTGACTTAGAATATAATAACAAAGTTGGGCCACTTTGTAATCTATAAAGCTTTCGTATTTTGTTTTGGGTACGTCAACTGTCGTAACTTGTACTTTTTCTTCTTTTCATATTCAGTTTTTATGGTGGCCATATATACGTTTATGAGGGAAAAGTTGATTTACAATGTTATATAAATTTTACAAAAGAAAAGTTGGGTCGCTTTGCAACCCATACATCTTTATTATGTTTTGATTAATCGATAAAACTATTTTGCTTTTCCTTTTCATATTTCATACTAAATTGCAACATGTTTATTTAAAAAACCATTAATTTTAATTAGTACCATATTTATATTGGCAATTGTGGACTCACTTTTTCTTTTCACAGTACCAAAATTTTATAAAACTAATTTTCTTTTATTAAACAACGTAGTACTATAATGATTGAATTTTTCCCCCGGTATAATGGTTGATTTGTCATATATAATGATAATTAAGTCACCAGTCGACATCAAATCCTAAAGGGCCCCTTCATAAGAGTGGAGTAGAGTCAATGATGATAAAATTATAAGTATAGTGCTTAATATGGTAATCCGTCGATCATTAATAGATAGAAGTCCCAACATCTTTTTGGATAAAATGCCGAAAGTTTATATTTATTATACAATTTGGTTTCAAATTTTGTCATTAATATAATCATGATAGTCTTAGGTTTATTAATTAGATATATCGAAACATAAGAAAATTACTTTTATAAAACATATTTACATATAATTTACATGTGGAATTTTTTTTAATTATTATTTTCGTTATTTTTATATATTTTAATATTAACTAAGATATATATTTAATATAAATTTTAAAGCTCTTATCTATAACGATGAAGTGCATAAAATTATGAAATTTGGTTCTATCATCATGAAATAAATAGTTAAATTGTATTGTAAAATAGAACATGGAAAACTGAAATTCGTATTCAAAACAAAAGTTACTAAAATAAAAATAGAAAATGTGTGAGCTACCGCTTGAGTTTAATTACTACAAAAAAGAATTTATATTTATTTATTCAATTCAAATATATACGTAAGCCTTATCATTTAAAATAATACGATTAAATGTTTACAAAAAAAATAATTTTTACTTTATTCTCTGGTTAAGATTCTTCTATTCGGTTGCCTCTCATTTTGACATTTCATTTTACAACATTGTTTACTTAATATTCTAAAGATAAAATCTAAATTTTCAACAGAACTTCCATGAAAGTGAAGATTTTATTATTTTAATAAAAGCCATTATACTCATATCCATTATTTATAATAATCCAATAGTAAACAGAATTTATGCACCACTACATTGATTAAAAAAAAATTATGCACCACTTAAATACAATATTAACTGTGAACAACATCATTAACAAAAACGAATAATTAAAAATGAAACTTCCTTTTTCTACTTTTTTTCAATGATCTGGCATATGGGCATGTTCCACTATATAGAACGGTAGTTCGATAAGAATTGTGTTCGTCACTCGTCAGTGTGAGATGACGGAAACATCTTTACTCATTCGTTGCTTTTTATAATAAGATTAGAAGAAAACGCGGGCTTATGTCTTACCTTTTTTTTAAACAATTTTGCTATTAATTTAGTTTTTATATATGTAGAAATTATTTCTGTTTTTCTAATCGTAGAAATCTTGAAAAAAATAATTTGACGTTAATTTTTTTAATACTTCACATAGTTTTTTTATTTTATAATTGAATTATTAGATACATGCATGCATAACTTTGTTTTGAGAGATTTAAACATTTTACAATTCTTATCTAAAACGTCAAAAGAAATTATTAAATAAAAGCTTGATCTAAGGATGCATATTTTGTAATAAAGTGTTTTTTTTGTTGAATAAATTTTACTTTCATTCAAAAAAAAACTCAAGTATTTAAATATATTCATACTTAAGCTTATCAATTAAATAATATAAAACACTAACATTTTCTTTTACCAAGAATTGCAATTTGGTTAACTCTTTAATAGATATAATTAAGATAGACATCTTCCTTTCATGATAGCTCTTCAATTTCTTGAATATAACTCAAGAATTCGTTTTTAATAAGAAGTTCATTTAATTTTATTTTTGACAACTTCTAAATATTAGAATATGAATACCAACATTCATGAAATTATTCAACTATCTTCCTCTTGTCTCTGTATTTTTCTAAACTAACATTCTACAGTTTTATTCAACTATCTTCCATTTGATAGTGAACAAAACTTCAATCTTCTTCATATATAAATTTAATTCTTTAGAGGCAAAATTTCATGAATTTCTCTACAATATTAATCAATATCTCGATCACTGCTGCAACTCTACAAACTATTGACAAAATTGTAAAGCGTAAATCCTATGTTCATACATTCATGATTTACGCCAAGAGGAAGAAGTCACTCTTTGATTCACTCCTGATCCTTTTTTGTCTTTTGTGATGTATCTATTTTCTTGGGACATGTTCTAACCTGTCTAAATTTCTTAGGTAAATATTGAAACTATTTGTGATATATATATATATATATATATATATATATATATAAAACATGAAAAATGTTTCATATTCTTTTTAATTTAGGTTTGTAATTTGCTTTTAATAAGAACAAACATGTGGCATTCTCTCCACTGCTGATGTGTCACTCATATGGAGAGAGTTGGCCATCTTCTATAGTATAGATTCGTGAAAGATATCAAGTTATATATAACTATAAGGGTTTATTAATTGGTTCACATAAACTAAGCTTATGAGCAGTTGTAGTTGGACATGTGTGGCACTAATTACAAAACCGTTTGACATTGTGAAAGCGTAACATTTGTGATAACAGACTTTACGTTAGAAGATAGTTATAAAAATAATTAATCTATACTATAAAACATAGCCAACTGTCTTCATATGAATGATACATTAGCAATAGAGAAAATGTCACATGTTTGTTCTTATTAAAAGCAAATTACAAATCTAAATTAAAAGGAATTTGAAACGTTTATATGTCTGCTATTTTTGTTTTTTAAATATCACAAACAGTTTCAATATTTACCTAGAAAGTTTAGAGAGGTTTAGAACATGTCCCAAAAAATTAGGTCATGTAGTTCTTGTTTATTTAATCTCTTTTAATTATTTTAGGATTGTTAGATCAAACCCATTTATTGCTTGACTTGATTTGCATAGTTCTGATTATATCTCATCTGCTAGCATAACAACCATTTGGATTGATAAACCTTTGTACTACAACTGCATAGGGAATAGATACCCTGGGTGAAAATCTTGTTATCAACGTCCATATAATATGGCATACTATCTAGCTGATGATATTTATCCTTCTTATCCTACTTTCATCAAGTCAATTAGGCTACCTCAAAGTGAACCAAACAAGTTATTTGCACAACGTTAGGAGGGGGTGTCGGAAGGAAATCGAACGTGCATTTGGAGTGTTGCAGGCTCGATTAAAAATCATCCGCGAGCCAACTCGCCTGTGGGACATAGCCGATTTGGAGATCATCATGAGGTCATGTATCATATTGCATAATATGATTGTTGAGGATGAACGAGAGACATGTGCTCAACATTGGACTGATTATGATCAGTCTGAGGCAAGTGGGTCTAGTATAGAACAACCATTCTCGACTGAAGTGCTACCTGTATTTGCAAATCATGTACGTGCTAGATCTGAGTTGTGTGATTCAAGTGTACATCACGGATTACAAGCAGATCTAGTAAAAATATGGGCACAGCTCGGATTCTGTGGTTAGTGAGATTTTTAAGTTTGTGATTTGGGATTATTGTACTAATTAAGTTGTGTTTCCTTACTTGTACTGTATGTTTATTGTATTGCATTTTAATTTTCTCATCATTGTATTATATGTGTTATAATGACTATTTTTTATAAAAAAAAGAATAAAAGATGAGATGATTTTGATCAGTTTTGAGGGATAGGTAAATTACCTGTGACCCCATTATTCTACTCTTGAGTCAAATGATCACACAAAGCTTGGAAGCGAGGGGTAGGTCAATTATCGATGACCCCGTTATTCGCCTACACCTTTGATAAAAAGAAAAAAATGATAAGAAAAAAAGAAAAAAAAAAATATTAAAGCAAAGCTCAAGGAAGAATAAATATAATAAGTCTGGGGGAGAGAAAGAGTACCACATGTGTTAAAGATATTGTCTTACTTGTTGTGGTATTATACAAGAATGAGTCTAGAAGGTTCTTGACATTGATCAAATTGATGAGACCCATTGATGAAGGCTTAATGGAGGATGTTGTGGAATTTGGGATGATACAAATGCCAACAGAGAAGTACATGGTGGTTCGATTTGGATTTATCTGCTAAGCATATGGATTATGGTTTGAATGATCATGGCATTACTTTAAAAAGAAAAGGAGTTTCTGCGTTTTCAAACTTTTTCCACAGATGAAATTCTTGATTTGCTTGAGGGCAAGGAAAAGCTTAGTCTAGGAGGATTGATATATCATGGGTTTTAAGTGTTTTTTAGCCATGATATAAGTCTTATCTATAGAGTATGTTTGGTGTTTTTAGAGGCTTTTTGAGTCTTTAAAGGATTTAGCATGGATGAGAGCATAATGGAGCTAAATAGGAGGATTTGGAGCATAATCAAGCATTGAGGTTGAGCTGCAGAGTTGGGAGACGAATTCAGAGATCAGCATCGGTCGATGCAAGTGATGGTGTCGATCGATGCAAAGCCAAAGAAGAAATTGGAAGTTTTCCCACAAGTTTTGAAGATTTACAATGCTGCCCCAAAGTTTTCCATATTTGCATCATTAGTCCCTGGACGTTTTTAGGAATATAAATAGGATTTTTGGGTCATTGTTTAGACCTAAGCTTTATTTTTTCTTGCAACTTTTGAGAGAAAAACCCTGAGAGATTTTTAGAGTGATTTTGGAGAGAATAATCAAGACTCCTTTACTTCTTCTTTAATCTCTTTCTTAACGCAATTTATTCAGAAGATGTTTTGTGTTTCATTGATTATGTCTGTGTAGATCTGCTTGTTAGGTTTAGGGTTTCTTATTAGGAATTTCATGGATTGTTAGATTGATTAATTGTTTGGATTCATTATCTTTCTTGTTCTTCACCATATGTTGTTTTTAGTGTTAGATCTTTGATTAGTCATGTGGATTTAGATCTTAGGATTATTGATTGATATGAGAATATAATTGATTTTCCTGACAAAAACCTTTGATGAGCAAAATTACATTTTGCAAAGAGATTTGAATTAGTGATTTTGTGAACTTATTTAAACTTGATTTTATTGCTGGTTTTTAACTTGAATTTTGCAAAGAGATTTGAATTTTTGGATTTTAAAACTTAAATAATATTTGCAGTGATAACTGATTTATTTTACAATTGTGTTTAGAATTCAAGAATGGTGCTTAATTGTTGAATTCTGCTTGCTTAATTAATTGATCTGATTTTCCATGATTATCCTGAGAATTTCTCTAGGCCTAGCGTTTGTACCTATTAATTTACAACTCTTTTATTTTCTGTTTTCTTTTGCAATTTAATTACAATATTTATGTTTAGCATAATTAAAAGATTATTAAGTCTATTGTGTGAATCTAGAGTTCTTGTGGATTTGATCCCTAAGTACTACAATTAATCTCTTAATTTGAGAGAATAGCTCTAGGGTAAATTTGAGCATATCAATAATATGAACTTTCTTTTAAGTTCTAACTTTAATTCTATGAAAGCAGTATATTGTTTTAGTCATTTTCTAAATAGGTAATTTGACATGTTAAATATCATATTTATCCATTATTTACATTATAAATCAGAATACATTTAACAAAAAATGAATATTTATTTTAGTTATCAAATATATTAAAAGTAAATTAGAAAATATGATATTTAATTGATCATAAATAAATGATAGTTAAAACAAAACTTCTTATGATGTATAATTGTACAGTGAATAATGGATGCTTACCAATAAAATATTACTTGGTATATGGTAGATTTTTCTAAAAAATCATATTCAGTGTATGGTGAACAATACATTGTGTTCATGGATGAATTTTGTGGATTGTATATGATTTTGCATAATGTAGAAAATAAAATAAAATTGAAGATAAATAAAATTTATATGTTGAAACTTGATAAACTTTTTTATATAATTCAAAAAGACATCATGCATTTTTATGGATTTTAATTAGATTTTAAATGTTTTTATCGTTAAAATAATTACAAAACTGCAGTAGGAAATGTCACTCCTTAATTCAGTTTGTTACCGATCAAAGCCAACTATGTAATTTATGTATTATATTAATGGCTTAAACTAAAATTATATATGTTACACGACCAAAAACCCCTAATCAAAGAAGATAACTTAACAAATATATAAATTATCCACAAAACCGCAGCTATACATACTATTTTATTGATATGGAGGTAAATGTAATGACCGTCTCGAAGTATCCTCGATGGTAGCACGGATACTGAGACAAACAACCGGACACGCTATGCATGCGATACTTACGGCGGTCCGAGAGCAGTACATGCATAGTACGTTAGCAGAGCGTACGCAGTATCGATGGCGGTACGATACCGCCTACAATAGCGATTCAGAGTGATACTAATAACGGTACGATACCGGCTACGATAGCGATACAATATCGGCTACGATAGGCTGTCTAGCGGCTATGATAGCGGTATGTCGGTGGTATGATAGTGGTACGATAGTTGTATGCGAGTGATAGAGATAAGGGTACATCAGCGGTGAGAGTGGATCAACAAAGTAATGGAAATAGGAAATGTGATTCGATGGAATGATATCACTTTAGAAATGTAAATGATTGGTCGAGTTGGAAATATAAATAGTGAAGTGGCTAGTGAGAGTGGACAGTGAAGTGGGATTCAGACAAGGGCTGTCGGAACCACGGAATGTCAGATGGTACGGTTAATATCAATAAGCGATGGACTGTGCTGATAGGCCAATGGTAATGCAACGAGGACGATGGGCCAATGTTCGCCCCAAAACTCAGAAAGCCTTGTGAAAGTTAAACCGACTCGCGGATATGGAAACTCGAGAGAAATGGAAACTCGCGGAAAAGACAATCCATGAGGGATAAGGATAGTTGCGAAAGAAAATGAAACTTAGGGCGTGATAAGGCTTATCATTTTGGAAGTCCAAGGCGGTTTAGTCGACCATATATATATATATATAGAAAACCCTAAGGCTCTTGCAAGAGCACCACACTAAAGAACCTTGAGCCGCCACTAGAGAGAGAGAGATCCATCGAGCATTAGATCGAGTTTTCCAAGAGCCGTGGTCAAGAATCCGAGAGTCATAGTCGAGAGAGAGATTGGTAATTAAGTAGCAACCTGAATCCTTGTCAATCGATAGTATTAACGATATATCATCGGATGGTAACGATGGTCAATATTTTGTGTAGTATCACGGGATCGGCTCGAGGGATTATTGAGTAGGAAGAGAGATTTCTGAGAGTTAGCATCAAGGGTCGTAAACCAACGGTAGTGCGTAACTGTGGCCAAGTTCTATGGTTGATTCTCTGACT
The DNA here is from genome assembly GCA_024034495.1 of Camelina laxa. NCBI lineage: Eukaryota > Viridiplantae > Streptophyta > Magnoliopsida > Brassicales > Brassicaceae > Camelina > Camelina laxa. The sequence goes on from CM043883.1 coordinate 27,750,730, forward strand.
CGCAGTGTATTTAATCTTGTTTGCTTGCTTGTCATGGTTAATTGTGTTATTGCAATACTAGATGATTGATCTAACCGATTTTTAGAAAATTGTCCTATGTGTTTATTTGACTTCCAGGACTTGATCGGAATAGACTCCATGTTAGTTTGAGATTATTGAACTGAATCTAGTGAGACGGAATGACCATTCCACTAATCAAATTTGTTTGCTTACGCCTCTTTTTTGGGTGAAGAAAAGGAAAGGTCCAAGGATCTAAACCTAAGTGGCTGACCAGTTCGCGTGACGAAAGGGAGAGAATGATAGCTTTGGGTAATTTTATTTCTCGTCTAGTATTTTAAAACGATGTAATAGTTTATTGGCATGACTTTCGTTGTACTATAACCTCATCTTAAATTTGAATGCACGTTTGTGCTTATTTACGGCCTATCTTGCTTAACCGAATGCGCATATTGTTAATATAAACGAAAAATACACTAGCCCTTAAGTTAATACGGACAACGGTTTAAATTGGTAATGAAAATAGGGTTGGGGTGTTACAGTAAATCTCATATATTCCCTTCAAATTGGAATGTGTAGATAACATCGTCCAGTATAATGAGTAAAGCGTCAGGATTTTTATTGCTAAATCTTTTTGTAAAAATGTTAGCAAGTAACAATGAGTCTGTGCTTGGTAAAATTTTGGTTTATGACCAAAAATACACCTCATAATCATATTGTATCCGATCCAACCTTGAATACAAAGGTTGTTTTATTTGTTTTATTTTCTGGGTTATTTATTTGTTTTCATATTGAAAATAAAGGTTATAAAGAGTAGACGTGTTATTATGAAGTAAGGATAATAAGCAAGCTTTAATTCCACACTGTTTCCAAAGATTAGCTAGCCTTTAAAATGTATCAGTGTTTTTGTTCGATATGAACATTTTGTTGGGACGTGTTAACACAAAAAGTTACCTGAATAATTCTCTATCTATGGGAATAAGAAGTATATATGATACATAAATTATGTGATTGCTTCGAATCAGTTTTACTTTCTTCGGAAACTGTCAGTCAGCTAGAGTAACATAATTCTAAGGATGGTTTAAATACTGCACTTATGGAAGAAACCACAAAATAACCAACGACCAAGAGAAAATGTTTCCAACATGTGTTATAAAATAACTAAATCCGCTCTAAATATATACAGTTGTTACAAAAACTTTTCTTCTAGTCTTGAAAATATGACTCGTTTCTGCAATAATTTTCCCCTGAAAAATGGATTTTGTAAGACTCTCTTCTCTTTTTCATATATATCGTCGAAAAAGTCTCTTTAATTTGTTCAGTTTCCAATACAGAACTGAGATATCAAAGATTCACGGTGGAGATAACCTAGTTCCTCAGGTTCCGTCTATCGAATAGAAGAACTGAAAGGTATAAAACGAGATTAGGGCAAAAAAGGTTTATCAAAGACCTGGAGAAGACTATCAACTATTATATACTATCAACTAGTATCAAGAGACATTTTACCCTGTATGTAATCTATGTACTTGAATTAAGAAAACTATAAATAATCTGTTAGACATATTCTATAACTTCTCGGTTTAAACTGAAAACATATTGCATTCTTTCTATTATATATGTAGAAGAACGGAAATGGATTACTTTTATAAAAAAATGGTAGAGGACCTTTCGTATCTTAAGGGCGACGACCTTTCAAGATCGTAGGGGGGGAAAGGGAAATGACATCTTGGGGATCGACATGCAGGCAATATATGACAAGCCAAACTGATCTGACTAGATTCCAACTTAGTGCATACATGACCATGGCAACTCAAACTTAAAAAAACAAACTTTTTCATAAATGTACTTAACTTCTTTAAAATACACAATGAGATTAGTTAGACAGGTCACTAATCATTCAATTGCTCAACTATATAAAGCCGTAGTTAGAAGCATCTAAGGTATCACATTTGATTTGAACCTTCACATACTAGCTTAAAGAGGAATTAGTAAAGCAAGATTAATAACAATTAACTGAATATGGCAAGTCTTAAGTTATGGGTTTGTCTTATCTTGCTTCTACTCGAGTTCTCGGGGAATCAATGCCGGCCACTGGTTGCGGAAGAGAGGCCTTCGGATTCAGGGAACATAAGAAAGATTATGAGGGAACTTCTCAAAAGATCAGAAGAGCTGAAGGTGAGATCAAAAGGCGACAAAACGATCCTAGGCAATACCCTTGATTCAAAGCGGCTCAGCCCTGGTGGACCGGACCCAAGACATCACTAAAAAGACGTGTAACTTTTTAACTTTTCGGTGAGGTTTAAAGGGCATAAGGGTTATTTGGCGTAACTCTAAGGTTACTATCTTGTTAACGTTGAGGTCATAATCATGCAAAATAGATAATGTGCTTGGTTTTCCTTAATTAATGGGGTTTCTTTTGTGCGTACCAAAATTATGAGGAATTGGCATATCTTCTTCTTTTTTTTTTATTACCGTGACCACGACAATTCCACTCCAGGGGTTATATTAGTATTTCGTTGAATAGGAAATTAAACACGGTTAAAAATATCTAAAGGCTAAAGGAATAGTATCAAGTGAATAAGTACGGCTAAGCTGATCAATAAAGACTGATTTGCACTGAGCGCGTGTTAAACGATTGCAATTATGTTTTTATTCGACACTGAATTCTGAGCTTAACGTGTGTTTAAGTTATAAATCGAATTTTCCAAAGTATTGTCAATTGCTACACTTCTAACCCTTTTCTCTGATGTTCTAATTAAATAATTCTGAAGATACTTTTAAAGCGAGGCTTTGATCATCAAAGAAAGTAAACTAATGGTTAGACCATATATTATAAATAATTTTTGGTGAGAAGTACGTACTCATATAATATATAATGGAATACAATAATCAACCTATTCGAATAATCCCACTACTATATTTGCATAGATGTATCATATATGTCGCGACAAAATTCGCAATCAGTCGAAAGTGGATGTTAACACATATGATTATCTCATAAAGTACACATGCACGCATGCATTAGACAACGATGTGTCTCTAAACATTTTTTTATCTAAGAAAATTTGCGAACCATTTCGCTCAATGTAGAACTCCTTCGTGACTATAGGGTCGAGGGAATTTCGGAACTTACCTTTTATTTTCCTCTTCTTTTAACTGTCCCATGACTGCCGGGAACAAGAGATCAATTAAAATTAAGTCAATAAAGAAAATCCTATATAATTGAACATAGAAAATATTTAGTGTATGTCTTGTGGATACGTAATATTTTAACGAAAGTCGGATAAGGTCAATACATAATGACTAAGACATGTAGTAGGATCACCATTGTGTTGTCATCTGAGTTTGAATATGTCAGTATATTATTAAAAAGAAAAAAAAACTATTTTAAGGAGGTTTATGTAAACTTAAATGATACAAAAATTGCCTAATTGATGAAATGCTCGTAATAAAGTAAAATGGTTCAGAATTCTTAATTAGGACTTATTTGGGGGACATGCATAAATGATCAATGGTCTACTGATAGAGTTAAGGCTTTAGAGCATCATTAATGGTAAGTTCTCTGTGGGTTACTCATGTAATTGGGCCCCAATTATTGAATAAAAAATTAATTAATGGTCCAAACAAGAGAGAATCGGTTCTGTGGGAAGTATCAAAAGCAACCCCTTAAAAACGCTATGTGGCATTATATCATTGGTTAGCTCGTAAATATAAAAGGAGAATTTTTTTTTCGTTGCCATTTTCTTCTTCTTTCTTCCCGACTTTCTCTCTCTTCTCTATCGAATGAAGCGGCCGGAGAAGTCTTCCCTTTGTTGTCTTCACCGCGCCGGAGAAGCAAATCGGACGGAATCAGAGAGAGATGAAGCAAAGTAAACATGAGAGATTCAATTTGGTACTCTCTCATCTCCCTTCTTCTTGTTTGAAATTCTCACTTTATCGGTAGTGGGATGAGAGAGAGAGGGTATGACTGGATTGCTTTAGGAGACCTCATTGTTTCCCTTTTTTGATTCAATATGCTTAATTATTGCATAATCATTTTACTTGGATGTTGTAATGTTTTTTTACAGGGAGCTACTAACAAGCTACATAAATTGGATGATGCAGTGCTTAATTTAGGAGATTGGTAAGAACATTATCTGTCCCCATTACTTTCATATCCACCAATTGCTAAGGAAAGTATCTATTTATATGCATTTGATTTTCAATTGATATTTCTGCTAATTTGGTTTTGGTTTCTATCTTAAGCTGATTTTAAGAACTTTCTTTTGCGTCGGCCTTAGTGACAAGGAGTTTGCAGAGCCTTGGTCTGTTTACACGATGAGAAGGAAGGGGAATAAAGACACATCTCGATTTCACCTGTATGTGCCTTCCCCTCTTTGCTTAGATTCTTTTTTTGGAGAGTTTTATCTAAAGTAGCTTTAAAAATTCACTTGTTTGCTGTGATTGATAGGATCTGATCTTCAACTGTGGGGGTGTTTATGTTGCTTTCGTTTTTGTGACCAAGTGGGATTGTTCCAATGTTACCTCCATCTTCAGCAGGTCTATATAATATACTTCAAGCTCTCTCTATTTCAGTCTTGTATATGTCTCTATGTTTGTTTTCTTCTGATATGCAGATCAAAGTTCTTGGAGATAGCCTTGCTTGCTTGCTTCTGTGCTATTCATAATCATGGTTTTGAGGTGCTATTTTCCTTCTTAGAAATTGTACAGCATACACCAAGTCCTCCAATTGGATTTAGCATATTGAAAGCTGGTCTCAACAAATTAGTCCTCTTGTCCATCTTTTCGTCTCCATCTTCAAGTATTGGCCTGGATAATACTACTTATGGTATAACACTTCCTTCTTGTCTTTGAAGTTAACATTTGAACGAGTGACTTATATGCGTCTTAGCTTTTACTTCAACTACAAATCCTTGCTTTCATTGTCAGCTATTTTTTCAAGTATTTTCCAGAATTTGTGAACAGAGGTTCTGTTTTTTGTTCTTGAAACTGCAGGTTTTCATTTTTAAAATTGCAGGTTCTGTTTTTTGTTCTTGGAGGTTCACATTGGTGTTGGAACTTGGAACTAAAGCTTACCACATAATTTTTGTTACTGATTGATGATAAGTTTAATTATTACAGTTGCAAGTCGCTGATAGATTTAGCTTAAGTTAAACACCATTGAATGATTTAACATGTAAATCTTGGACGCATGTATGAAGCAATGGTACTATGTGATTCTATGCTATATAATATGCAAGTTTTGATCGAAAACTCTTCTTTACTCTTTTGTTAGAATTATGACCATCAAGCTGCAATCAACAAAATAAACTTTAGTTACAATTTCACTTCTCTATTATGAATGTGTTTGATTGTGTTTTGTTAATCCATCCATCATGCAATGCAATGTTTGTTTTAATTCACCATTCATCAATAAACTTAGCAAAAAAGAAAAACAAACCAAGACCAATTATATATTATGAGTGTCTCTTCTTTATTTCACACTCTTATATATAGATAGAGTATATACTTTGATTGATTATCTTAAAAATTAAAGTTTGATAATTAATAAACACAAATTAAAAAATTATTATTTAAATGCTTGAGTAATCTTCTTTGAGGTTCTCTAGTAATAGAGTGATTTTGCTTAAATTCTTTTAGAGTTGCTTTACTTAATTTATGATTATTAATATAATAAATTAATGTGAGAGTAACTATGGTGGGTTACTCCACTAATGATGGTCTTAAGGGAATTTACTTATATTTCAGAACCTCAAAATTAAAATTCTTAGATTTTTTATATGTTGGATTTTTGTCAGATGATATGGTATCCAAAATAAACCCTGACCTAATACGAATGGTAATATATATGTTTTGGTTTGGGGTTATATTTATGCTTTAATAGGTATCTTTTTTTTTCTTCAAGAAATTTGGTTTTAATAAAATATTTTCTCTGTTAATTTTAATTTTTAGTTCTGATATTACAAATTAAATCCATTTAAATAATTTTAAGATATGGTTTGAGTTTCTGATCGACTGTGCAGTTCAATTTTATTATTTCTGTTCTTTTTGTATTATAGTTTGTATTAGGTTATCTCCTTTAACTTGACTGAAACGACGGATTAACACAATAGGTCAAGGGAAAGCACACATGACACAAACCTTTGCTGCTTGATAATGCTTACCAACTCGAATGGCATTAATTTGTATACTCGTGTTTGACTAATTTAATTTTATCTTATATGGCATAATGCATTATATTTGTTAAATAATTCTCGTGGTTTACCACCGGTTTGTAACTGAATATAAATCAACACGTATAGTTAATGCTTTTTTAGCTAAACTTACCTAACAAAGGAATATATATAAAAATGTTGTCTTATCTAACTGCAATTTGAACTTAAATCCAGAAACTTCATAAGAAAAGTATAATATGAACAAATGATACGAACTACTGAAGAATTATTCTTACTTCAGTTAAAAACAAAGAGAATCCATCTTCATAAATTCAAGAATCTCTGGTTCTTTCAAAGTTGCTCCAATCTTTTGTAGCTTATCAACCTTTCCCTTCAGACCGGCCCACTCCATCCCACCTCTCCTACTCCCACTTTTCCCCCTTTCATATATTCCATCTCTCTATATAGCACTCGCCTATGCAAAATGAGGAAGAATCCTTGAAAGAATAATCAATAGCTACCATTACCGACTCCGGACAACCCAAATTGTTATCTTTTTCGAAGAGAAGAAGTTCATACAGAATTTATTGGAGGTTATTTATTTGGTAAGCATACGTCTTGCTAGTTTGGTTACATTAAGATAGTTCTAAACCATAAATGGACAAAAGAGCACTTAGTTATTCAAGTTTCTCTTATTATTATTTTTTGAATAACTAAGAAGTTTTGAACCGAATCCATACATTCTTTCAGACTCGAAACCAAAAGAAATTATATGGTCTCGTCCCAAAGCTAAGAGTCACTCGAATCAACAACCACTATTCTTTTGCCGGAAATATCAATTACCAGTTGAACTATTACTTCTTGGAATTCAAATTCAGGTCTCTAGATAATAACAATAATGATTGTTGGAGGTCTTCATCTGGAAAAATAAAATCTTGAGAAGCATCTCTCGCGTATGTTGGTATATGTTACACGTACTTTAATAGAGTCATGTATTCATTCCTCTGTGAGTTCATCTTCGGAGTATACTTTTTGACCTGCTCACACTAGCTAGACGGATTATATTATGAGTTTGGCTTAGTTAGACATGCACTATAAATTGAAGACTACACAAAGAAACTTACCGGTGATAGCCCATGTTAAAATTTAATCTGACTTTATCAAACGTCCAAAATTTGTTAAAATAAAGAGGGGCCGGGAGAAAGTTAACGTGTCCCTCTTGAGGTTGATTTGAATTCTTTCAACAAGCTCATACTTCAAAAGAATTTGGCCATGTATTGAGAAACTGCCCTGAGATATCACAAATCCTTCTCCACCCTTAGTTTCTGATGCTCAATTCCTCAGACCATATTAGACATACTTGAAGCATTTTGTAAAAAAAATTATGTAAAAAAATAGTTTAGGGTTTGAATGGTTACGACGGTCAAAATAAACAAATCAATTAATGATGTAATCGTTCTATCGTTTAAGAAAGACAACTAACCGCTGTATAACAATTTTATGTGTATGTAAAACGGTTCGTGATTGATAGACGAGGACTTTTTTTTTAGCTTTTTCAGATCAGCTACGAACCATAATTGATAAATAGTGAATAAAAAGCGGTTCAATTTCTCAACGGTTTTGTCCACTTCTGCCACTGCAAGCCTGCAACCATTCGATCCGTTAATAAATACGTACATGTAAGGTTAGAAACACCATTTGCATCACTTTTTCTCTTGCTGGATAAAATTAGAAGAATAAGAAGATAAGATATAATGAACAATATTGACATGTATTCCGAATAAAATAATGTACTTACGTGATTCTATTAATAGTGACGAATAAATAATGTACTTGTACGTATTCCGACCTAATCACATCAATATCATACATAATATATCCATGCAACTAACTCCATCCACTACTTGGTAAACTACATGGCCACTATATATCGTTCGAACTAATCTTGAGTATGGTTTTAACGAAAACCCCAAGGTTAAAAGGCTGATTAAAACTAATGAGTGGAACTAGATATATTATGCATATAATTCGTAGGTATCTTTACTAATTCAGTGGCCACTACAGATAGTACTATTATATTTCTTTATCCTTAACTTTTATATATCTATAAATAGATTCACTTAAGCTTCTTCTTTAATCATCTCTTCACAGTCAAGCTAGTCTACTCCCCCAACCCCCAACTACTAATCTTTCTAAAATTCATTTGGTTTAAGATCCCTCAATATGGCTTCTAAAGCGTTATTGTTATTTGTTGTACTCATATTTTTGTTGGTAATTGGAATAGAAGGGAGGATACTTTGGAATAATTCAAAGAGTAAAGATGGTGAGAGCACCGATCTTTTGCGACGGTTAGGTTACAATGTTTCTGAACTAACGCGTATTGGTCGAGAGCTTTCTGTCCGAAACGAAGTGGATAGGTTTTCTCCAGGAGGGCCTGATCCTCAACATCACTCTTATCCTTTGTCTTCAAAACCCTAATTTGACCAGAGTATGCGTTGCACCCTGCCATGTATAATATTATTACTATTTTACGTCAATTATTGTAGACTTCAAGAGTCAGTGTGATATCTGATATATTATAACTAAGCTGCAAGATGGAGGGTCTCCTGAAGTGTACTTGTAATAAAATTTAATGACTGGAACCACTATTTTATTTTATTCTTCATGCGAACGACCAACTCAAGTATATTTAGGCAAGCATGCTATGATATATAATTATAAGGTTTTTTCGTTTCCACAGCTTATATCTTTACCATTATATTACTAAAACAAAACTTTAACCACGAAAAAAAAAAATAGTTGGATGAAATAATAAGTATCGTACAACGTTTACTTAAGAAGTTGTTTAACCACCATAGAACCATTAGTCATCCTCCAAGCTCAGCAACAAAAATTTGACGTTGTATTCAATAGTATCAAGCTATCCTTGTTTTGAGCACAAACCAAACTTTATCAATCACATTTGTCAGTCAGACATCTTCAAGTTTGATGTCTTCAACGCCAACAATATCCACAGGCAGACCATCAACCAGATATATATATATATATATATAGTATATATACCCAGATACCCTTACCCATAATTACAAGCAACATAGTTTTTGATGCAACATACAGTTTTCTTCAATGTTATTATACGTTGTGGTGTGGAATGAGGCCCATAAGCTGAGTATCGAAGAGTCCATCAAGCTAAAACCATAGGAGATGTCGTACAAATAATTATTGATTTTCAGTTTATCTTGATACTATGTACTGAATTATCTGTGCCTCCCATCTTATATTGTGATGTAACTCAGTTTGTTGCTTTGATACTAGTTATTAGGTGTTAAACTCAAAATCCCACTCACCCAAAATAAATAAACAACACAAATGTGAGAGCTACATCCACTTCCTCTGTTGTGGATTTCACCTTTATCAACTGGATTGTTAATAAAAAAAGAAAACATTTTCTATTTTCGCTTTACATCAATGCAATAGATACAAAACAAATATAATATAAGACAAAAGAACATGAAAAGACGAATGCATATGTAAGAACATGATGTGGAAGAAAAGATTTTACATATAACGAACATGACATTATGAGATCAAACAAGAGTTTTGTGATGTTAATCCGCTGACGGTTTTATCCTGAATCACCGGACTACATTTTGTATATGTGGGGGCATTAATCAATTGCCTAATAAAATCTAGTTCAATATATATCACATGGGAGAGTAGGATGGGTATATTAGTTGCGCTGTCGCCCTAAAATTTTCTCTCCAGACCCGACTATCGAGGAACCGCTACCACCATTTTTCTCCGATACCGGTAGCGCTTTTGCTCGCCGACGTCGGGGTATCTCGACCTTAATATCCGCTCTCTGCTTCCTTTGCTTCTTTAGTTTCCTTTTTCAATCTCTTTTTCTCCTTTTGTTTCCTGTTTTGCAACCTCCACAGACCCTCTCCAATCAACTAGATCTAGGCAAAGGCTTGCTAAGAACCAAATTCAGAAGGTGGAGGAAACTGTTAAGCTCCTCTCTTCACAACTCCGAACCAGTCTCACTGCCGACGGAACTCAAGTCCCCGTGTCTTTTTAGCTTTCGATCCGGAATGGTCATCGCCCTTGCAGATTCCTCTTCCCCAACGTCACCCGAGCCTTGGCAGGCGGAGACGGAGACGACGATTGGTGAGGAAACCTCCAGAGAAGCGCCTTTCCTCCACTACTGGACGTCTGTCTTGAACATAGGCCTTACCCTGAGCTTGGCAGCCCTGTATTTGCTCTCACCGGAGACGAAGAAGCTTACTTCAATCTCCCTGGTCAGCCGCTGTGCGTATCAATTCTCAAAACTGAACACCAAATCTGAGATCGGCATGTTAGCTTTACAAGAGGACTCGCCCAATTTCAAAAAGCCCAGGTTCTCTCTATCCAACCCTTTGTTATCTGATCGACTTTGTCTAGACTTTTTGGCTATCCTCGGTGTTTGAAGACTTCATCAGAGATCCCACTTAGCTAGACCGTCTTGGAGGTACATAGGGGGTATTAGAACTATGGTGATTGCTCAGTGTTGACATTGTCTATTGGATCCCGAAACTGGTTTTATCAAAGTGCCCTCAACCCCCAACAACCACCCTCCTTTATAAAGCTCAAGTCTGCTGCTTCCTTATCTGTGTCTTATCGATCACATCCTTTGTGTGGAATTCTTGATCACCATTTCCATGGCAGAGAGGATCCACCTGAATTGTCACGGTATTACATTTACTCTTTGCACCTGTTAGAAACTTCATTGGTAAGCTCTGCTGTCCACATAACCATACATTCAACCTCTCGCTCGAAGCTCAGGACTGTTTTTCATCGATTAGTATCTCACCGGCTTCATACTCTGTGTGGAATCCTTGATCACCATTTTCATGGTAGAGAGGACCCACCTTGTATGACATGGCTGTACACCTGCTGCTCGCGATTCCTGGTTTTAGCTCCAATGGTGAACCCTACTGCTCCTAAGCTCTTGAAGTCTCATGGCAATTCAGTTCTGATTGCAAGATACCGAGGCTGTGACTATGGTCTCAGAGTCTTCTCTACCAACAGTCACCCCTCAACATTTCTGGCCAAATGCTTCAAGTACCACTGCCTCAAGCAAACCCACTCTAATACCTCCACCACCATCCGGGCCTTTGTCCCCCCAAATCCTTGCCATGGCCTTGACTTTGCTAGTGTTCCTCACTCCGGCGAGCCTTTTGACTCTGCCTCTCACTTCAATGGCACAATATCTTCTGACTATGACCAATCTGTCATCTATCGAGTTCATCGATGATGTCCATTCTTGCAACCTTGATTCTGCTTGTTTCCAAATGCGTTATAGCACTTGTTTCATAGCTATCATGAATTCTTGCTTTATGTTTTCGTTAAACCTTTTCATGTTTATGGCTTTGGGGAAAGCCTTTGCTTATTACCTCTTAAACACTGGGATACTTTATCCTTCTCTTTGTAATGTTTCTGGTTGATTGAACAGAAGCACTTGTTTGTTCAAAATATATATATATATATATATATAAAGGTACATTTCTTCACTTCTGGTGCTGCCACATCAGCAATTCTTTCAGTTTAATAAGCTCAATTTAATGACACAACCCACTAAGCAATTCATATTTTTTTGTTTTATATTTCTTTAAAAGCCTAGTTTTATATTTCTTTAAAAACCTAATCGATTAGTAATACATGTTTTATATGTTGTAGAAATAAAACCCTTCTCTAGGAAGCTTCACTTCACCATCCGTCGGTGTGCGACCTGAAGCGTCCCTCCCCTTCTTAATTCGAATTCTTTCATCCCGGAACACCAAAAAGATATCTTTGAAATTAATCTTTTAGCTTAAGGAAAAATAGTAAGGTTCACCAATGTTATCATCCCCTAAAAAATTTCCAAAATTCAAAATAAAAGTATTTGTTTTTCTTCTTCATAAACATTACCTACGCCTTCAAAAGAATTTAAACAAGAGAACGAGAGAACATAACTAAAAGTATAGCAAGAATACAAATGGTTGGGGAAAACAAAAAAGTCCACCACTTACTATGACAACAAAAATAGAACATACAAGATCAACATATATTGAAGAAACTTCCTACAAACAATCTCAAAACCAGGTCTAAAAGTATTACGACCACACAGGAGATAGACATATGCAAAGAGGTCATGAGCTTCAGGGACACCTAGAACACAAAAATTATTGGCTTCGAAAAACATGGCAACTTAAAAATCAAAAGAAAAAACAACTCAAACGAAAAAAAAAAAAAAAAAAGACAAACACTTACAGAAGATCAGGAAAACACAACTAAAATTCAATTAACATTAGTCGCCAGCAATTGACAAAATCATCACCAAACAGAAAAAATGTAGGAGATACACACCGTTAGTTGAAGGAAAAGATGCTGAAATTTGAGTTCCACATTTTGTTCACATTAGACCTAAATTGAATGACTTACTAAACCGGCCACAAAAATATACACTTCAAAATGTTCTTTTTGAAAAAAGCATCATAGAGGCGAAAATTAAATTTTACAACACACAATTCACATCCAAACGAAAACCACGCTCTGAGGCCAACCGAAACAAAACTTAAAACTACGATCTCAAAAACAATGGATAAATTAATTAGAAAATAAAAGGAAGAAAACAATTTAAAAAAAGAACAGATTTGCACACCAATTAACACTTAACTAGAACGAAAACATCAGGGGAGAACCAATTATCCCTACGGATGCGAAGAGAGAGGAAAACACCCAAATACACAAAAAAAAAAAAATTGTGCATCGATGATAAGGATGAATGAATAAATAGTTTGAAAACTCTTACCGTCCTGTAGATCGCAAAAATGACTTCTCTGCTATCCGTTCACAAGACATCATATTTCAAAGGGAACAAAGTCATTCCAACAACCAATGACATACCAATAAAGACCCAATGGATCAACACAATTTTAAGGCTTACAGAAAATAAGTCCCAATAGCAGAAACACAAAAAAAAAAAAAAAAAAAAAAAACAGAATTATAAGTAATTGAGATTTTTAAACATTTTTAATCAAAAATCACTAACTAATCACTACAAACACAAAAGCATTGACAAAAAACTACTCGCACAATTTACTAATTAAATAATAAAATAATTAAAAGATTACCTACAACGACATATAATAAAACCAAATAACAATCCAACGACAAAATAAAAAATAATTTTAATTAAGCACAACTAACGACTAAAGCGAGACAACAACTATTACTATACAAACTTAACTTCTAATTTAATATTTTTTGAAAACAAAAAAAGATCGTGATAATTTAAATTTATTAAAAATCAAAAAATTGACTACATTATACTAGCTGAAAAAATATACAGATAAAAATAAACCAACAAAAGAATAAAAAAAACATATGAACAACGTAAGCAGACGGAAAGAAAAAAAATACATAACCAAAAAACAAATTAACAAAACAACCGTAAAAACACCCTCTTTTAACTCTCGTCCGTAGCGCGGATCAAATGTTAGTATATATATATCACATGGTTATCCTGTAATTGGAGAGAAATAAACAACCTGATCATAATTACATCTCATCACCTGGTTCTAGAATTTTAAATTAATTTCTTTTGATTTATTATTTCAAATTTAACGGAAAACTGCAACAAGTAAAAGTCAGAAGTCTTTTTTATTTTCTAAACTTCTATCTGAGTTCTTATTGATTAATAAATTTAACTTTCTATTTAAAAAAGGTTTGAATTTTTTTTCCACAAATTAATGCACTATATACAACAAGAAAAAGCTTGCATCATCGAATTTTATATTATCTAAAGTAATACCAACTCTAAATCAGTTTACCTTTTAAGAATAGCATTTTTAATTATTAGTCTCACATGAAGAATATAATGTTGATAAAGAAAAAGAAAAATGACGTTAAAGAAAGCATGTAAATGGGACGGTGACCTTCGAAAACCTAAATACATGAACCGTGGCGAATTGTTTGGAACTAAAGGTGGTGGTCACATAAAAGAAATCCACTTTTCATAGTTAGCTCTGATGCTCTTTGTTTCCAACTATATATTGCTATCACTTTTTAATAAAATATTTGAACTAAATATATACTATGTTGGTAAAAGAATTCTACTTAATCACATATTAAATTATTGCGGTATCTATATCAGAGGTCGATATCAACATAAAATATATTTTTAAGAAGTTTAAGAGGTAATATGATTGGGTTATTCGGATAAATTATTAAAAGTTAACCCGAGCCATAATATTAATCGGAAATATTGAATTTTGGTTTAAAACCTTTTAGTTTATATTGAAAATCGTGTAGTAGCCATGCGATATTTATTTAGAGAAGAAAAATTGACCATCGATCGATACAAATGTAAAATATTTGAATTACTGAAAATAGTCGTGTATAAAGAAATGATGACGGAGTACATAAACAAACTAGTTAACAGTGATTCGTTGTCACTTAATAAATGTTAAATATTTTACTTCATACCGATTGCGATCTATAAAGAGATCGAAAGCTGTTAGGATTGACATAGATCAATAATAAGTGGCGAACAAATAAATTATTTTTAGCTAAAACATAAAATATTATTTGTTATATAAACTATATTTTCTCCATTTTATATTCTTTGTCGTTGTAGACAATTTCACATAAATTAAAAAAAATTAAATTTCTGTTCTAGCTTTCATTAATACATTATTTCATTTGATATAAGTAATTAATAAACTAAATGTTAGTGGTAAAACTGAAAATTTAATTCATCGTAAATACAAAATGACAAGTAAATATAAAATAAAAAATTAAGTTCATAACGACAAGTAAAAATAAACGGAAGGAATAGTATACAATATATTTTGAACTAACACACAAAAACACTATACATTTTTTGTTAACATATATACAGTTGTCATATATTGAGAAACTCAGCCACTTTCCCGAAAACTATGTCAAGTTTACTATGGTTACTTTATCAATTATCATAACCCAAATGAGCGTTTGCATAAGGATGAAAGGATGGTATAGAGATGTTGGCATTTATTCTGATTATTCTCAGCGTCCCAACAGATCTATCATTTTGGTTCTCACAGATCCATGACCATGAATGAGTATGGCATCTTAATGATGGCACTAGTGTGTCTTGACTCTAGTGAATATCTTTATTTACGTGTTTGTTGCATCCCGTCTAAATTTTAGTTTTTCTGGAACCATCATTATGCCCTCTGTACGTAGAGCCGATCCTGAGTAAACAATGTTTAGAGATAGTTTTTCTATATTTTGAAATAATTTCGTTTTTGCTTTCAACTATAAAACTCCGCTGATGCGTAATAACGTGCAAAAAGGGGCTCGTAATATCTATAAATTGCCCAATATCAGATGCTACCTTTCTTGAATAATTTTTCACTTACGAAATTAAGCAACAAATTAAGATTTTCAAAGATAAAACTTTAATTTCCCTGATATTATATCGATATAGATATATATATATATATATATATATATATATATAATTATTTTCTAATGTAGGTACGAATGTGCACAAGAAACAAAGTATTCCAAATAAATACATGATGACTGTATATACTTATTTTATGTCTATACTAATGTGCACAACAAACAAATTATTCCAAATAAGTACATGATGACTGGATACTTTTTCAAATATAGTGTTTCGTTGTTATGTTTTCCGTTTTTAATTGAATAGGTTTTTAGCTTTAAGTATGTGTAGACTTTGTCGACTATAAGAAATTAAATTTACTATAAAAAATAATATCTAACTAATATTACATTATACCTAGATTCTTAATAATGCATGTTGAACAAAAAAGAGATTCTTTTCTTTTTAAAACCAACAAAAAAGATTCTTAATAATGCTTTTAACCAATTAAAAAATATCTTTACTAATTTTTAATTTTTCTTGAAAAAGAGAAGTCTAATCTTAATGCCTTTATTATATATAGATTTTTATCATATATATAAGCGTACGTCAATTTTTTTTTTGTTTTTTTCTTAAATATAAGCTCTGATTGGTACAAGATTTTTTAAAAAAAATTAAAGTTTTGACAGTCATTTATTTGCCAATCATACTTTTTTTACTTTTATTTTTTTGTAAGTTACTTTTATTTTTTTCTTCTTTCTTTTCTCAGATTTTTTTAAAACAATAAAATCAGGCTTTAAAATTAAACAAATATAAAATTTTCTTTTTTTCTCTCCCCATTATACTTAAAAGCTCTCCAAAAGTTTATATATAAGTTTTACAAAAATTATTTTTACACATTAATTATTCTTATTTTTTTTCTTTTTTGAAGATCCATTTCAATAATATTTTTATCATTATCATCAATAATATCATCATTTTAATATATTTTAATAATAAAAATAACAGTTTCAATTTTAAAGTGTCTGTTACCAAACAAATTTTAACAATCAAAGTTTCTACGGTCAAAGCAACAACAAAATTCTCTACAGCTAAATTTTTAAAATTAAATTCTTTACAGCTATAAATAATAGTTGTTACCAATCGGGGCCATAAGCTTCGAGTCTAGCCATTAACGAAGATATTAAGAAGTGAATCTTCGGTATGGTATCAAAATGGTTGTCCCATGAAAGGCTCAAAGGGGCAATAGGAATGTATAGAATATACACATGCATGTGCCAATTAACTGAATAATCACTATTTAAATGATAATTGTTTCTTCTTCATTTATTTTTTTGTCAAAGTTCACTACACTTATTATTCTTTTCGGGTGTATCACACCTATGCATGATACAATGCACAAAAAGAAAAAGTGTATGGTATTAGTGGTCAAAGTGATGACATCCACGGTTCGACATGATGTATTCTTTAGAAAATAGTAATGGTGATCTTATCTTTCTTTTGCTCATCCGCAAACACAATGCTCAACAGATTCTTTTTATTTTATTTTACGTCATTATCTCGTCCGGCCACCATCTTCTGTTGTTGAAGCCTCATCAGGAGTACATACAAAATGAACATCATATCAGTTATATTTTTGTTCCGCTCCGCTCCATTTCTTTAGATCAGTAATTTTCTTAATTGTATATGCTTCATACCTAGCTGAATATATATCAAGAATTTAAAAACTTTAAAAAGATTTAGATTCTCTTTGTTGTTTTTAATAGAATAAGAATCAAAATTTGATAGAAGAAATTGAAATTATATATTTGAAATAATATTACCATATTGAATAAAATGTTAGCAAAAATATTATAAAAAGGGTTTCCAAATAGTTTGAAATGTTCAGGTTCATAATTATGGTACTTTTAACTTGCGAATTATGAATTAATTTAGCATCATTTTGAAAGGTTGTTTGCTAGTTTGAGCCCATAAGCCTTAAGAATGGTAATTTGGCCCGATCAATTTAATTTATTTCAAAGTATATTTTCTATACCCAAATATTCTCCTACCTTTCAAAATCAGTATGTATATTTTAACTGACTTTTACTTTTGAAAATTATCATCAAACCCCTTGCTTGTAATACGAGGCAGTCTAACTTAGTTAGAGGAAACCTCCTTGCTTATCAGAATTGTTTAAAAATAAAACATATTGCCAATATTTTGCTATGCCATTTGTTATGGATTAATTTAGATTTTCTAACTTATTATAAAAAAAACATAATTTTGAAACTCTTTCAAAATAAATAGATATTTTCCTTTTCCTTTTTCCTGGTAAAACTAACCAAAAGAATCATGTTTGTGAGCAACAAAGTTACAATGGAATACAGTGTATTGTCGGACATAAAAGAAAGCGTTTGATAAACGATTCTTAAGCTATTTTAAAAACATCGTGTCATTAAATGACTTGTCCCAACAATAGTTGCTACATATTGTGGCATTAAGGAACGGCCTGGTCGCATCAGTATGTGTTGCACAAAGACCTGTCAAAAGATTCCACTCGTCATGTTTGTCAACCTAAAAATCAAAACCTCCATGGAATTACATGTATGTCAGAAAGTTTTATTGTCGGCTTAAAGTCGTGCCAATGAGCAAAGATGAGACCAAAAGTGACTCAATAACTGTTCAGGTTCAATAATTTCCCCCATAAAAGAATGTGTTTTGCATAGTGGGTTGGTCTTGTCACTTGTGGTTGTAGGGGCCAAAACTTACGAACGTTTAAGATATTGACACACTTATCCAGTTTTGACTTATAAGGTTAATTATATATATATATATATATTCACAAAACATATTTACGTAGTTCACCTACAGAGTGTTAACTATATCTTATATCTACATGCAGGAAATAAAACGATTTCTCAAAGCCTTATCCAAATAAATTAAGCATGAGCACAAACGGTCGTATCACTCAGTGCAACCTTATCTAATTGCAATTCTACTATTCAATATGACAATTGGCAAATGTTTAACAATTTTTGGATCACGGATCGGAATAGCTCTAGACTCAATGTATCCGGCGGAGACACATCGCCGGTCGGGGTCCCATTAATCGTCACAGCAGAAAAGACAAGATGGAATTTTGAAAAGGCGAAAAGAAAACATGAAGTGCGCACGTGGCCACTAGAGTTTGCTGCCTGAATGAATCTGTCTTCTTCGGGCCACATGAACATCACTTTAAAGAGAGTTTAACCGTTAGTTTAACGCAATCTGAATCGACTTACGTGGACGCACCCAACAAACACAAACTCCAGACTTTGATCCATTAAGGAAACTGTCTTTGTTTTTTATTTATTTAATAAACTATCTAATATTAATCGGAGTTCGAGAGAGAGAGAGAGAGAGAGAGAGAGAGAGAGAGAGAGAGAGAGAGAGAGAGAGAGAGAGAGCGATGTGAGTATATATGGCGCCGTCATTGCACGATGTAACGTATCTTCTTAATTTATTATGGCAATTATTCTTTCTTTTTGATTTAGTTTCCGATATCGGAACTTCACCAAAACCATAAGCATCAAAAGACATTTGTTATGTATTTTCTATTAATTAGTAACTCAGAAGAAGATATCTTTTTATCTGAAGTCTGAACTATTTATTCATTTATTTGTAAGATTTGGATTTTTCCTATATCTTGAATAATCATAAAATCTTATAAATATTTTTGCAGTCCTATATCTTGAATTATCATAAAATCTTATAAATTTTTTGAAATACTGCAAAAAAATTAAATTAAAAGTTATTCGAAAAGTGGATACATACTGGAATGATGTTGATTCAAACGGAACGAAACATATATCATAAACATAACTGTTGAACTAATATATCTACTAGCTCGAAGATGATAGAATTAAGGGGCGAAACAAAGAACTTTTATTTAGATAGTCAAAGATCGTCGAATTACAATACAACCGTTATAAGCCGATCGGCGAATTACAGAGAATTGTATTTCTCAAAATGACTAACTGAACTACAGCTTTAGAATCGGATTATTTCCTGACTCTTGCCGGATGTTCCTCCGCCTCTGCAAGTCGCTCCCTCCTTATTTATAGCTGATGGGACGTTCCACTTTATGCCTCGGGATCGATGTGGGATTGTCTTTCGAGCAGAGTCGGTGATCGTTTTTATTCGGGCCGTCACTTGCTGGGCTGCCCGTCTCAATTGGGCCTTCTAGAAGCTTTGTCGGCCCGATAGGTGGGTTTTGGTCAGACTTCGTTCTTAGACTTCGGGGTGACTATTTCGATAATGGGCCTGTAGGAAAGCCTGTTAAGGCTGGGTGAAACCCATATCCAACAATTGTCCCCCCCTTAGTTCATTGTGGACAGCCTTGGGCTAATGAGCTTGCTCGTGAAATATTAAGTCTGGCCCGTTATTGGAATGTCGACCTAATCTCCTTCATTTGGTTAAGGGGAGGAGAAACTGAAACGTCGTTTCCTAGGGTTACGTCGTTCCGCGCCCATACCGTTTTAAGGGTTTCTTTTTCCACTGCTTATAAAAGGAGACTTTTTGGGGTGCCCTCTTCAGTTCTTCTCCAGCCGCAAAGGTCAAGGTAACTCGTCTTTCTCCTTTTATTAGAACCCTTCCTTTTTTTTTCTTCTTCCTTAGCTGTCTATAGGTTGTTAGTGTAGCTTATACTTGCTCCCAACTGGGTTTGTTGTTGTAATTGCCGATTCGATTTCGATGTCGAGTTCTTGTGAGGAATTTTTAAATGAGCGTTCGTCATCCGGTTCTTCTGAGGCTAGTCCGCCGGTGCGGGCTGCCGATTCATCTAATTCCGGGGCTTCGGCTGATACGCCTAAGCTTCGTAGACGGAGTAGGAGGGTGAAGTCTTTGAACCGTCCTTCGGTACCTAGAGTTGGCCCGGAACCCTTCGCTTCTTCTAGGGTTCCAGTTAAACCAGAGGTGGACGATTTTGGTCCTGATAGAACTGGTTATTCTGGTTCGCCTAGCTCTCGCGATGAAACCAGATCTGATCATTCGTCCAATAACGTTTCTCTTGATGATGAGATCGAGATTGCTGAAGGGATCGATTATCCGGATGCGCCTTTTGACTCGGGAGAGTCACTTTGCGATGCTGATTCTCTCTGCGCGATGGCTGACTTCTGTAATTCTCCCCGGCGTGTTTCTGTTGTATGTCCGACTCCTGAGGAGCGTGTATTTAAGTGTCCTGACGGATTTATTAGTTTATACGAGCCGTTTTTTACTAAGGGAGGTCTCCGCTTTCCGATTCCAGCCTTCCTGATGGAATATTGTTGGCGTCTTCAGATCGCTATCACACAGCTTACCGTCCATACTATTCGTAATATGGTCGGCCTCAAACACCTTGCTGACCAATGCGGGGTCAAATTGACTGCCTACTTTGTTGAGGACATGATGCGTTTTACTAGGCAGAAGGGTTTTAATGGCATTTGGTACGCTAGTGCTACGCCTGGATACAAGCTGATGGATCATCCGCCATCAAAGACCCATACTTGGATGAACAGATACTTTTATGCTAAGGTCGATGAAGCCTTGGTAGAGGATATGTCGATAGGTTTTAAGACTGAATGGAATTTGTCCCCTGGTAGTTTCTTGGGTGATCTTTGTCCTTTTCCTTTTGTTCTGATTGTTGATCGTTAATTGCCTTTATTTTTGTTGACTTCCAGATTTGGTTGATAAATCTGCTGACCCGCCGATTCCTAACTTCTTTGAGGTTCGTGATCTACTAAGGAGGCAAACGATTCTTGACTGGAGGACTATTCCGCAGCTAGACCATACTAGGGGCAGGAAACCATCGAAAGGTATTGTTTCGTTGTGCTAGCCGATATTCGTTCCATCAGTTTGTCATTTATGTTCTGCTGAGGATCTTGGTTTATAATGATAGGGGGTGCTAGTCAAGCAAGGATGGTGAAATTGGGCGTTCCCAAATACTCCGGCAAGCCGGCCTCGAAGAAGAAGAATGCCGCAGAAGAGAAGGAGCTGCAGTTGGCTCTGAAGAAGAGTCTGGTTGACCAATCATCCATTCAGGGTTCTCGCGCTGGGGGTGCCTCGAGTAGCTGATCCTCAGAAGGTAACAAATCTTCGCGGGACAAGGGGAAAAACAGTGAGTCTGTTCGGCGAGATAAGGACATTGTTCCGATCGACCTCACAGTTGACAAGGAGCGTTCTTCTTTAAAAAATTTGTCTGACCCGATAGGGGATTCTAGTAAGCGCAAAGAGGTTCCGGCTGGTTCTGATGCGGTCGCTGGGTCTAAAAGACCCAAGACCTCCTCGCTGGATCCGAAGGACAAAGGCGTCCAACCTTCCTACTTTCTACACTTCCGCTACGCGAAGGACACCCCTTTTCTGTCTGACAAAAGGGAATGTGGATCTCTCATTCGCGAGGTTTCCAAAATACCGGGTGATCGTTCTGAGGGGGATTTGAAGGAGGATGACGCGTTTGACGAATGGGCTCGGCATCATCTCCAGGTTTATACTCTTTTCTCTATATATATATATATATATATATATATATATATATATATTTTTTTTTTTTTTTTTTTTTTTTAACTTTGTTTGGTTTTGTCTTAGTCTGCGGGCTCGATGTACTCGATGGTTTGTCGCTACGAGCGTAGGCTTAAGGCTGCCGAACGTGAAACTGCCCTTGCCGAGGCTGGACTGAAAGATTGCCAGAGCCAGGTTAGCAAGTATCGATCCGAATCGACTAAGGCTTGGCGAGAGTTTGACCGTCTGAAGGAAGAGAACCGCCAACTGCAAGGGTCGTTGGAACGTTCTTGCGCCGACGTCATTCGCCTGGAAACTTCCGTTCGACAGGCTGCTGAAGGATTTGATCGTCAACTAAAAGCTGCGGTCGAGAAGAGAGCCGAGGAGATACGTCACGAGGTGAGGGACTTTTACCGCGATCGGTCGGACCAAAATCGTCAGCATATTTGGGATGTGAGGCGGGCTTTCAATCCAATAATGATGAAGGCTCAGGCGAATGGTATCTTGAAGCAGGTCGAAGATCTTGTGGCTGATGGTTGCCCAATCCCTGCTAAGACGATCCAATTTGTCACTGACGGTTCGGCTTTTTGGGATAATGTTGTGGACGGCATCGAGATCACTCCGCTTGTTAATGACGGGTATGTGGTGACTCCGACTGCTGAGCGTGTTGCGGCTAATCCTCGGCGTATTCCTGGCTATGATGAGATCGTCGATTTTGACGAGTATGGCTCGAACATGCCGTCTGCTACCGCCGAGGTGGTGGAACCCGATTTGCCTGACGCTGGAGAACAAGCTCCCAATGCTGATGTTCAGTTGACGAGGCAGGAGACGCCGGAACGCGACATTGTGACCGGCCTTGCTTTGGCGGACGCTGCTGTGGCTCCGGTTTCGGAGGGTCGTAGTATTCAAATTGCCGGGCTCGTCAGCGATGCGGGTGTGAGGGACCCGCTAGCCTCTGCTCCAGTCACCGCTCCTGAAGGCGAGGATGAAATTGTGCCGGAATAAGCCCTGCATGGCTTTTGAAATTATGCCGTTTGTGGCTTTTAAGACTTATTTTACGCATCACTTACTGTTCCCTTTTTTTTTTTTTTTTTTTTTTAGTAAGACTTGAATGTTTTGAGGTAGGTTTATTTCTACTGCCTTCCTGTTGGACGTGAATGATGATGATGGGCGTTATGCCCATAGAATTTTAACATTGCGATTTATATATGTCTCTTTTTTTTTGACGAGCTGGGGCGAGACTTAGGCAAAATTAGGATTTGCCATAGTCCCCCCTTTTTGACGAGCTGGGGCGAGACTTAGGCAAAATTAGGATTTGCCATAGTCCCCCCCCTTTTTGACGAGCTGGGGCGAGACTTAGGCAAAATTAGGATTTGCCATAGTCCCCCCCTTTTTGACGAGCTGGGGCGAGACTTAGGCAAAATTAGGGTTTGCCATAGTCCCCCCCTTTTTGACGAGCTGGGGCGAGACTTAGGCAAAATTAGGATTTGCCATAGTCCCCCCCCTTTTTGACGAGCTGGGACGAGACTTAGGCAAAATTAGGGTTTGCCATAGTCCCCCCCTTTTTGACGAGCTGGAGGACCAATGTGTTAATTGGCTGCAACTCTTGGACTCTTCGGCTTTGCTATATTAAATGCTTGGTTTAAATGGTGAATTGCTTTTCCAAGGCGTTTCTCATCATTACCGCGTGCGGATGTTGCGTGTGGCGCGATTTTTATTGCGAGGCGTTGGTTGGTTGAGGAGGGAGGTGCATTAAATGCGGGAAAGTGGACGGGTAACCGTCGTGTCGCTTCAGGTCTACCTTATCTTTGCTATATAAGGGGAGGCGTGGGTGGGCGAAAGTGGATCACGCAAGCTTCTCTCCACCTTCTCTTTATTTTTGGCTTTGTTTACTATCTTTCTTTGCTTCATACCCGCCTTGCTCTTTCTCCGTTTTGACGATGAGTGACTCCGAGGACTCGGGGGAATGGGTTCCGGTGAATCGCGGAGAACGGATTGTCTTTGGTCGTCCTCGTACTGGTCGTTCTCCGTCGCCAGTGCGTGTCGATCCGGCTCAGCCTAGCGATGGGTCGGGTCGATTCGTTGAAGTTCGTCCCAACGACCTGTTCTTCCCATGGAGAAGCCCACCGGTTGCTGCTGCGTCACCCCCGTTTCGACCATTGCCGCGGAATTTCGTACCGGGTGTTGCTGAGATTCCGGTGGAGTTCCTTCAGTCCTTGAGTCCCGACGAAAGGCGTCTGGCGGTTGGCTGGTTTAGGACGGTTAGTTCGTCGTATTGAGTTTTCCACCGTTTGGTTCGACCTTTTAACTATTTTGCTTCTTTTTTTCTTGTTGATGGTAGATCGAGACTCAGCATCGGGCCTACCGTCGCCAGCACGAGTTTCTGGTCAAGCAGATTATGGATCTCGAGATGGGGATGCGGAAATTGGAGGCTGGGCCAGAGGATTGGGAGCGATTTGGGTTCGGCAAGTTCCGTGCGATGCCTTTCTGGCTCCGTGATCGAGTTCGTATCTACAGTCGTGAAGTCCGCGAGAATCGCTGAAGGTGTTCGGCGTATTCTGTGTTTCTATCGGTTGTCGAACCGTTTTTTTTGGTACCCCTGTGTTGGGTTACTTGTTATTCTCGGAATTCTTGAATTATGGTTGGTCGTAACATCTGTTTTTTTTTTGTTGAACACTTTACCCGCTCTGCGGGTCTTCTTTTCAGATGCTTATGTTATATTTGGGTTATCCTCAACAGTGAGACGTCTCTCATCTTATTATGTCGAGCCGAAAGTCTTTGTTCGGAACCCCCCTTTTTTTTTTTTTTTTTTTGGGCCTGCTTTTGCAGGATGCGGCTGCTAGATTTTGGGAGCGAGAAACGTTGGATTCGCGTGTTAAAGCTCGGCTTATTCCCTACCTTGGACTGAAGAGATTGCGCGCTGGTGGCGGCTTATCTTGCTCATCGGCCTTGGTTTATTTGCGAGCAATGGTTGGAGCTCGGCTTACGACTTACACTTCGTGCGGGGTGCAATTTATTATTATCTTGTTTTAGTCGGAACAACTGGCCAAATTGCCGACCTTGTTTGGATATATATATATATATATATTTTTTTTTTTTTTTGTATTTGTTGTTGCTTGTACGATATTTGTCAATTTTTGCAAGTCAATATGCTTGATAAAAGAGGCGCAGAGATTCACCAAAGAAAATTGCATTCATAAGTACTGGCTGCACCTTTTCAGGTTGCCTACGTACCTCCTTTTTTTTTTTTAAAGGAGGATCAAGCCGATCGTAGTTCAGATTACATAGATATTAAATACTCCTAGGTGGAAATAGAAATATAATATGCGTAAAATATAAACTTCTTAATAGAAATAGCGTTTAAGGTTGCCAGCATTCCAGGACCGCGGGATTGCCTCGCCGGACATGGTAGTTAGCTCGTAGACTCCGGGGCGGACGACCTTGGATACTTGGTATGGCCCTTCCCATTTCGCACCAAGTTTTCCAGCGTTGAGTTCGGTGGTATTCTCGAATACCTTGCGTAAAACGAGGTCTCCCTCGTCGAAAGATCGCAGGTTGACCTTTTTGTTATAGTGACGGGCTGCCGCCTGTTGGTAATTCTGAATTCGGAGCAAAGCGCGATCTCGTAGCTCTTCGATCTCGTCGAGGCTGTCGTAGAGCATTTCATCATTTAGCTCGGCATCCTTGACTAGCATGGTTTGGCGTAAACTGCCGACGCTTACTTCGGCTGGTGCCATTGCTTCCGGGCCATAAGCTAGCGAAAATGGTGTTTGTCCTGATGCTCTTCGTGGAGTTGTTCGGTGAGACCATAATACGCCATCTAGCTCGTCAGCCCAAAGACCTTTCTTCTCTTCGAGTCGCTTCTTTAAGCCATTTAAGATCGTCTTGTTAGTCGCCTCTGCTTGGCCATTCCCTTGAGGGTACCTCGGGGTTGACTTACTGAGCCGGATGCGCCAACTTGCGCAGAAATCATCGAATTTCTTTGATATGTTTTTCCACACAAAATTCTGGACCTCATTCGCTTGGATTTTCTTATAGGAGTCAGCTTCAACCCACTTGGTGAAGTAGTCAGTCAATATAAGAAGAAACTTTTTGCCGCGCGAAGCGGGTAGTGGTCCAACGATATCCATTGCCCATCTCATGAACGGGTACGGCGCTATTGTCGTCGAGAGTAATTCTGCCGGAGCGTGTATGTCGGACGCATGTCTCTGACACTTTTCGCACTTCATGGCAAACTGTTCGCAATCGCCGACCATGGTCGGCCAATATATTCCATGCTTTCTGATTTTTAGTGCTAGGGCGTGTCCGCCGGAATGATTTCCTCCGGCTCCTTCATGCGTTTCCTGCATTACTCGCTGGGCCTCTTCTGCCGAGATGCAATGTAGTAATATGCCGGCCGCGCTCCAACGGTAAAGGCGTCCCTCAACCATAACGTAATGTGCCGCTTTCTTTTTAAGGCGCCGGGATTGCCATTTATCCGCCGGAACTACTCCTTCATTGATGTACCGACGTATTTCCTGGCGCCAGTCAGCCTGCTCGGCGATGGGTTCGGCCTCATGGTTAGGTTGTGTCTCATCGTCGAGGTCGGCATGTTCCTCCGAGTTGGCGGATATGATGTTAACTTGCGCCCCGGCGTCAATGCTACTTACCGAAATACTTTCGACTGGGATTACCCGACGTAGGTCAGGGTCTGAGGTTGACGCTAGGACGGCCAGAGCGTCCGCGGGAGCATTGGCGCTTCGCGGTATTTTGTCGATCACGAAGTGATCGAACTCTTGTGCGAGCTCCTTAACTATTTTCAGGTATGCGTCCATGCGGCCACATTTGGTACCGTACTCGCCATTGTATTGATTGGCGACGAGCTGGGAATCGCAGTAGGCGTGAAGCCTTTTTACGCCGATCCCTGCTGCGAGTCGCACTCCGGCAAGTAAAGCTTCATACTCTGACTCATTATTGGTGGCTGTGAAATTGAGGCGGAACGACTGCTCGACGACCTCTCCGGTGGGGGATGTCAGACGAATCCCGATTACTGATCCGTGCTGTGACGAGGCTCCGTCGACGTACAAATACCAGTTTTCCTCGTTTGAAGTCGGAGAGGTGAAATGTTGAGGCAGCTCGACAATGAAATCTGCTAAAACCTGAGACTTCATGCAGTTCGGCCCAATATTCGATATCGTATTCACTCAATTCGACTGCCCACTTCGCCATGCGACCTGATTGTCCCGGGCTATGAAGAATTTGCCGCAGAGGTTGGTTGGTCAAGACCGCGACGGTATGCGACTGGAAATAGGGTCTGAGCTTACGAGCTGAAATTACCACGGCGTATGCTATTTTTTCCAAGTTCGGATAACGCAACTCGGCCCCGTCGAGGGTCTTGCTGACGTAAAAGATAGGCTTTTGCTCGCCTCGGTCGTCCCTGACTAATACTCCGCTAACTGCCGACCCCGAAACGGCGATATACAGGTAGAGCTTTTCTCCCTCCTCGGGCTTTGAAAGTATGGGAGGGGTGGTTAAATAAGTTTTTAATTCGACGAACGCCTGCTCACATTCGTTGATCCATTCGTACGCTTTATTCGTCGATCGCAACAGTTGGTAGAACGGCAAGCTTTTGTCGGTCGACCGCGAAATGAATCGGTTTAGGGCTGCTATCCTGCCAGTCAGGCGTTGGACTTCGCGCTTGTTTCGCGGCGAGGGCATGTCGAGTATGGCTTTTATCTGCTTCGGGTTTGCCTCTATTCCCCTTTTTGTGACGATGTACCCTAGAAATTCTCCTGACGTCACACCGAATGAGCATTTTGCCGAGTTGAGTTTCATGTTGTACTTATTCAGGGTTTGAAAACACTTTCGCAGGTGCTCGACATGATCGTTTGCGCTCGCGGATTTAACTAACATATCGTCGATGTACACCTCCATAGTTACTCCCAATTGGCCTGCAAACATCTTATTGACAAGACGTTGATAGGTGGCTCCCGCGTTTTTCAGACCGAACGGCATTACCTTGTAGCAGAACGTGTCTTGATCTGTGATAAAGGCGGTTTTTTCGCGGTCATCGGTGTGCATCAAGATTTGGTTATATCCCGAGAAGGCGTCCATGAAGGAGAGCAATGCATTGCCCGCCGTGGCCTCGACAAGTCTCTCGATATGTGGTAGCGGGTAGCTATCCTTGGGGCAGGCTTTATTGAGATCCGTGAAGTCGATGCAGACTCTGTTCTTCCCGTTTTTCTTCTTAACCACCACCGAGTTTGCTAGCCACTCAGGATACTTAACTTCCATGATTGACCCGGCATCTAACAACTTTTTGACCTCGTCATTTACTGCTTTAGATCGTTCGGGTCCGAGCTTCCGTCGCTTCTGCTTGACAGGTTTATAAGTGGGATCGACGTTAAGTTCATGACTTGTGACGTCCATGCTGATCCCAACCATATCATCAAAAGACCAGGCAAAGGTGGAAGCGTTGTCCTTCAAGAATTGGATCAATTCGATTCTTATTGCCGGGTCGAGATCAGCGCCGATCCCAACGCACCGCTTTGGGTCACTCTCGTCGATATTGATTTCGTCAAGCAGGTGGTGACTTGGAATTTCCTCGGGGCTAGGTGCTGGCAGCTCGTCCAGCGCTTGCTGTGATTGCTATAAGTCAGCGGCCTTCCGTAGCTTGCATTCGATTACGAAACAGTTCCTAGCGTCCCCTTGATTGCCCTTAATTGTGAATATTTGGCCGGACAGGGGGAACTTTACACACTGGTGATAAGTGGATGGGACGGCCTGCATGTCGTGAATCCAGGGGGATCCGAGGATGATGTTATAAACAGCCGGCTTGTCGACCACCACAAACTTGTGCCACGAGGGTATGCCGGACACGTAGATTGGCAGCTTGATTGTGCCGGACGTCATCATGTAATTTCCGTCGAACCCGGTGAGCGGCCTGATCGATGGTTTGATTTCTCTATTATTGACCTCCATTTTGTCGAGGACATCTCTAAAAATTACGTTAACGGAGCTCCCTGTGTCGACCATAATCCTCGTCACTTCGCTCTCACCAACGTGTAATTCGATGACGAGAGGATCGTTGTGCGGGAAATTGACTCCAGCCAAGTCGTTCGCTGTGAACGTGATCGGAGGTACGAAGGGTGGGACTTTAACTGGCCAGACCGCAGCTGTGCCGGCCTTTACGTAGTCGCGAATTGAACGTACGGAATCTCTGCACGCTGTCAATCCTCCCATTATCATGTCAACACGGCGACGGGGCGGCCATTGGGCCGCCGTCGGGTCGGTGTAGAGGGTGTAGGTGCCAAACTCCGTTGGGAATTTAACACACTGATGGTAGGTGGACACCACGGCCTTCATTTTATGGAGCCAGGGCGTCCCAAGGATGGCATTATACGCGCTTGGACGGTCGACGACTGCGAAGTCAAAAAGGTGAACCGTACCACCGACCCTCATTGGGAACATGACCGTTCCTAAAGAGGTAAGAGAGCACCCGTCGAAACCAGTCAAGATTTGCACTTCGGGCATGGTCAGATGCAGGTCGACCTTTATCTGAGGGAGTGCCCTCAGGAAGATGACATTAACGGAGCTTCCTGTATCGATCAACACATCCGGGACTAAGCAATCTCCGATGTTTATTTCAACAACGACAGGTCCAGTGGACGAAGTCCGATGCTCAGTAGTGTCCTCCTCTTCGAACATGATCGGAGAGTACGATCGGCATATGGGTGTTCTGCCAGGTAACCAATCGCGTTCGGCTCTCTCGACGTCGTGGACGGGATATACGGTGCGAGGCCTGTTAGGGTCGTACGGTAGGCTTCCTCTTATTACATTAATTCTACGACGGGCTGGTGGTGGTGGCGCGTCAGCCGATTGGTTTTCTTGTCCTCCCACCTGGTTGCCAGCTGGGGGCTGGTTATTCGGCGCTGGTCCATTGTTGAAGTGGTTGTTTGGACCTCATCCTTGATGCCCATGACGTCCTCGACCTCGCCCTCGCGGGGCATTGCTCCTGAACTGGCGTAGCTCAACTTTGACCTCGCCGTTGAGGTATTTGCCCAGCAGCGCATTTTGCAAGTGTCTGCAAGACTGCGTAGAGTGTCCGGTGTACTCGTGTAACTCGTAATACAAGTTATGGTCAGGCTCTTCTCTTGCCCCTTTTGGTGGGGTCGTCGGTACTATAGCTGACGAGCTGACTGCAGGGGTTGGCGGGGCGTCATTGACGAGGTACGTTGCGCCGCGCTTCTTACTGTCCGTGAGGTATTCTTTGTCGAGGTGTTGGCGAGGTTCGTGGTATACCTCTTTTGCCTTGCCCGTCGCCGCCTGAGCTCCGGTAGAAGCACGTTTTTTGTTGTAGATGACTTTTTCTTCTTCCAATTCAATGTGGACTCCCGCTCGATGGAGGGCATCTTGGAAAGTCGGGAACCTGTTCAACTTGAGATCCTTTCGGAACGCGGATTCGTACCACAGGGCCTTGTGAAGGGCTGCAAGCGACACGCTATGGGGTGCTTTTACCTGTGTGGCAATCTTTTTGAACCTATCCATAAACGTTCGCAACGGCTCATGCTCCCCTTGCTCGATATTGTGGAGATCAGCGATTGTCGCGGTGGGGACGGCCAATATCGAGTATTGCTTCAAGAAGGTCAGCGAAAGTGTACGGAAGCTGTCGATTGAGTCGGGCGGCAAAGAGGAGAACCAGCCGAGGGCGTCGCCGCTCAGGTTTTCGATGAAAAGCTGGCATTTTCCGGCATCTAGCTCCTCCGGGGAAAACTCGCAACGATGGATTGCAATTTCGAAGGATGTCAAATGATGGGTCGGGTCCGAATCTCCCTTATACGGAGGCAAGTGCTTTATTTTGCAATCGGGACGAACGACGACCCTACGGATTCGCGCAGTGAATGGCGTTTTCTGGGATTGCTCCAACATATGGTCTACATCAGGTGCCGCGCTGGTTGCCTGGTGGAACTTGCTTGTGACATCTTTCATTTGACTTTTGAGTTCGGCCAATTCTCCACTCTGGTTCTGATCGGCACTATTAGGATCGGCGTTATTAGTGCCGTCCGGATGTTCGGCATTTTCTTGTAGTTTTGCACAGACACTGGAGAGAGTGGCGAATCGCTCCTCTGTCTTTCTATCCTGGGCGTCGATCTTCTCCAGGATGCTTCTCATTAGTGCTCCTATGTCAAGGGCGCTGGTGCCTTCTCCGATTGAGCCGTTCGGCGTTGTCGGGGGCCGGGTCGGCGGTATTGGAAGCTCCTCTTGGGCTTGCTGGACGCGGTCCGGTGTGTCCGCCACATATCCGTCGCTGCCCGTCGTTTCTCTTTCTGCCATTGCTCGAGATGTACTCCGTCGATGTTGGACTTTCTTCAAAAGCTTTCCTTGTTTGTTTCCCTGGATGCGCACCAAATGTTGAACTAATATATCTACTAGCTCGAAGATGATAGAATTAAGGGGCGAAACAAAGAACTTTTATTTAGATAGTCAAAGATCGTCGAATTACAATACAACCGTTATAAGCCGATCGGCGAATTACAGAGAATTGTATTTCTCAAAATGACTAACTGAACTACAGCTTTAGAATCGGATTATTTCCTGACTCTTGCCGGATGTTCCTCCGCCTCTGCAAGTCGCTCCCTCCTTATTTATAGCTGATGGGACGTTCCACTTTATGCCTCGGGATCGATGTGGGATTGTCTTTCGAGCAGAGTCGGTGATCGTTTTTATTCGGGCCGTCACTTGCTGGGCTGCCCGTCTCAATTGGGTCTTCTAGAAGCTTTGTCGGCCCGATAGGTGGGTTTTGGTCAGACTTCGTTCTTAGACTTCGGGGTGACTATTTCGATAATAGGCCTGTAGAAAAGCCTGTTAAGGCTGGGTGAAACCCATATCCAACAATAACCAAAGTTTCGGATATGCACCTCACATCCATCCATAATAATAAAACAAAAAGAGTATTAATCCAACAAAATTTCCTTGTTTAGAGCCTATATGCATTATATATATATATATGTATGTATGTATGTTAAAAATAAATTAAATCTTTTTGATGAAAATAAATAGCTAATTGAATCGTTGGAATCTAGTACTTAGGTGCCTTCTTAGGCTTTGGAAAGGATAGATAAGGTTTTTGAAGGGCCATTGTCACTTTCATGCATATGCTTTACTTTTCTTAATTACCAAAAGTTATTCTATTTACAATAAACTATACACATATTAATGTGGCAAATAATAGAAAGAAAAATCTTTAAGAAGATATATCATTATGTTTCATCAGCAAACATATCTTAAACTAGAGAGAGGAGCAAACTCATAATGTAGATATATGTGTGGATTGGATGACCTGAATTCAATTTTTCTTTGAGTAGAATTATTTTTCACTTTGATTTAGCGTCCAATGTTGGCCATGATACAACCTTAAATAACCATAAAAGATTTTTCTTTCAGTTTCCTGTTGTTGCACGGAGGAACCGACGACTGGTCATATATACATATATACCCCAACAAAAATATATTTGTCTACCAATTTAAAACATTTTTTAATGTTATGAAAACTACGTATAGATCATATTTAGCAAAAAAAAAAAATCTACGTATAGATCATATTATGTACTATATATATTCGTCGTTAAAAAAACATGTTATGTATACGTATGTAAGATCATGTTAAACGAGTTTGAAGTTTGAACACATATAATCTTTTGAACAATGATGAATTATGCAATCACTACATTGCATTCAAGCTAACTAATTCCAAAGTTGGCAATACCAATAATATTTAAACTTAATTCTCTCGATCTCAAACAAATATCTCAAAGATTTCCAACCCTTTAAATAGTTTGTACTTTGTACTTTGTAGTATCGTTAATCACATCTGGTTAATAAAAGTTAACTGTATTGTTTCTTGTGTTTGTTCTTTGATTTTGGTGTAAAAAACAAAATCCAGAAAATTTGGTTGTTTCTTGTATCATGTTTACTTGTTTACTAGTTTTCTGTGTAGAATAATTGTTAGCCACCATTTAGGTAACGGAATTTTAAGAACTATACCAGGAAAACATAAAGAAAAAACTGCACGTACGTATACAAAAACTATATATATATATATATTTTGGTCGATGAATAATATTATCTAAGAATCCTTTTTAATATCTACCTCTAGTTCCACCTAAGATAATATATAGTCAAACAGAATCTAAGAGCATCAAATTTACTGACTTGTAATCTAGTCACGCTTCTATTTCTGTGGCCTCACTCCAGCCACCATCTTATAAAGACTTAGACTTAAACTAATTAAACTATGTTGTGATTATTGACATAATACCTTCTCAGATTATTCTTTTGTGTCACACTAATACCTTAAAATAATCCAAGCATACTTTTGTCGCCGACTCGCCGTTGGTTACTTTTTCTTTTTAGTTGTCTAATGTATATAACCGAATAAAAGTGAAAATGGATAAACTTTGTGTTAGGACCTACAAAGCATGTGGATATATGTCGGTCCGACATAATTTCCCATGTGGGCAATACTAATTTGTCGAGCTTATGACCAATTATTATATACTATATCTTAACTAACCAAAGAAAAAAACTGACCAGAGAATGTGGTTGTTGAGTGGCAAAATTCGAATGGAAATGATTCTCTTATCGATCCAAGTTAGGGGATCAAAATTTACGTATCTAAGTACTTTTACTATTGGTTACGTATTGACTACAGTAAACGTTTTAACCAACCTAAAAAAGAATCTGGTTTTCATAGAACTTAAAGATTAGTTTGAGAAAAGTTTGCTAAATACAGCATAACTAACAACTAATCAAAAGATAAATCGGTCAAATATTAATCATAATAGTAAGTATCACATAAAACTCTTTAACAAGACAAAATCATAAACCTTAAATCATCACTTCTATATTATAAACTACTCTCTCAAATACATGTTACGGACCAAAAACTATAACTTGTTTCATAACAAATAAATGAAAGATAAATTGCTCAAAATTAATCTCCAAAATAGTTTATGTTACTTTATTCTTTTTATTAATTTTCGGTCTGCATTTTGTTACGCAAATACACTTTAGTAATTCTCTCAATAATCCAACAAGATTGATGACGGTGATCAAATTACTAGAGACTATTTATTTGTTTTGAACTCAATGATAACATATCTAAAAACTTCTTTATCCAAGAAAAAAGAAATTCAAAAAACTTACCCTAGCTAGCTAGTATCTGTAGCCAAATTACATTGATGTATAATATGAAATAAAGACACATAAGACTGGTGTTTGGATTGACAAAAAAAAAAAAAAAAAAAAAGACTGGTGTTTGACACGAACATAGATTAAACGGTTTGTAGATAAATTGTCGGCGACTTTTAATCGTAAGACTGAGAACTACCTTCTATCGGGGTTGGCATGTACCTTTTGTCAAAATTATTTTGCAGAGTGTCTTGTCAAATTATATTCCTTTTCCACCTTAGCTCAATTTCATTTTGTCACTCATCTTCCTTTCTTACGTGGTCGGACAGAACAACTCTTTCTTCATCTCATGTTGAAAAAATAATATCTTATATGAGAATATTTTTCTCAATTTTGAAATGACATTTGACTTACTATATTTCTGATACTTGTATTTTTTTGTTTGAATTTAATTAACTATATTTTGGATCTAATTAACTACAGGCCATAAATCCAAGAATTCAAACACATGCCATAACTACATACCATAATTTTTGTGTTTGAATTTTTGAGTTTAATTTATGTGTTTTATAGAATACTTGAGTTTAATTTCTTCATTTGAATCTTATATAATTTTGATGGGAACAAGCGGAATCAAATTTAAGTAAGATGGTGGGATGATATTATTTAAGTAAATTAGTTTAAATTTTTTAAAAAAAATTTATATAAAATTAAATTTTTGAGCTTACTTTCTGAAAAATTATGTAAGATTGTGAAATGGTTTTGATCTAATTTTATAATTATTTTATTCGATTCACAATTATTATTTCAAATTTCATGGTATTTTTGAATTACATAACATTTATAAGTTTTCATATTAGGAATTTCAGAATAAATTATGAACATAATCAGTTATGTTTTGATTTAATTTAATATCATCATTTTATGCATTGCTTTATATCTACCCATTATTTTCCTCAATTTTCATTTTTGTTTATATTACTTCTCATTTTTAACTTATTATTTTGAAACACTTGCAAATTTATGATCATTAATATTTGATTTCAATCCCTTCTCTCTCTTACAGGCTCAAACATTCTATATAAAGTTTAGTTTTCTTTAAACAACCTATTACCATAAAAATACATCCTTTTTCAGACTATTGTCAAAATTAAAACATCTACTTTTTCTATCATCGATTCAATCTCCAACGAACAACAAAACACCGGTAACAATAGTATCGTTGTTCGGATCATCCGTTTTTGTGAAGTTCCTAACTTTAGCAGAAATATTATCTTACTAAGTCTTGAATATTTTTCCACAAATGTAAATTATTTATACTATTGTTCATCTTTTGATAATTTATGCAATCATTTTAAAATATTTATAAAAGAAAATAAATAATTTCATGTGTATTTGATTTTAAAAGAATTTTTATATATAACGATGTTGGGCGTTAGATTCTTAGAGTGAGGGCTTGACTGGTTCAAACGCAGCGGTTGCGGTTACGGTTGCGGGAGTTTGCGAAAGCGGATGGTTACGGTTTCAATCGTTATTAAGCATTTTGAACGATTGGTTTAGCGGTTTAAAATTGGTGCGTTTGCGGGAGATTTACGAATGGTTGACCAGCAGGTGCAATAGCGGTTAAAACATAATAAATGTGATATATAATTATATAAATGTTTTAAAATATCAAAAATTTTATTAAATTTGATTAAGAAGAGTTGAAAGAAACCTTACTGTATTATATCATCTAATAATAAAGTAAAGTTTTCTTTTGGAGCTTTCCAAAAGATTGTCATCTGATGCTCTCTTCTTTCACAAGTGTCATTTTGTTTCTTTTAATTTTTAATGTAACAAATTTATTCAATTGAATTTACATAATAAAATTTTCGCTTAACAAATAATTTGATGATTAAATAATTTAAGGGATTAGTTTGATAACAAAACAATAAAATTCAAAGCAGCAAAAATTTGAGGGATTTAATTACTTCAATACAAAAAAAGTTACGATATGTTTTGTTTATTTTATTTTGCATCAAAACATTAAGAACCATATATAAAAGGAACATATATTAAATATTTTAAAAATAAAATTTTCATATAAAAAAACTTGAGTTCAAAAATATATTTGTAAAATTAAAATATATCATAATTGATAAAAAAAATAGAATTAAATATATCTTGCGTATTGCGCAAGCCTATTTCTAGTATATATATATATATATATATATATATATTGAAGTTGGGAAGAAAAGTAACCAAAACTAAAGTTTATTTTAACCCAAAAAAAAAAAATAACTAAAGTTTATAACTGAAACCTTTCCATACAAGGGCACAATGGTTTTATAATTAATCACCTTCTCATTTCACCATTAGTAAATATTAAACGAGGTCTGAATGACTATGTTCGTGACATGGAAGACCGTCCTTTGGTTTTTCAAACCATAATTATAATCGTCCGGACAATTCAGAAACAACAATGGACAACTCTTTCTTACTTGTCTCCAATGCTAACACTTATAATGACTATTTTGAGGTTGTCCTCCTCGTATTAATTCTATGTAGACCACACTTTTCTTTCTCTCTCTCCCTCGTTTACCCAGGGTTTACCATTTACCATACACAACAACAGTTAACTATACCTATTTCGAACACATATATGAATTCTCCTAAAGTTAATATGCTTGTGGTGAAACAGTTAATTTGTTGATAGGCTTATTGGTTACAATTCTTTAATTACAAAAGCATTATCATAATGCTATAACACAATGTTTGTCATAAAAGATACCGTTCCCTTTGTTATATACAATTGATTCCTAGCACCTATGATGATATATTCGACGGTTATAAAATACCGTTAGGGAAAAAATCCATAACAAGTGACAAGCGAATTCATTAACTAAAATATGTATACCTTATAATAGTTTAGCATAAGAATCTAGGTTAGTTGTAAATTTATATTATCCTAGTGAACGTTATGTCAAACCTTTTTATTTCTTAATCAACTATATGCATGTAAAGACAATTCTTACTGGTCCCTAAATTTTAGATTTTCCACCTGAGAACTCCGAGCACTAGATCAATTGAATAACCCATATATACCAACACCACGATTAATGCCTATGTGTACGTGCATTAAATTCTATAATAATAATAAAATATGAATTGTATTTAATTTGGCTTTCGTTTGCTGTGGATCCCATCATGTTTCTCTCCACTGACCCAAACTACTCTCGATTCAAAACCTACTCTATGTTGGTGTTTCTCATTTTTTATAAATAGAAACCAGCAATGCAATACAAAGCCATCATACTCTCTCAGCATCATCTCATTTTGCATCTCTCTCACAATCTCTGACAAGCACCCACAACTTGCATTTTTTCCTCTCAGTCACCTTCTATGGCAAATTTGATCCTTAAGCAATCTCTAATCATAATCCTAGTCATATTTTCATCACCTATCCTAAGTTCTCAAGCTCGAATCCTCCGTGCATATCGTGCCGCGTCCATGAGCAATATAGACAGTCAGGTTCTATTACGAGAACTCGGGTTTGATCTCTCTAAGTTCAAAGGTCATAACGAGAGGCGTTTCTTAGTGAGTTCCGACAGGGTTTCACCAGGAGGTCCCAATCCGCAACACCATTGAATGGTCATTACCAATATAAAACTTTACCCGAAGATCCAAGCACTAATAAATGTGATTGAACCATGCATGTCATATGAATATCGTTATTGACTTATTTCTATGTTTTTCACTTCTCTGTCTTTCTTTCTATAAACCTTACGTACAATATTGTTCTATCAAGGTTTTGGTCTTCTTCTACCACCTTACCTTTGACACATCAGGCTTTTTCTCTGTACGTTTTCTTGTGTCACCAATGAGTTACCTTTAATGTAACAGAAATTGGCTAATAATTAATATTCCCCTGTCTTTTGGGTTTGATAATTTACAAAAGATAGAGAAATATATTGTTTTGAAATTCAAAATGCAAACGAATTATTTTTGCAAGTAGATGTTATTGTGAGGTTTTAGAAAGTTACTAGTATGAGATTTTAAATGGATATGAATTTGTAAATCTGATCTGGGTAATATCAATATTGTGAATGGTGTCAATTTTGTAGTGATAATTAATTCTCACAAAAGATAATAACACTACAAAATATGTTATTAAAGAATTTATATGAATTAGCTAGTAAAGCTTTTCAGGAAAGCATAGTCAAAATTTGCTTCTATCGTTTTATCGTTCTTAATTACTGTTGAGAATTTTATTCAATGACTTCGTATCCTACCGTTGTATATCTCTTTTGTAAATTACATTTCAAAAATAATGAATAAGAAGATGTTTTATGAAAGAAAAAAAAAATATATATATATATATATATATATATATATATATATATGAATTCAACCGTAAAAAGTTATTATAAATTTAACGAAGTTATAAAAAAATCTCAGCTATTTTTTTCTTTAAAGAATATCAATGATAATGTATGAAATTAATACAGGTTCAGGAGTTAAGACTTAAGAGATGTAGAATAAATTGTAGTTATTAGCCATAATGTTTATGATGAAGTTAAACACGATTGTATATATTACATCTGGACTGGAACCAACTAAAAAAAAACAAAAACAAAAAGAAACATTTCGCATCTAAAAATACAAATTTTCTTTAAGCAGTTCATATATAAGCACATCATAAAATATCTAATGCAACACATAAAGTTAGAGATAAAGTATAACAAATATTCAAGAATAAGAGAACTGGGATACTCTCTTAGCCTAGATCTTTGATATACTTCTACTATGACACCACCCGTCTTCGGAAGATAGTTGTGCATGTACACAATTTGGAAAGAAAGAAACGTGTGCCTTCAATCAAGCCAAGCTATTCAAGCAAATTGATCTCACTATTAGGAACAACATTTCTGCCTAACACAATAGACGTGCAATAGTCTGCTCTGCACTTGGTTTACTAATTCGTACTAGTTTAAAAAAAAATGTACTAGTTACAGTTTACTGTCCTTGTAACTAAGGGCATCATTAGTGGAGGTTACTGTAAGGGTTATTCATGTAAATATGCTTATTAAAAAATAATAAAAAGAAGACAGAAAAAAAAAAGAGAACTTTGAGAAACATTTTCCAACATGTGTTATTTACTTAGTGGCACAGATATTTAAAAAAAAAATGAAAAAGTGTAATAAAACTAATTTTTTTTAGTTTTCTGATAAATGTTTACCATTCCTCTGTTGTAGATGGTCTAAAGCCCAATTTTGTAAAACATCACTAAATTTTTATACTTTTGGCTTTCAATATAATTCACATTAAAAAAATAAGAATCAGTGAGAAACTAACATATGTTTTTTTTTTTTGTTGAAACTAATATATGTTAAAAATTAAAATTTGTTTAAAATTAAACCAATAATCAAGTGACAAGTGTGGGAACAACTCTCTACTCCTCTCTCTTACAGTATTTGTTTTAGTTAGATACCTCAATCAATGGAGATGCTCTTACACATTCGTTTATATAACATGCAAACCTATATATATATATGACTCTTTTTATATACACATACATATAACGTAAGAATAAATACTACCAAAATATTGTTTATCATACAAGATATGATTTTTGTTATATAAAAAAAAAAATTAAAAACATGTTTAATTATAAATTTTTTGTGTACCTAAGCCTTTTATAAAAAAAAAAAACATTTGTGTGTGTCTAGGACAATTGATTCCTAGTACCTACAACAATAAATTTGATAGTGACAATAACGTTAGAAAAATCCATGATCAACAACAATAAAAGCAAATTAATGAATTAAAATATATATATATATATATATATATATATATATATATACATAACCTAGTAGTACTCTAGCATAAGAATCTAAGTTAGTTGTTTAATATTATCCGAGTGACCTTATGTCAAACTTTTATTAATTCTTAATGAACTATGCATGTGTAAAGTCAATTCTTACTGGTCACTAGTATGGATTTCCACCTGAGAATTTGGATCGTTGGATCAGTTGAATAACCCCTATCGTAAATTATTCTTTTAAGTGTGTCCATGCATGAGTTTTATAATCCAAAAATATGAGTCAGAATTGGCTTCCATGGGTTGTTGTGGATCCCATCATGTTCTCTCCACTGCCCCCAAACTACTTGATCCTTAACTCGTTTGATGTCTGCGTCTCTAATTATCTATAAATAGAATATCTCAACACATACAAGTCATCATACTCTCTCAAGTCTCAACTTCATCTCATTTTGCATCTCTTTCTCTCTCTCCATCGCATAAAAATCCCACAAGACACCTTTGTTCTTTTTAATCACTTTTTTATGGCGAATTTGATCCTTAAGCAATCTCTAATCATACTCCTAATCATATTTTCATCACCAATCTTGAGTTCTCAAGCTCGAATCCTTCGTGTAGGCCGTGTTGCGGCCATGGACAATATGGATAGTCAGGTTCTCCTACGTGAACTCGGGATTGATCTCTCCAAGTTCAAAGGTCATAACGAGAGGCGGTTTTTAGTGGATTCCGAAAGAGTTTCACCGGGAGGTCCTGATCCACAACACCATTGACTGATCTTTACAGATATATATACTCTATCGGAGATCCAAGCGCAAGTAATTGTGACTGATCCATGCAAGTAATTTATA
Source organism: Camelina laxa (assembly GCA_024034495.1). NCBI lineage: Eukaryota > Viridiplantae > Streptophyta > Magnoliopsida > Brassicales > Brassicaceae > Camelina > Camelina laxa. The sequence continues at coordinate 27,791,587 of CM043883.1, forward strand.
TATCGCCATTATATGCTTTTCTTTTCTTTTTCATTAATCTTACGTACAATTTTGTTGTATCAAGGTTTTGGTATTGTTGTACCTCCTTATCATACATCAAGCTTTTTCTCTGTGTGTTTTCTTGTGTATCCAATGAGTTACCTTTTATGTAACAGCGATTGGCTTATACTTTAATGTTCCCCGGTTTTTATCGTTTGAGTTTTACCTTTTCATTTGTAGGGGAAACAAATAAAGATAAGCCTAGAGGAATTCATTGATATTACGCTTACTTTTTTTGTGATTTGATGGCCAAAATATTAAATATTTAATATTTAATCTAGTAAGAAGCGAATATATTGTAAACTAACTTAAACCAAATGATATGCAATCTAGAAAAAGTGATAAAGTGGTTGATAATCACAAGACTATGATATTGTAAATACTGTTTGATGCACTCTTACACTGAATATATAAAGTTTCGCCGACATCAACTACAGTGTTGGAAAATTTGAGAGGTTCAAATTGTAAACTAATGAACTCGACAAATTAACACATATTCTCCGCCAAAAGATTATTCTCTACGCGCGAATCCATAGATTCATAGATATTATAGTTTAGTTTTACATGACTTAATTTGGATGTACTTTAGTATCAATAAATAATATTCTAGCCTTGACATTCTCATATCTGTCTAGGAACGTTCTGCCACCAGTTGAAACCACATAATATTTAGTGTTTGATGACCTATATATGGCGACAAGATTGGTAAGTAATATACTATACGTTTTATTTTTATATACTCTCGTTGTCATGGCAACGTGATTATTAAAACATTTTGGCAATGTTTTAAGATCCAATCTCAACCGGCCGATTGGAACGATAAATTCAGAATCTGAACACTAGTCTAGTCAAGATGTTGTATTTCTAACTAAAATATGCAAGTTATACAACCTTGTCAATAACTAATGAACTAGTCATATATCTATGATATAAATGGATATAATTTATTTTAACACAAAAAAAAAAAAAGAAGAAGAAATTGCAACCACAATGATTTTTTTCTTTTGAAGAAGAAGTAACAACATAAATAAGCTAATATTTCTAACATAAAAAGGTTGGTTGAAATTTTATGTTTTATCAGATAATTATTATTCAAGAGTTTGACCCAAAAAAAATAAAGATATGGTTCAAGATTATTTTTGAACATAGGCTACATAGCAACTAGCAAGTATGCACCAGATACAGAAAATGGGCCTTATACCACTTGTTCAATATTAAATGGGCCTTATTTACCAGCAACATAATTGTTTAATAATCCATTTAGTAAGTAAACCCACTTCTCTAAACAACAGGCCATACAACAAAACAATATACCCACTACTGTATTCTATATATACATACCGAACAAAATTTTATAATGTAAAATCGATCTTCTGTGAAGAACTTATTCTTTTAAAAAAGAAAAAATTAGTTTCTATCTATTAATTTTGGTCATAGTAGGTCTTTAAATGCGTTGAAAATTTTGTAAGGAATTGTCTACCAAATTGAAAAAACAGAAAAAGGAAAGACAGATCAGAGAATCAGATGCACCTAACTATTACTTACAAGTTACACCCTACCGCGTCTCCTTCTCTCTCTCTCTATAGACCTAAATAAGAAGACTTTACTTATTAGAAAAATCAGAGAAGACGACTCACACAAGTCATCATCATACACAGTTGTAAGTTGTCACACTCACCGGAGGAGAGCTAACCACCATGTGCGACGGAGACTGCCGCCCTCTCGGTTTCCTCTTAGGTCTTCCTTTCGCCTTCCTCTCTCTCCTTCTCTCCATCATCGGTGTCGTTATCTGGATCGTCGGGTCAGTTTCTCTAATTTAATCCCTCACTCCCCCCCTTGATTTTGGAATCATTTATCACCAAATTTAGCTTTCTTCTGATTTCTCTCTCTCTCTCTCGCAGCTTGTTGTTGTCATGCATATGTCCTTGTTGCTTATGTGTGACTGTGCTTGTGGAAATCGCAATTGGGTTGATTAAAGCTCCAATTCATGTTATGGAGTGGTTCATGTCCAAGATCCCTTGTTGATTGAGATCATCATCTTCTTCATTATGTACATAACTTATATCTTATTATTGGATCTTGCTTTTTATGTAGTTTGTTATAAAAGAAACTGAGATTTGCTTATTCAGATTTGTTGTTCAATAAGAACAATGTAGAGTGTAGCTATTATATTTGTTCTTCTTCTTCTTTGTTCTTTTCCCTATCGCCGTTGAGTTTCCAAGTACCGTCATCACTTTGAACCATTCCTTTGTTTTCAAGAACCCACCAATGTCCTGGTACTAAGTACTTATCTTCAAGAGCATCTAATCCTTTGTTGACCAGAGCAATGTCGCGTTTAATCTCTAGTTTGAATTCTCCTTGATTGTGTTGTGTACCCGCCACACCGTGTAAGTAAGCCTCCAGGTTATGGAAATGTCCTAGGTTTAGAGAACGTTTCAGGTACTCTGATTTCAGTGTGTTGATCTGAAGCTCCTCTCCCACATCTGTGAACCTGAATACAGGGTAACGAGGGATGAGATCCGGGACATTTGTTATTCGTAAGATGTGGAGGTGTTGGAGAGATTCCACGAGTCTTTTGAAGCTGCGGTCACCGATGCGGGGACTGCCGAAAGCGAAGACCGTGACGCAAGATAGCCTGTGTTGTAGACTTGGTGTGATCTTAGGGAACTCGTTATGGAGGAAGTCTGCGGCGGATAGAATCGAGAGAACTGCGCCTAAGCTATGTCCTGTTAAGGTGATGGTAACTTCTTCATCTTTGTACAGTTCTAGTAACCTGTTGAGCTCTCCTTGAACCTGAAAACAAGAAAATATTGGGATGTTAATGAAGGTCAAAACTCCGCAGAGTGGCTTGACCCGGATTTGTAAGCCAGGGAGAGCCCATCAAGGCTATCATTATTCTTTGAATTTTGGTTGGCTGGACTCAAACTGGCCAGGCCAACCGGTCACAACTCACAACTCACAACAAACCTACATTCAGACGTTAAGTTAGTAAGGGATCATGTAATATTGTAGAGACCTGTTCTCGTGCACTGGTCTTGTCAAAACGTGAGCGTGGATCAGTGGATGTATAAAGAGACAGCCAACCATTGGCTACGCGAGGCGGGTCATTTGGGGTAGCTCGAGGGAAAACCGTTTCAGCTGATTCAAGTGGGAAATCGAAATCGTTAGCCCACTCATACAGCTGAATCGTCCCTCGCCATGCTACAACAATGTCCCTTCTCCCTAGCAACCTCTTGCCTTCGTCTGTAGCCACCGCGATGTAACCCAACCAGTTAGACTCTTTGTTCCATGCTTCCCTTGACAATGACTTGATTATGAAACACTCTGGTAACCTTATGGACGACGTACCGTATATGAATTTGGTCACCTCATACCTGGATAATACCATTTTGTCACATACATTTAATATTGGGGTTTGCACGAAAACAAAACCAAAATTTCTAGTAGATACGTTTGTTACCTGAAAGGGTTGGCTTTGAGGTAGCCGGTTCGAGCAAATAGCTCTTCTTTGGTGTAGCAGCTATCTCCTACATATTTAGACCGGCGGTCACTGTTGAAGGCAACGTACCCAACCTCAGCCATGTCACCATAGTGTACAATGTAGCGGCGTAGATCCAAGTCAAGAGGATCAAGCAAGTCTTTCCATTTGCTAGTGCCGCTCAATTCCTTCCATCTGTTAGCGATGTCTCCCACCATTTTTCGCTTATCTTCTAATCCAAACACCCTCCGATCCTCATCTTTGTGTCCTTGGGAAAATTTGTTTGGAGTGTTCAAAAGTTTGGATAATGCGTGAAGTATTGATCCTTAATACATGCTCTTCACATAAGTTTTGCTTTGTGTAAAAGACTTGTAAGTGTATATTACTCACGTTATAATGGGTTGTATTAAAAATGACAATATAACAAATGTATGGAGAAATTAAGCCGATGAAAGCATGTAACTTGTATTAATGTTAATTACATTTGAAATTAAATTAACAAAGGAGGAATATCAATCACAATCACAGGAACCTCACAATTCATAAAATGGTATAATAAAATCAAATATGTAAAACGAGAACTAAGAAGTGAGAGATGCGTAGAGAAGTAAGTTCCAAGTATCAGGGAGACCAGGGAGACACCAATGGCTGCAGTCTAGACCCTTTGAGAGACCATTGTAAAGACTTGGGTGTGCATCTTTGCGATACTCTGAGAGAGTAGTGAGATCAAGAAGATGGACCGGTTTCTTGATCCGGCTCAACACTTTGTTAACCACAATCCAACCTAAGGGCAATCCTCCTGGATATCTTTGTCCCATGAACGGCTGAGTTTGGTCCTTGCACGACTTCAGTGGTTCGTTCCACTCTCTTCCGCTATTTAAAGACAATGAATTTTTGAAAATGTTTGTTAAAATTCAATGGCTTCCAATTCAAAAATAAATTGGTAATGAATAGACTGATTCTTTTGTTTTTTAGTTTCACTTTAGAGTTCCAATGTATGATTCCCTTATTTTAAACTAAGTGTGAGAGACAAAAGAGAAAGCGAGAGACGAGTAAAAGAACACTTACTCATAGTGGACAGGAGAAACACCTTGAAAGAAGACTTGAGTGCGTGAAGGGACAATGTTATGGTTAATCCAACGAGCCCATGTGTTTAGTCCTTTGTAATAAGCAACAAGCCTGTTCATGTCTTTGTACAATTGGTTTCCTTCCCTCATATAATCCCACCTATATAAACCCATTTTTTAATATATTTGGTTAAGGAGCTAGCATATATAACTAAAGATATATATATATATATATAAGAGAGAGGGTATAGAGTAAAGTTAAGTGATCGTACGGCTGGAGTCCGGAAGTGTGAGTCCACCAGTGCCACGAGTTAAAGATAAGAACGTCCATGCCAAGCCAAGCATTGGCTTGTTTGATGGAGTCAAGCACAAGCACTCGTCCTGCCTTTTCTTGAACCACATCTACTAGAAACTGTGTTCTGTACAGAAGTATCGTCACCCCATATTCCTACCCATTTTTCAATTAAAGGCATGTAAGATATTTACTTAGCGACAATAAAATGACATAAGAAATTGCGTCAACTGTGTTCATGTAGTTAAATTAGTTTTGTGTGCAAATTGACCATGAAAAAGTCGGTTGGGATAAACAAACTATACATATGTTAGCTTAACTCTTCTTATACCATTTACATAATTTGACTCCATTGTATGTATACCATGTAGTTTTACATGATGTTGGTCAGAAGTCAGAACTGATACCTAAGCATCCATATATATTATGTATATATACTATCATGTCAAACCGGTATATTTTCAAATATTTGAACGAGGCATTCATAGAAAAGAAATTGATAATTGTGTCATTGTGTGTGTGTGTGCGCGCGCGCGTATGATTGCGTATGTGATTCAACATCATATAGAAAATAGAGTAAAACAAATTTGAAAATACTATCTTAAGCATGTATATTCTTATATTATTCTGTAATTATGCCGTCGATCGTATTTTATACAAGCCATAGAGAGAAAGACACGTACCAAACCTATGAAGAAGCTAGTGATCTAAGTCAGCCCCAATAGAGACAGACTTGTCACTGTTTAATCTCCGTGTAGATGTAAATAAAATGGAGATCCCAAAAAAATATATTTTATATTATAAACTGTTTATGTGATAGAAAACGACAATGAAGAAGACGACATTGACCTTAAGTGGTTGTCAAAATCATGTTGTAGATGGTGTTTTTAATGATCCAATATGTCGTGTATGTTTGGTTTTGTTGAAAAGTCTCTTAGAAAGCTTAATTAATGACTACGAGTACGACTTATGTTAAAAGGGTCCGTATTAGTTCTTTTCTTACACTTGCACCTAAATATTGTCGTGACCACAAATATAATATCCCTACAACTTGCAAAACTATAATAAGAAATTTTAAAGAAACTAACCATATAGATATAGTATTATCCTAAGCAACCCAATCTTTTTGAAAAACAAGCTAATGGTTTTCAGAAGATAAAATTAGATGGTGACGTTGTAGGAACTCTTTTTCAAATTCAATGTGGAAATATTTCGCAGTCATATAGTATTAATCTATTCTTCTTATTATTACTATCTGACAAGTGTTTCGGTCTATCGACCCCTAAACTTTGAAACCAAAATAGCTACGTATCTGATCATTTGAGATAGCGTTATGATGAAGGCACTTATTATAGCAGGGACTTCTCCTCTCTTTTTTTTTTTTTTTTTTGTTATTTTCTGATGTGTATTTTAAAAGCCAAAAAAAAAATCCCAAAAGAGTTGATAGTGGAGACATCATTAACACTGTTTATAACTTCATGAATTACCAAAAAAAAATCCCAAATATTGCAAAGTCCCGGTATCTATTACCAGTCAGAATTGGTTTCAGTTTATCCAAATAAGATTATCTTTCGCAAAATATCAGAATACGCCATTTTCAATTAATTGACTTAAAAATCGGCTATTGTCGGTAAGTTCTAACTATATAAGAGGTGAATCAGTAACTAGTAAGACAAAAGATTTGGCGAGGACTGTACAATCATTATTTATTTTTGTACAAATTAATAATATAAGTAGGCTTTCTACTTTATAGTGGTGAATTCGGTGTTCACTTGATAAAGCTAGGATGAAATCAAGAAAGAATGATTAACAACAACAACAACACCAAAAAAAGTCAATGAATTAAAAGTAATTATAGGCAACGCTTACTTTTATGTGAAGTTAGTGATGAAAATGAAAAAAAAAAATAAACCTGGAAAGTGAGGGAAGTGAGAGGTTGGTTTCGACGAAGAGAGTACTTAGCATTAGGGAGAGAAGCATGAAGCATGCAGGCCAACGATTCGAACATGTTGAGACTCAGTGAGTCACCTACCATCATTATCTTCTTCCCTCTCATTCTCCTCATAAAATTTGCCCCATCGAATCTGTAATGTCATTCAATACAACATGTTAATGTTAATATCTCATTCGAAAAACATATCTCATAAACTTTGACTACATATACGTTTCTTTTAACATATATTGACCACTTTAAGCCGCTTCACAAAAAAAAAAAAAAAAAAAAAAATTGACCACTTTAAGCCAATTCAAAACCACGTTATTAGATTTTTAGGTATTATTGACATCTTTTTAGCTACTACTAATTTCATATAATTAACGACTGCAAACCAAGATGGTATAGTTAGAACCTTCTTATGGGTTCTTTCGTTAAAAACGTTTTAGGAAACCATTGAGACATATATAGGTCTCAGATTTGTTCTTGCCAGCCTTTACATTTCGTGTTCATTGTTTGGGGTCAAATGAACTCCTAATCTTTACTAATTCATATACAAAACTTATTTCTCAATTGTAAACGTAAAGGTTACATATTATATATATATATATATATATTATAAAATGCAAAAAGAAAATATTTGAACTATTCGAAACCTTAGCTTCTCTTCTAAACTATTCAAAACTTTAGTGGTTAATAGTAATAGTGTAATACATATGCAAAAGTACCTGGGGAGAGGACAGGAGAACGGTTGCCATCGGAAGTGTTGATAGTTAGTGTCAGGACGACCAGCTTTCTGGCAATTGAACTCAGAATCGATAAAAGGACAAGTATAAGCACTATAGAGAGGATATGAAGAATCATAGACCCATTTTCCTCTAGACAAATTGCATCTCCCTCCACTCAACAAGCTTGAGCTTGTGTTGTTTAGTCCCAAGAACTGTTGTTGAGATTGTGCTAATAGTACAGGGAATGAAGATAAGAGTATGAGAGACAGAGAGGCTAAGTTGAGTAGGAAACAGAGTCCCATTTTGTTTTTGGGGTTGCCAAGATAGAATGATAAACTTATTCTTCAAGCCTCAAGCTTTTTATAGATAAAAGAAAAGTCTTTGCATATACAGTGAGTTTTCTTCTTTACCTCTCTCGTTATATTTTTGTATACATCATTTTACATATTTTTTTCGTGGACAATCATTATGCTTAAGATATACTTTAAGAGCTGAAAAAGGTGATATATAATCAAATAGATTAATTGCACCAAACTCTTTATAAGCCAATTGGTTCTGTACATATCAAACTAAAATTAATCGTATGCAGTTCACCCAACATTATTTTATAAAGTTTTTAAATAATCATACAATAATGATTATTTTAGTTTTAGGATAAATAGCAAGTGACGCATAAAATTTCGTAATGATAAAGTTAATACTTAATACATAATTTTATTATTAGTAATTGTGTTTATTTGTTTTATTGGTGGTTTTGGTTATTTAATTTTGTTAAAAAAACGTATATATCTACTATTATATTAATGTTAAGCATTCATAAGTTTTCTGCATGCACTAGTGATATATTATTGAATCAAAATCTGCTTTTGTTACAGAATTTAACATGGGTTACGTTCCTCACAAAAACTGATTAACCAAATCAAAATAAAGTCGAATTCAACTTTCTAAAACGATAATTTTCTTACTAAACCAAATTATTCCTTAAAAACTAAAAAGGAGAAATTGAATCAAAATCAAACTTAAACTAAAATATCTTGTTCCTCATAAGTCAAAAATCAGTGTCACTACCAAACTCACGTATTGGTTAGTGACAACAGGATATGGGGTTATAAAATTCGAGAGATTCCATTTAGTTCACATCAATCATGTTGTGTATTATCAATTTTTCATGAATCTTTTTTATTTAACGGTTTATATTATATTTGCGCAGCCATTGGTTTAACATGCATGTTGTAATATACTAAGAGAATGAAAAGACAAGGATGATGTATACATGTATATAGGAGCAAACCAATTTGCACATGTTATGATGGTGTTTAGGGTGGCTTGCTTTTTCCAACTCGACCACCACCCACTCCCAAAAACTTACTTCTCTTTTAATTTTCTTCATTTTTTGTTTCTTTATAACTAAATAAGCTTCTTTTAAAAAACTCTACACCTAACGAATGCTTTTATCTGATTTAGGTAATGCAATGAATCGAACCATTTCAACTTTGACTACTTTTAACAAATTAATATAGAAACAAAGGTAACAATTTGTGTATGCATCAATTCAAATAATACTCATTTGGCTCATCTTCCAATTCAAATATGTTAATGATTATACCTTCATTAGCAAGCTGTGATTTAAACCTAGAAGATTCCATCCATCAGCTATTATTCATTCATCAACGAATTCAATTATTACTTCAACCGTCAAGTTATTGATTATTGTTATGTCTCTTTCCAACGCATAAAAAAACAAGAAAACTAAATATAAAAAGTGAAATGTTAAATAGCACAATAGGTCAAAGCTGAAGATACCTTTATAGAATTATAGAGGGTTATCGGATTCTGAACTCCTAGACAATTATTTGAGAAAATGACTATTGTTTCCTGTTTGAAGAGATATATGGTTTAAATTGTTCCAGACATTGTAAATTATAAAATTAAATGAAAACTTTTAGAATATGAAAGGATGTGGAGTGGTCCTAAATTTGGAACAAACTGGAAATGTAAAATAGACGAAACAAGAAAACAATTATTACACAACCACCAAGGGAAAGACATATTTTTTTTTCCTCCCACAAATATTCACAGATGCAGACAGTTTTGTAAAAAACATTTTTAGTTGAAATTATAAATAAAAATTTGATAAATATATTAGAAGCCTTATTAAATTATGTAACCAGAGCCAGCAGAGGAAGCCTTTTTAAGCTGCTTCTTATGTTTTGCTTAATACATTCTTTTATATACATAGAGAGTGTGAGAGAGTAGTAGAGCTATATCCTCTGTGTAACCAACCATTAAACATTTTACAGAAGCTCCCATTCAGATTCTTCTGATGATTGGTTTTCCTCAACCGGTTTCGGATTATCGCCACATTCTCTTCCATTCTCAACATCTTCTGCGTACCATTGACGCGCAAGTCGCTTGTATTCTTTTTCTCTGTTTTGCTTCATTCTTGAAGATATAACGTCTCTGATCTTCTGTGGGAATAGATCCGTTTATGTTACAAGGCAGTGTTACTTTCTGTGTGATGATAAATCAAACATGAAACCAAAGAAAAGAGAAAGAGAGAAGAGAGGAACAAACCTTGTATGGTTTGTGTTTGTCATTCTCCATCTTGTCAGGAAATACAAATTGGAGTTCGTCTCTGTCCACAAGTATACAGCTTTCTTCAACTGATCCTCCAATAAGATGTTGGAGAATCTCTGACTTCTGCTCTGAGACAGAACTCGAACTTGTTTCCATTAAATCCTCATCGGTTTCCTTTCTGCAATCTGAAAACAAGAAACCAAAACCAAGATTAAGTGAACTGCTTCAAAATCATGAGCCAGTTTCTTCCTTTTGAATTCCATTCCCAATGCAAGCAGCAGACAACGATATGGAATCGCATGATCACTAAATTAATCTAAATGATATAGAACCTATGGGATGTGGTACTCGATATGATTGCGTACAAGATCCAACTTAAGAATCCATAGTTTCAAAAGAAATGATTGAGAAAGAGAGAATTTTTAAAAAAGAAACAAAAATGTTACCATCAGATTCTGCAGGTAAGCTAGTAGCAACAGATGGTTGAATCTCTGAATCTTGACTTCTAACAGAATTAACAACCGTCAGACCATGTTCAATCTCTGTTCTAATCTCTGAATCTTTACTTCTAACAGAACTAACGACTGTCAGACCGTGTTGACTTTCACTTCTATCCTCTTTCTGACATTCCCTTTTAGAGATGAGTCTTTCTACTTCACCTGGCGGAGTATCACTTGGCCTTACAGTTTTGACGTCTTCTTTGATACTATGAACCATTGACAAACTAGTTGAGTTTACAGTTCCAACATCATCTTTAACACGAGCACTATGACCCATTGATAAACTCCTTGAGTTTACAGTTCCGACATCATCTTTAACACGAGCACTATGAACCATTGATAAACTCCTTGAGTTTACAGTTCCAACATCATCTTTAACACGAGCACTATGAACCATTGATAAACTACTCGAGTTTACAGTTCCAACATCATCTTTGACACAAGCACTATGAACCTTTGATTGGATAATAGGCCTGGTAACTTGAAAAGGCTCCTCTTTTTTAAAGACCTGTTTGCGGCCAACTCTTCCTCTTCTATATGGACCTCCATAACTATACTGCCTAGGAGAAGTACATATATCATAATCATCTGCATCGAGACCACGTAATTTCATTGCACATCCATCCTTCTTACCCTCAGTAACCTCTTCATCTTGCTTCACATCTCTGGCTTTTCGGTTCACGCTTTCTTTCTTCTTTTTGAAGGAACAAACAGGAGCGTATTCATTTAACATAGAAACAGGTAAAGGTTTCCCTGAACCTACAGAGTCATCATCATCAGGAAGCAAGTCTTGAACCACATCGGAACAGAACTTCTTGACACTATTACCAACCGTATGAACTTGGTTCTCAACGTATTTTGCAGTATCCTAAAAAAACATAAAAGAAGCAAACCAGGAGTTAAAACAAAAGATACAAATCGACGTGGTACAATTACAAAGTAATTACACCAACAAATCATTCACCTGCACAATGATTTCTTCAACCTCTAAACACATTGCTTCAAACTTCTGGTACACATTCCCAACCCATTTTATACCTTTAAAATCCATAACTCCTGGCGAATCCAACAACCTGCTTGTGTTCCTTCTGTCAATACCAACAACAAAGAAAATGAAAATTCAGAGAGAGAATAAGCATATGCGGGAAACGTACACACAACATCAACTCTTTAGTTAAAGAAACAAGATTGCAAAAGAATAGAAGCTCATAGCAAAAGAGACAGTTGCTTAGCCGTTATTCCAAATAGATTATCCAAGAGAAGATGGCTAATGCAACTTCTAAGCAAAACCCGATTTTTCCCCAAATCCTAGGAGCCTTTTAGACGCTAAACCTCTTAAACAAAACAAGTTCCTCAAGAAGAGATATAATATTAGCATATCCTTATCAGATAAGATCTTTTGACTGCAGATATAAGCTATGTCTCAGTATTACATGTTTCTTTCTTCTATTGAAAACAGATATTGTCAACAACAAACTTAACCAAGTGAAAACAATCAACGATCATCATCGGACAAAACCAAAAGTTCTTTACAGAGAGACAAAATTAGAAAGAAAAAAAAAAATACCAAAAGGAAACGAATTGATTCTTAATTTAAAAACAGCTGATAAATTATGACGATCATCTACTAGGTCTTCAATCAACTTAAACTAAACAAAAGAATCGAAATTTTAACAAACAAAACTTGAAATTGAAAGATTTAAGCTTGTGACAAACTTGGTAATAAAAAAAGCAAACTTTTATCATAAAAATCAACGAATTTTCGAAGAGAGAGAAGCAAACTTACAGAACCTCGAAACCCAAAACGTGGGAAATGAGAAATTTGACAGACTTCGGGGCAAAAAAAACGTGATCAAGTGTAAGAAGAACAAAAACCCTAAAACCCAGGAATACCTCTTTTACAATCAATCAGAAATTGAGAGAGAAAACAAAAAAAAAAAAGGAATAAACTTTAGAATTAGATAACAGAGAAGAAGAAGAAGAAGAGGAGACGGGATCATTAACCTCAAAGCAACGTTCACTCGATTGATAGAGAGAGAGATTGAGTTTTCGTGATAGAGAGTAAGTTATTACGATGAAGCAAACAAAACCAAAACCAAAACCAAACATAACTTTTAAAGAAGCTCTGCTCTTTTCTCTTTTTTTTTTTTCTTTTCATGTTGAAAATAAGATTCCGGGTTCGGGTTTGTTTGACCCGCCTGTTTCGATAGACCCACCCTGGATTGCGTTGACAATATTATTAATTTTACCAACTTTTCTTTTTTGGTTATATGGATATGGGAAAGTGTGAATATCTGCTTTTTAAATTTCGACACGTGTCACGCTATTGGATTTGATTCTTGATGATTCTATGCCACTTTTGGATTCTTATGTTTGTAATCAAACCACACAAATTTTGTTAGATTTCTTTTGCGGTCGATTTTTTTTTTTTTTGGAGGTTTATGATGATGGTAGGATTAATTTAGATGATATTTAACGATTTATTAATCAATAGGATAATGATTCTTGATTTTTTTTTTTTAACTTTAAGGAGGTTTTGTCATACAGTTTGATTATTGTTTTCGTGATTTCAGAATCATAAAATTGTATTTTAGTTGGGCCCAACGAACTTGGCCCACTTATAATTCCGTTCGTGTTCCATTGTTCGTATCTAAATTGAACTAATAAATAGTTACAAAAAACTTAATATGTATATCATATTTTTTTTACATGTAAATTAAACACTTTCTACAAATATGATACTTTCCAATATGTTTACTTAATGTTCAAAACAATATTAAAAAAGAGGTCACTTGTTTATGGGTGATTGGTAGGTGGTGATACTAAATTCTTTTAGAAAAATAAGAACTGAATTAATGAATAAGCTAACTTCTAATTACAAGAAAGCAAAACCTAATTAAATAGAGTAATGCAAAGAAGAAAAAAAAAAAAAAAAAAAAGGAATATGTTGTTTCACTGTTGAACAACGAACCTTCACTCGCTAATTACAAAAATAAATTTTTAAAAAAATTGTAATAATAAAGACTAGAATGCTAAGATCAATGCCAACAAGCTGAAGCCGATCCAAGAAGCTGACTTTGAGGCACCGCTTTGAAGAGGTGATGGAGCCATCTGATGCTGATCCTGTGGAGCGTTGGCTGGTGAAGGAGACGAGGAAGAGCTAGGTGAACGGACAGGTCCAGGAACCGGAGCAGCGACGTGACCCAACGACGCTGGCAAGACATGGATTTGAAGCTTCTGCCCCGACTTGCAGTGACCAGGAACTCCGCATATGAACTGTTGGACTCCTGGTTTGGTTAGAATGATTGAGTCGGACCCGGTATTGTATGTCACAAGCGGTTTAGACAATTCACACAGCTGAAAATCATTGTGATTGACTTCAATGACGTCGTGGAAATTGTTGTTGTATGAGAAGACCAAAGAGTCTCCGACTTGAAACGTTCTTGATGAAGCCCAAGCCTCGTAATCAACATCTATCATCGTCCATCCCTTTGAGTCTCCGACCTTATGAACGGTTCCTCCAAGGGTAATTCCAAAAAGAGTTACAAGAGTCAACAAAGAAGTAAAAAACATGTTCTTCTTAGTCAAAGCCATGATCGTGTTTTTGGTTCTTAATTTGGGAAGATGATTAAGTGAAGTAATGAATTTGTTTTGTGACAAGTTGAGAAGGAGTCTACATATTTTTTATATAGAGCCGAGGGGTCGGTTGAGGTAATCCTATTCCTGTTGGGATTTGAAAATTAATTTGATAGTAATTCCTAGTGACTATTTTATTACGTGTTGTTTAGGTAATATCTTTCCCTTTTTCCATATTCGAGAATCGAGATGGATACCATGACATATCTAATATGAATTTCCTATTTTTCAGCAGTTTTTTAAAAAAATAAATTTGGTTTTAGATATATTTTTAAAAATTTGTTTAGAATTAAAAATAAAAGCATTTATATCATTAACAAAAGAATTATAAATAAAATAAAGAAATGAATGACTAAAAACATAACAAAAAGAATTATGAGTGAAAGTCTTTTTGGCTAGTTGTTGGCCTAGGATTCATTAATGCTTCTAAACCAGGAGGTTTGGGGTTCGAGCCCCGGATAATGCGATTTATTAATTGTGCAGATTAATGGAGACAAACTTACAGACGATCCCCAGTGACGCGCAATTATTGCCGTTCGCCATGCCGTGATTTACTGACATAGAGAAGTAGGTGTCCATCAAAAGCATGGAGTGATGCACAATTATTGCCGTTCGCCGTGCCATGATTTACTGACATAGAGAAGTAGGTGTCCATCGAGAGCATGGAGCAGGAGAGCAAGAGCCAATGTAGTGAATCTAATAGGGTCGGAAGGAATTGTCCATGGTATATCATATGTAATAGTTCTCATAATTTGTAATTAATAATAAATCCAGAGTTAAAAAAAAAAAAAAAATTATGATGTATGCAAAATCTACATAACATATCTTTGATGACACCTAATGCTATATAGACTTAGGTAATGGGAAGCATTTGTATTTATTCTTATAATCATGAAACTACTAGTTACCTATGTTTAACCTAGTTTCCTTATATAAAGACTATCATTATGATTTCGAGGATCATCATAATTTATGAACGTTGTACTGTTGAAAATGTATAACTGAACTACTGAAGAAAACATTTTTTTTAAAAATGGATACGACTAAAGAAGCTTTTTTCTGCAAATATTGGAATATTGTGAAAGTGTGAGAACTTTATGATCTGATTTATGAAACAATGATTTCTTTAAACTCTCTTTTGATTAATAGAAAATCTGTTTACAAGTTTGTTCTAAACAATTTTCTAATCTCTCAAAACTCTCTTTAAAGAAACATCACGCTCTCTCTAAGTTCTTAGTTCTTTTCCTTTCTTAAAGACTAAAACTTAGTAGCTAGGTTAACTTTCTCTTGTTTGTGCTGAGACTTACAATCAGCCTTTGCACCCTATTTATAGAACTAGGAATCTACCTATCCAAATCCTAATAGGAATTGGACAATTTCCTTTTTCTTTGTGATTTAGGAAATTTCCCTCTTTCTTCATGTTTACATTCCAATTGTAAACATGAAGTTCTTTGTTCTTCTAGAAGCTTCTCGCACCTTCCACTTTTGTGTAAGTCTTCTAGTTTGTTAATTGCCGACATAAACACCCTGATGTTCTGTTCTTGTACTAATGCTGAGTCCTTCTGAAGTAATTCATCCTCTTGTTCAAATGTCGCATCTTCAATCTCCCCCTTTTTAACTTTGTGCTTCTCAAGCATAACAATTTAGAAATTGGTTTAGACTTTAAAGCTCATAACTTTGATCCATAGTCAATCGTTCAAAAACATAAACCAAAATGACCACTGAACCATAGTCAAACATCCAAACACAACAAGACAAAGTGATTGTCGAAAACGAAAGTGTTTAATGAAAAATCAAAGCTCCCCCAGAATCAAAGCTCCCCCAGAATCTCAGACCAGCTAAACTCCCCCAGAATATTAGACCAGCTTGTTCTCCATCTCCCCCTGCTTGAGAATACAACAGTTAAAAACAACTGAAATCATCTTGGAAAGTGGATGATTCTGTATGAGCCTCTGTACTACTTCCGTAAGTCTCTGAAGAGCTTGTGATGTATCGACCAAAGCTGCATATGAACTCTCCTCATCTGCTTGACCTAACTGTGGCACACGAATGCTACCTAACTGAATTACCTCAGATGCCGAAGACAGTCCCTCATTTGTTTGTTCATCCTGAACTGGTATAGGATGTCCATCCTCAGTGAGTAACCCGTGTTTAACCCCATAAGCAAGTCCAGTTCGAACATCTATAGTGTAGATCTTGGCTGGAACTTCTTCTTCTGCATTCGACCACTCAAGTGGACCATCCTGAATCTTAAGAGTGTCAAAAATTGTTCGGGGAAAAATTATACGCCTCGAAGGATCACTCCACTTCATATCCATAATCTGATCATAGATCAGCTGTCCGAGATCAAAAAGAATACCTTTGATCATTTTATACACAACTCGAGCACGTTTGACTGAAGGATGATGCGGATGACCAGATGGAATCCAGTTAAAAGCCGCGAACATCAAAAGAGCTGCAACATCTCCAGGAAGATTCTTAACTTTCAACTTCGACCAAGGCAACTTATCTTTTCCACTTAAAACTACTGCAAGCTCATTCTTACTCAGCTTATCAACCACATTACTAGCTTTGTTCTCATCTAAAGTCATATATTCTAGATTAAATGCCTCATTAATCATCCGAGGAGAAAATTCATACCACTGCCCTCTAACGAACACCTTAACACCATCTTTGGTATTTTCATTTGGTAAATTGGCATAAAACTCACATATCACCTCCTTGAAATATAACGATAACCCTTGAACTGATTCTTGTAATCCCAACTCCATGATTTTATCTAAAATCCCAAATTCATCAGGTTGCGAGAAATCTAAATTTCTTGAGCTGGGAATACCTGGCTTGAGCAGCTTTTGTCACAAACACATCAGATCTAAACTTTCCCCTTGGACTCTTGTCACTTGATTCTGCGAATTTTGACCGCTTCGGAGTAGAGGAAGATCCTTGCTTTGTCTTTCTCCGTTTGACTGTTCGACGCTTGAGTGATTCTTCCACACGAATTTCTTCAGTATCAGAATCGATTTCCTCATTACCAATGGTTTCTTCATCGCTAATCTCTTGCGCCGATGCATTCTTTGAAGATTCTTCATCTCCTATCTCAGTTGGGTCCGATTGGGCATTCTTTGAAGACTTTTCACCTTCTATCGAATCGAGTTGAGCATCACCACCGGATTTATTGTCAAAGTGAGATTGATCTTCATCACTGCTCGATTCATCAACCAACTGAGGTCGACCAAACCTACCATCAGCTCGAGTTTCTGTTGATCTCCTTCCTCCTCTCACCATCCCTCGTCGAGTTGCTCTCACCATTTTTTTTTTTTTTTCGATACAACCAAAGACACAACCAAATAAAAAAAAAATCTGATTATCCCTCTTTTTTAAATCTTCTCCCCATCGATACAACCCATGCTTCTTAAAGTTTAACCAAGATTAAACCGGTTTTTTTCAAAAATATAGTCAAAATCATATAATCCACTCAATTTAAACCAAATAATTATCCTTAACCTCAATATCTTCTCGATCTTGTTCTTGAACCAGCCCCACAAAGACTCACATCTCACAAACTCCAATTGAATTTCGTAAAATTGAAAAACGATTAAAATCTAAAGCCTTTGTGAATATATCTGCTAACTGATCTTCAGTATCAACATGATCAATCTGAACCTGCTTTTTCTCAACCAGTTCTCTGATAAAATGATGTCTTACATCAATGTGTTTGGTTCTTGAGTGTTGTACCGGATTCTTATAAATATCAATTGCACTTTTGTTATCACAATATACTTGTAGTTCCCCTAAATCCATACCATAATCAGTTGACATCTGCTTCATCCACAATAATTGAGTACAACAACTCCCCATTGCTATATATTCTGATTCAGCTGTAGATAAAGACACTGAGTTTTGCTTCTTACTCAACCAGGCTATTAGATTGTTGCCTAGAAAGAAACAACCTCCACTTGTACTCTTTCGATCTGTTACACTTCCTGCATAATCTGCATCACAGTAACCAACCAATCCTTTGTTTGAACCTTTAGAGTACCAAATCCCAAAATCAACAGTTCCTTTGACATACTTGATAATCCGCTTGACTGCTTCAAGATGAGACTGTTTTGGTTTTGACTGATACCTTGCACATATACCCACACTAAAACTCAAATCTGGTCAACTGGCTGTAAGATATAGTAAGCTCCCAATCATTCCTCTGTATTGCTTGACATCTACATCCTTACCATCAACATCTTTTGACAGTTTCAATGAAGTACTCATAGGTATCATAGCTTCTTTGCACTTATCCATCTGAAATTTCTTAAGAAGTTGTCTAGCGTAAGTACTTTGTGAAATGAAAATACCTTGATCTGATTGTGTAATCTGCAATCCAAGAAAATACTTCAATTCTCCAACCAGGCTCATCTCAAATTCTTGTGTCATACTACTTACGAATTTATCCACCAACTCTGTTGAAGTACTTCCAAAGATAATGTCATCAACATAAATTTGAACCATCATAATATCACCACCTTGTTCCAAGATAAACAGAGTCTTGTCCACACTTCCCCTGTTATAGTTCTGCTTCATAAGAAAACTAGTCAGCCTTTCATACCAAGCTCTTGGGGCTTCCTTCAAACCATAAAGAGCCTTTTTCAGTTTATACACATACTCAGGTTAACTGGATCTTCAAAACCTTTGGGTTGTTCAACATACACATCCTCTTGCAAAATCCCATTCAAGAAGGCACTCTTAACATCCATTTGAAAAACTTTGAAGTTCAGAATGCAAGCCATTCCAAGAAACAGTCTTATTGACTCAAGTCTTGCTACTGGTGCAAAAGTTTCTTCAAAATCTACACCTTCAATTTGCGTATACCCTTGTGCAACTAATCTTGCTTTATTGCGAACGACAACACCATTCTCATCAATCTTGTTTTTGAAGATCCACTTAGTTCCAATAATATTCACATCTATTGGTCTACGAACCAGTTCCCAAACATCATTACGCTCAAACTGTTCCAGTTCTTCTTCCATGGCTATAATCCAAAAATCATCTTGGACAGCTTCTATATGATTCTTTGGTTCGATTATTGACACAAAACACTCATAGAAAACAGTTTCTAGAGTTGTAAAGTAACTTGTCATCTTCTTAAAATCAATCTGCACTCCTCGAGTCTTCATTTTCTCATTTAAGTCCCCAATAACATCAGATGCGGAATGATTTTTATGAACTTGTTGTACTTCTTCTGGTTTTGTAACTGGAACATCCAACTCAAGAACTTCATTGTGTGCTTTAGTGATGCTTACCTGTTCTGAATCACTGTCTGAATCATCAACTTGTACAGCTACAGATTGATTATCAAAGACTACATTCACTGATTCCATGATTAAACTTGTACGTCTGTTGTAGACTCTGAATGTTGTACTACTTTCGGCATAACCCAAAAACATGCCTTCATCACTTCTGGAATCAAATTTGCCAAGATAATCTTTGTCATTTAAGATATAGCATTTGCATCCAAACACATGGAAGTAACTCAAATTTGGTGTTTTGCCTTTCCACAACTCATAGGGTGTTTTTGTAGTACCCTTCGACATAAACTCTGTTAATAATATAACACGCAAAGTTCAATGCTTCAGCCAGAATTTATTAGGAACTTGATTTCCATGTATCATTGCTCTAGCCATTTCCTGAAGAGTTCTATTCTTTCTTTCTACTACTCCATTTTGTTGTGGAGTCCTTGGTGCTGAGAATTGATGTGCAATCCCATGTTGTTCACAAAACACCTTCATAGCCTCATTCTGAAATTCTCCACCATGATCACTTCGAATTTTCTTGATTCCTCCTCGTTCATTCAGCAGTTGTAAAGCTAAAATCTTGAAACTGTCTATTGTATCTGACTTCTCACGAATAAAACGAACCCAAGTGTATCTGGAGTAATCATCAACTAAAACAAACACATATTTCTTTCTTGCTAGGCTTTCTACTTGCATTGGTCCCATTAAATCCATGTGAACCAGATCCAGAGCTGATTTTGATTGAACATCTGGGACCTTTTTGTGCTGAATTTTGACTTGCTTTCCCTGATTACAAGGTCCACACACCATATTGTCTTCCCCTTTAAGCTTAGGTACTCCTCAAACTATCTCTTTATTCACAAGAGTAGCAAGATTCCTTGTATTCATATGTCCAAGCCGTTGATGCCATAGATCTATACTTCCTCTAGCACTGTAGCATTTGATTGAATGTCTCTCCCACATGTAACAATTATTCCAGCATCTTACGCCATATAACTTGACATTACCCGACTCATCCAATGCTTTGCAATCAACCTTTGTGAATAAAACTGACAATCCTTCGTCACGAGTTGACTAATGCTTATTAAATTTGCACGCAGCCCTTGAACTAGATACACATTCACCAGTTGTGGAAGCTTTGTATCACGTGTTGTACCTTTGCCTTGTATAAAACCATGACTTCCATCTCCAAATGTTATTGTACCTCCTTTCAATTTCTAAAAATTCTGTAGATTACTCTTTGTTCCAGTCATATGTCTTGAGCAACCGCTGTAAAAGAACCAAGGCTCCGTGTCTTCTTGTTCTTCAGTAATTAAAGCCATATCGCACATTGATTCTCTTTCTTCTTGTTCTTTAGTAATCATGACCATATTGCATCTAAACCCTGATCCTGTGGCTACCATTGATTCTGATTGATATAGGTCAGCTTTCCTCATCCACACTTGTCTTCTAACTCCATTCCAGAAAAAATCTTCCTTGTTGCTTTAAGGTACAGACCTTCTGCCAATATTTGTAACAAAAACGTTTGTCGTGACCGATTTTTCCACAGAAGTAACATGTCAAAGATCCATTAGAAACCCCATAAGATGTCTCCTTCTCAGATTGATAGGCTCCAGCAGATACAAATTTGGTTGTCTGTGATTTAGCTCCCATGTTTTCATTAAAGCCTAATCCTCTATGAGTCTTCTCTGTTCTCCCATAGCTCAAAATTTTGTCAAGTTGCTTGGTTCCTGCAAACATATGAATCTTCCTATGCTGTTGGTCTAATTCAGATTGTAGTTCTGTAGATTTTTTCTTTTCTCTAAGTAGCTCTTCTTCAAGCTTGTCAGCTTTTGCCGATAAGACCAACTTCTCTTTCATCAGATCTAGCGAATCTTTAGCCAGTTTTTTCTCATCCACCAATTCATTATGTAACGACATAACAAGTGCTTCTAAACGAAGTTCCTCAGTTATCAAAACTTGATTTTCCTTTCCTAGAGAAATAAGAGTATTTCGCAGTTCCTTGTAACTCTGAACAATGTCAAGAATTTCCTCTCCTTCTGATTCTGAATCAGTTACTTCTTCTCCATTCTCAAATTTAGTAATACCCACCATAGCTACTAAATTAATGAGTTCCTCTTCGCTACTGCTATCACTATCTAATTCATTTTCAATGCTAATCATAGACTTTTCTTTCTTGACTTTAGAGTTGCTCACACATTCCTCATGTGTGTGTCCAGTCCCTTTACAGATTGTGCACTTGGCATCTCGTAACCTGATTGTTGGACACTCTCGGATAAAATGGCCATATCCCTTACATTCATGACACTGCATATCAGCCTTTTTGTCTTCACTTGTCTTCTTGAATGAATTACTCTTCTTTTGACCTTGACCTTGTTCTATCCTTCTTAAAGCACGATCAAATCTCCTTACCAACAAGCTCACAGCATCATCTTCTCCTTGATCATTTACGTCTTTAATTTGCTTACTGCTAGAGCTATTCCTTTTGGTTTCTTAATCCCATTAAGTTCAATCTCGTGTGCCTGTAGCATTCCGACCACTTCACCGTAACTGAGATTTTCTAATTCTTGAGAGACCGTTAAGGCTGTTTTGTATCCCATAAACCTAGATGGAAGACACCTTAAAAAATTTTTGACTAACTTCTGATCCTTATACGTCTTCCCAAGCGTTAAGGCTTCTTGTGCCAGAGCACTCAACTTTGAACTAAAGTCTGAATTGATTCATGTTCCTCCATCTTTAGATTCTCAAATCTAGAAGCCAACATATCCTTCCTTGAATTCTGCACTTTTGTTGTACTTTCAAAATGAATTTGAAGAATATCCCATGCTTCTTTAGCAGTTTCACATCCTTGAATCAAATCAAACTGTTTTCTCCCAACACTGCAATGAATAGCGCTTAAGGCTCTTGAGTTGTATTTTGATCTCTTTTGTTCTTCATCAGTCCATTCTGCTTCGGGTTTGGGAATCTGCTTGCCTGACTCATCTTTGATCGTTGGTTCTTCCCACTTTTCTAGAATAGTTTTCCAAGCAAGGCGGTCAATACCTCCTATGACGGATTTGATCCTTGATTTCCAAAACCCATAGTTTCCATCATCCAAGATAACTTTGTTGTTGTTGATCAGATCTCCGTAGCTCTCCATCTTATCCGCAGAATCTCACCTGTAGTAATTTGAACAAGTGTTTCTCTGATACCAATTGAAAGTGTGAGACCTTTATGATCTGATCTATGAAACAATGATTTCTTTAAACTCTCTTTTGATTAATAGAAAATCTGTTTACAAGTTTGTTCTAAACAATTTTCTAATCTCTCAAAACTCCCTCACGCTCTCTCTAAGTTCTTAGCTCTTTTCCTTTCTTAAAGACTAAAACTTAGTAGCTAGGTTAACATTCTCTTGTTTGTGCTGAGACTTACAATCAGTCTTTGCACCCTATTTATAGAACTAGGAATCTACCTATCCTAATCCTAATTGGAATTGGACAATTTCCTTTTTCTTTGTGATTTAGGAAATTTCTCTCTTTCTTCATGTTTACATTCCTATTGTAAACATGAAGTTCTTTGTTCTTCTAGAAGCTTCTCGCACCTTCCACTTTTGTGTAAGTCTTCTAGTTTGTTAATTGCCGACATAAACACCCTGATGTTCTGTTCTTGTACTAATGTTGAGTCCTTCTGAAATAATTCATCCTCTTGTTCAAATGTCGCATCTTCATATTGTACCCCTAAAAGTTATTTAGTAAACGAATCATGATATAGCTATCAAGTGTCCTATTTAGAAAGTTTTTATGCATGTGTCTGCCGATTTATGGATATTAATTTCATCATCTAGGGTTTTCGTAGCATATAATTAAACTTAACTTTAAATGAAATTTAGCTAATAATGCTCGATCTTATAGTTTCATACCGCAACACGTTTGATAGAATGTCCGAAAGAGTTTAGATGAAGAACAATTTGTGAATTAGCTAGTCAAATCTGTGAATTTAATGTTTGTTTTAACTTATTTATTTGTATAGCTTATTTGTATCGCTAACATGATGAAAAAAATTAAATATATTTGTGTGTAGAAATATATGAGTTAATATGATTTTCGTTTATGATATTTTTTTGATTTTTTAAAAAACAATTTTAGTAATTATTGCGAAAATACAAAACTTTTTTTTGTTTTTGTGTGATATTTATGAAGATTGTCTTTTAATTGAATGCTAAAGTAACTATACTCCTACAAGCCTTGAAAATTTACTAATTAATTTACTTTTCCGATGTCTCATACTATATACTAATGGACTTCTATTCAACAGGCTAATTTTTCGGCTGCTAAAATATACTCCCTCCGTTTATTTTTACTGTCTATGACTTAATATTTTTGTTCCATATTTTGTCGTTTTATATTTACGATGTAATTTTGTGAATTAAATTTTCATTTTTTTTGTGTAACTTTTATGAAGATTGTTAATTATTTATATGCAAAGTAACTACTCAGACAAGCCTTGAAAATTTACTAATTAATTTACTTTTCCGATGTCTCATACTATATACTAATGGGCTTCTATTCAACAGGCTAATTTTTCGGCTGCTAAAATATAAGAAATTAAGAAGTATGTATTTGTGAGAGCATAAGAAGAAAAAAATATATATTCCATTAGTTCTGTTGGAGTAAACAAAAACACTAGAGAAGAAAAAAATCCTACAACTCAATCAAAACGTATGAAGTACAACCAAAAGAATAAACGAACCCACTAGAGAAAGAAAATAACTACAACTCAATCAAAACGTGTATAGGAAGCAAGTTGGATCCGATCCAAACAATTTTTTAGGTGCATCCAACAAAAAGAACAAATATGTAATAATAAGAGACAAGACTAGAATGCTAAGATCATGGCCCACAAGCTGAAGCCGATCCAAGAAGCTGACTTTGAGGCACCGCTTTGAAGAGGTGATGGAGCCATCTGATGCTGATATTGTGGAGCGTTGGCTGGTGATCGGACAGGTCCAGGAACCGGAGCAGCAACGTGACCCAACGACGCTGGCAATACATGGATTTGAAGCTTCTGCCCCGACTTGCAGTGACCAGGAACTCCGCATATGAACTGTTGGACTCCTGGTTTGGTTAGAATGATTGAGTCGGACCCGGTATTGTATGTCACAAGCGGTTTAGACAATTCACACAGCTGAAAATCATTGTGATTGACTTCAGTGACATCGTGGAAATTCTTGTTGTATGAGAAGACCAAAGAGTCTCCGACTTGAAACGTTCTTGATGAAGCCCAAGCCTCGTAATCAACATCTATCATTGTCCATCCCTTCGAGTCTCCGACCTTGTGAACGGTTCCTCCAAGGGTAATTCCAAAAAGAGTTACAAGAATCAACAAAGAAGTAAAAAACATGTTCTTCTTAGTCAAAGCCATGATCGTGTTTTTGGTTCTTAATTTGGGAATGAGAGAAACAAGTATGAGAGAGATGATTAATGGAAGTAATGAATTTGTTTGGTGACAAGTTTTGAAGGGGTCTACATGTTTTTTATATAGAGCCGAGGGCTCGGTTAAGATAATCCTAGCCCTGTTGGGATTTGAAGATTAATTTGATAATTCCTAGTGATTATTTGATTATGTATTGTTTAGGTAATATCTTTCCTTTTTTTCATATACGAGATGGATACCACACGACCGTCTCTAATATGAATTTCCTATCTTTTTTCAAGTTTCTAACAATAAATTTGTTTTAGATATATTTTAAAATTTTGTTCACAAAAGTATTTTTCTTAAAACAAAAAAAAACGAATGACTAAAAACATAAGTAACAAAAAGAATTACCATGTACACATTTACATATATATAACTAGTTTCCTTATATAAAGACTTATCATTATGATTTTGAGGATCATCATAATTCATCAACGTTGCACCGACAATAGTATTTATGAAGGTTGGACTATATTTTGCCTTGTTATCCTAAAAAAGGAAAACCAATTTTGGTTAACGTTTGTACTGTTTATTGTAGCAGAACAACACTATGGGGTCCGCTTTATTAACGGGCCGTCCCAATAGGTAGGGGCTAATCAACATATACCAAAGTACAAGGTGAATATCGTGAATAGATAATAAAAGTAAGGTTCCTTTTGTAAATTATTACTTCTTCTGAAATTAATGTTTTTGCTTCTGATTTCGTTTCAACGCATCCCATAAAGATTTTGTTTTACGAAACAAAAACCCAATTTTTTTATCAAAACCAAACCAAACCCATAGGGTTGTTGTTGCTGTTCTGTTTTTTATCGACCACGGCGGCGACGAGGCGGAGAAGACCGACGCGGCGGCGGAGAAGCCATCGTCAAATCCGTTAGCATTTCTATTGGAAACGAAAACTCTCTCAGTCCGTTTCGTTGCAGTCATGGCCTCAATCTCGACTTGGTTTCGATACATGGCTCACAAGCTCGAGTACTCCCTCACGCTCAGTCTCAAGGTTTGAGTTTTCTCTTAATTAGATTCAGTCTCCGATTCTTTCCAACCTGGGAACGATTAAATTGCTCTTAGACTTAGGGGAATTTTGTCTTTCTTGAGCTCTGCATTCGAATCAATTGAAAAGCTTTCTGATTTATGATGTATAAAGTTTAAAACTTTGGTGTTGAGAAAGTACAAAGGAGCTTACCTTATTATGTTGATAGCTTCTTGATTCTTGAAATACTTCTATAGAACTAAATTCATATGGATCGAACTCACAGTTAGTTTACCAATATTGAATAATAAAAATGATCACTTTACTCTTATCTGATGATCAGAACAAACATTAGTCCTTGACTCCAATGTCTCAAAGCATCACTCTTACTTGTGATTTGTGATGTGTGAACTCAATTTTTGACAGAGTCATAGGAGAGAAAAGCTGAGTGACAGGGAACTCATTCAAATAGTCTGCAAGAACCTATTCTATGGAAAGATAACGTACTTACACTCGGATAAAGTACCAGAAATGTCACCAACCATGACCACAAAGGAAAACACACTTCTTATCCGTAAGATACCAATTGCTAATACCAGGTACATATGTTGTTTCTTTTCTCATTTAAGCGTTTCACCTTTCTTCTTTTGTTCAATATCTGATCTTTAGTGTTACACCAGAATCATAATGTGGTTTATCTCATAACATATATAGTATAGACACTTAATTTGACATAGACTTGCTTTGAAATTGATTGACACAGACAAGTGTTTATGCAATTTGTGTGCCCTTCATATGATTTATGAAACCCATTTGAATTCAATGCTTAAAGGTTTGTATTCATTGGAGATGCTGTCGTCTTAAAGGACCCAAACGATTCAGATAAGTACCTTGTAAGAAGATTAGCAGCTGTAGAAGGATTCGAAATGGTATCAGGTGCTGAAAAAGAGGAGCCTTTCGTTCTCGGGAAGGATCAGTGTTGGGTAACAGCTGAAAACCAAGAGCTCAAAGCTAAGGTACATACATCACTTAATGATCTTTAAGCATAACCCAACCATAGTCTGTCTCTGATGACTATATACTTGTGTATGTTTTTAACAGGAAGCATATGATAGTCGAACATTTGGTCCTGTTTCAACAGCAGACATTGTTGGAAGAGCTATATATTGTCTGAGAACAGCCGTCGATCACGGTCCCGTTAGAAACAGGTTAGGAAAAAAGTCATCCTTGTCTCTTAATTAGCATTTTAGTGAGCTTACTTTTTGCTTATTCTAAAACTCTTTTGATCAGTCACACTGCAATGGGACACGATTCTCCAATCCTGGCCGTTGAATTGGACGTGGAGGAGATGGCTAAAAACCACAAGGCATAAAAAAGAGACACTTTCTTGTATCTTTTCTTTTTGTTTTGTGTCAAAGCTAAATTGCGTTCTTTAATTGAGATTTGAGATAACAATAAATCATTACAACAATGATGATAAAATCCGAATTTTACTTTGAGAAAACAATCTTGAAACCAGTGTTTTGTTTGTAGCCTGAAATATATATATATTTGCAGCAATATGTCGACGACTGTAACTTATGTTCCAAACGGGCTGATGTGTTCTTTTAGCTGGTCTCTCTTTCTTGCAAGACCATAAACTCTGACGAAAGATTTAGAACCCATATTGCGCTACTTCACACCAAAACCACCAAGACGAACCAGTTAGTTTAATTTTTAAAAAGAAGAGGAAAAAAAATGGTGGTTCAGCTGATATCGAACCAGCGGGCCATAGTGAATCTGAGCGACGCTGAGCTGTGATCCGTCCACTGCTGTAAGCGGGAAGTAATCGCTGCTCTGTGAAACCAGCCTCACGCATTGCCCTCCGACTTTAGAACCCGCCTGAGCCAAGCCTTCGCTCGACCCACACGGATTACTCACAGCTTGGACTGGGCAGCTCAGAAACTTGCCAACACCAGATCCGACCCGTGGACTCGAATCAGTGTTCCACCATCTTAATGTCCCCACTCGGGTCACAAGCTCTCGTTACTTAGCTCGACGGTATATCGTTCGTTTCTTCTGATATATAAAGAAACACAAAATCAGCTGAGTATCCGATGTGGGACAAAAGTCTCTTCTTTAACTAGATTTGATTTATCGTTTTGCGTGGGCTTCAGGCCTTATTTCAGGCCTATGATACTTTAGAAAAGCCCGATGGTGTTTTTTTTTTGACATCAGCCCCATTTTCGATATTGCAGTTATCAGAAAGGAATGGATTATGTTGTTGGTCTAATCTATGGAATAATTTGCTGTGTTAGGATGGTTGGTTTAGTTGTATGACTTTTACTCAATATCTAA
Source organism: Camelina laxa (assembly GCA_024034495.1). Lineage (NCBI taxonomy): Eukaryota > Viridiplantae > Streptophyta > Magnoliopsida > Brassicales > Brassicaceae > Camelina > Camelina laxa. Next base: position 27,819,883 of record CM043883.1, read on the forward strand.
GGAAACGTTGCAACTTTAATTGAATACATTTGTGCCCAAAGTTTGACTCTTTTGCTTCTAAAAGCAAAGTTGAAATGACATACTGTCCTCATCAGTTTGCAGATACATCTTCTCTTCTTCTTTTTTGCTGAATAGATTTGTCTTCTCCACTTTTTTTTTTTTCTCTTCTTCACTTTTATAATAAGCATATAATCAACTTGATTAGCGGCAGTAATTTAAAATCATAATTGAACTAATCATTTTAAGATAATAAAAATCAAAAGAAATTTGAAAAAGGGCATAACTTTATAAGAAAAAGACAGGACTAATAAGAAAAAAAAAAGAAAGCGAAAGCAATCTGGTGTAGGGTTTTGTTCCATTTTGAGATTTTGTTCTAGTTAATCAACTTCTAGATTTTACCAAATCTTTTATATATGTTTTTACTCAAATTATATTTCGCCGCGTCGTAATCAAGCAGAATGATTAACAAATGGAATGGTACTTATCTATAATTTGATGAGGGTAATACTTTTATATTTTGTCAAACCAATCACGTGAGATGAACCAAAAGAACTACAAATGTATTCTTTTTCCATCCCTTGGGACTAAACAATAGGTTCGGTTGGCCAAAACATAGGAACAAATATTACAAACGTAAATTCAATTTAACAAATTCTAGCTTTACAAATTAAACAGTGAGTTTATAGTTTGAGACAGATAGAAGAAAAGATAGATGGAAAAAAAGCGTAAGCATTTTTGTAAGCGTTAACAACTTTAAAAATTATGGAGAACGCACTATATATTTAGTGAGATTATCATCATATTCACTAGATCTAAACCATATGTAAGTTCTATATTTTTTTTTTCTTTCTTTATATAACATACAATTCATGGATGCATGGCCTATTATTATACTAATGTTACAACTCTAAATAAAGACGAAAATAATTCGTGGTTCCATGAGATATATTGCCTCATTGTTTGCATATATTTCTATGAACCATTTACTTTGGCATTTGGTCCCTTAATTGTCAGTTAACTAAAAACTCAGAGAGGATACTCCTGATCCAGTGTTGTGGCATGTTGAGCTTATTTTCATGTCCTAACCACACTTTTGTCATCACTTATACTGTAGGGTGGACCCGAAAATACTTTGCTATTCACCACGTTTGGAATGTAATTTAAGTAGTGTTCATAAAGAAGTTTGAAAATGCTAATGCAATCAAATCCAACTTTAGTGCAATATGCAAGATGAATGTGTTGCATAAATAAAATCTTGTATCGTTAATACGAGTAAAATAACATGTTATATGTTATCTACTACTTCAAGCAAGTAACTTACTAACAAATGTAATATTATGTTATTATTTCACTATTTTTTTTCTACTTCATGTGAAGTAAAATGTTATGAATTGGTATATAAATGTTTTCATGTATCCAAGGAGGTTGAAAACGAAGGTGGCATTAAATTGGGTGCATGTTGTCTTTAGAAACAAAAGAAAAAAAAGGACAGAAAGAGGTCGGTGTAAATTTGTTTGTGTGTTCTGAAATTAAAGTTACTGTCCTCATTTAGTATGTGACATTGACTGATGTCAGGTCCCATCTCCAATTTTATCTTTTTAGTATTTATTATGAACCTCTTGCCACTTTCAGTACATTTAAAAGTTTTTCTAAATTATTCTCTCTTTTATTTTCGATTTTTTGCTTTTAACATTTATATATACCTCGAGATGCGTCCGATAACCTAAAATGTAAAATAAGTGTAACATTTATATAATTCGACTACTGATTGTAATTATAGCTTTTAATAGAAAAACGTAAATTAAATGATTTATTTAAAGCAAATCGTTAAATTTGAACACCATAATAGTACAATTTACCCCGGATCAAGTTTTGAAAAGAACAACGAACAGAACGACATAATTGTCGTTGATGGCTGGATTTGCCTGTTGATAGAGAGATGGCTATTACTAAACATTACATGTATAGAAACAATCTTTTAATCTCTCAACACATGAAAATTGTGCATGTGCACGCAAAACATTGACGCCCTCAACGTATTGATAACTCGTAAGGCAAATGTTGAGAGTACGCTGGTTACTTAAATATTCGTTGATAGTTACAAAAGCAGTGTTACGAAGTTCGAGACACTGCTAGTACCTAGCTAATTGCAATGTGTGTCGTGTTTAAGACTTTTTAATTAAACTTACAATGTATAATTAATGTTCTTTGCGGATGATGTAGTTTATACATATTTAGGGATTTATGTAAACGAGGATTGATTTTGTAGTTTAGTATGATCTAGCCAGAATATTTTGTCGTTTTATGAATACATTTGATGGAGCAACTCGACAATGTTAACCTAATGCTAATGGTAGAGAGTTCAGTTGGTAGAGCATATGTATTTATACGAGATTGAATATAGTTTACATTTGTACAGTACTTTGTTACCAAAAACTAGTTTTGGATGTAGAAAGATTGTAGAGTAAACCCAATGTCTATATATTTTCTCATTTGATAAGTGATATTAATGTGAAATGTCACTATCACTTTAACTTATATTATTAATCGAACATTGGTGACAGAAAAATATTAAAATACCCATTTTGATCTCTCGTTTAGAAAAACTACGAATTTAGATCCATATATTATCGTCTAAAATAGTCTGTACACTTTCGTTTAATAAAATTAAAATGTAGTCTATACACAAGATAAGCGTAGTTCCTTAACTGTATTTAGCATTTTGGGTCGATACAGTATAGTATTTTTTTTTTTTTTTTTGGTGTGGTCATAAGTCATAACAGTACAAATTATGTATTAGTCTAGAATTAGTACATTGTTTCACGTTGTTAAAGAATTTACTGAAAGGGGGAGACGAGCCTATGGTCTAACTTTTCTTCTTGGTTCTATATTTTTTTACCATTTTCAGGCAACATGCTCTAAATAATTTGTTTTAATGTCGGGACAAAATATATATTATAGATAATAAAGATCTTTTGCACAATGGTCCGAAGAAAAGCCCTTTTCATATGTGTCCAAGGGAGAAGAATTGAGGGTTATTTTTGTAAAATAACAAGGAACTGTCAATCAGTTCTACAGTATTGATAGAAAATATATAACTAAAAAAATATTCAATTTTGTTATATTTGAAGAAAAATATAATTTCCGTCGTTTTCAAACTTTTTTTTTTTGGCTGCCTTTGTCCACACCTAAATGCCCAACTCCTTTTCTGCTTTTTTATAGCGACAGAAAATTATATTTCATTGGAAAAAATTAGCCAGAGAAGAGAAGAAGAAGAGTAAGGAGACATCCAAGCTTACAAGTCTTTATCAAATAATGAAGCCAAATATAAACACTATACATTCGTTCATTATTTTCTAAAAGCTACAAGTATTTTCTCTTTAACATATTTACCAAGTGATGAGAGTATTTAAGATGAAATATACCCAGTAAAAAGAACATAATATTCTTAGTGTTCCATTTATTGTCCAATATTTCTGAGCAGCACAAGTTTAATAGTTGTAAGAAAAACTTTTCACAAACGTTCGTTTAGTATTGTCCCAAAAAGGCTATATAGTTCTTCGACATTAATTTCAAAATATTACGTTAAAAACACCAAACCCGGTATTTATATCAAATGGGGACAAAAGAGTAGAGATATGAAAACTATAGTCCACTTATCTCGAGTAATATTAAAAACCCCGAAAAAGTTTATTATTTTCTCTAGTTATAATAATATATATTCTCAATTTGTCCAAAAATAGAAAATAATATTCTCAATAAAATAAATTAATACGCAAAATATATATCTGCACAAAGTAACCTTATATCTCCCAACCGCACAAACACAATTTGTGCTGCTCCATATCCACCAAGAAGATCATCAAGAATCAAGAACTAATCAACATCGATCGATCTGTTAAAAATGGAAATGATTCCTCAATTGATGGAAGGCTCTTCAGCTTACGGAGGTGTCACAAACCTAAGCATCATCACAAACAACTCCTCCTCCGTCACCGGAGCCGCCGCAGCTGAAGCAACGCAACCACCGTCTTCCTCCTCCTCACCTTCGGCTAACTCAAGCCGTTACGAGAACCAGAAGAGGAGAGACTGGAACACGTTCGGGCAGTACTTAAGGAACCATCGGCCACCGCTTTCGCTTTCCCGATGTAGTGGAGCTCACGTGCTCGAGTTCCTCCGTTACTTGGACCAGTTCGGTAAGACAAAAGTCCACACGAACGTTTGTCACTTCTACGGCCATCCTAATCCTCCGGCACCATGTCCTTGTCCTCTCCGACAAGCTTGGGGAAGTCTCGACGCACTCATCGGTCGTCTTCGAGCTGCCTTTGAAGAGAACGGAGGCAAGCCTGAGACGAATCCTTTTGGAGCTCGTGCCGTTAGGCTTTACTTGAGGGAAGTTAGAGATATGCAGAGCAAAGCTAGAGGTGTGAGCTATGAGAAGAAGAAGCGTAAGCGTCCTCTTCCTCAGTCTTCTGCTTCGTCTTCCTCCGCCGTAGCTAGCCACCAGCAATTTCAAATGCTATCGGGTACTAGTTCTACTACTCAATTAAAGTTTGAGAAGTAATTATTTATAATAATATAAGAGAAATGGAGTATTTTATGTAATCTGAAATGTGAATTCGTCTCTTTGTTATATGTTGATTTTAATTTTAGGTTATGTGTTCAGTGTTAGAAGAACTTAAGGGTTCTTTTGTTACTAGTGTATGTTGGGGAAGGAAGGTAGGGTTTTCAATTTTTATTTATATCTAATAAAAGAGAAATTCACATGTATTTATGTGTATATATATATATATATGAGTATGTATCATAACTATCATCCGTTATATTGGTCTTCTTCTTTTTCTAAAACAGAGAGGTCTTAGGTTTACTTTAAAATCGTTTTATGGAGTATGATGATACTACAAAGTCTAGAATGGTATTATTGATTTTCTTCTTTTGATGCAAAGCAGTGGTCGTTTTCTAAAAGTGACAGTGAACTAACAGTGGTCTTATAGTAGTTGACAGTGATTGCACTATCTATTTAAAATTCATGAAATTTTCTCCGTGTTCAAATTCCCTCAAAAGATTTTATTTACTGAACTCGTTCCCACTCACTAATATTCACATGCATACGTGGCATGCTTCAGTAAATATATGCTGTCGTAATTTTGTTTCATCTCCAAACTTTTTTTGTTGTTCATGCTTCATAGGTTTACTAGCGAGTAGTATACATGTTCTCTTAAAGCAATATATATAACTGTTGTAGGAAGAAAAGAAAAATCCTTAAAAATTTCCACTTTTATGTTTCTTAGTACATACTTTTGACTCGAGAAGAACATTGTTCATGTCTGCATAAACCCTAGATTTTGTGGATGCGGTAATTGATACTGTTGTAGTATTTTAAATTTCATTATGGTAATTCGATGTTGTATATATATATAGCCACTGCGGATGTCAAAAAAAAAGAGAGGTATGTAATAACTACGGTTCTTACTTCTTGCTAACATATGATATGATATCCTTGTCAAGGCCAAACCAACAAGAGGAAAGACTAATTCGATGTTCTAACTATTTTATTTATGTGATGTTTATACGAGTGACGTACTAATACTGTTGCAAAAGTACATAATATTCAAAAGAACATGATATTGTTACAGTATTGCATTCTAATTATAGTGATCTATATACTACTCTCATCATAGTTTAACACATGTTAATGTTATTAACAAAACAATATAATAGTTAACAGCTCAACTGATTATGGGGTTTAAGGCATGATTAGTGGTAGTTCTCTTAGAAATCAATTCTCTTCACAATCACCACATGTGGCTGGTTTTTATAAACTGATTCTTTTTTTCCAGATTTATTATTTAAATAAATAATTATATTTTTAAAAAAGTAATTAAAATATATTATTTTGATAAATCAGAAGCGGTGCTCGGGTAATGATGGTCTTACTTCCCTAATACAGAAAATTTCCTCATGATTGCTAGTTGCAATTAATTCCGAAATATAAAGATACATGCCCTGTTCTTTTACTCAGTCGCTGCGACAATGTTGAGCGACTGAAAAAATAACTGATTTTCAATTTAGATCGGAAACTAGCAATGATTTTTAGGTGAGAAAAAAGGATATAAGAGTCGCTGCGACCGTTTAGTTGATCGCTAGAATATCCAGCGACACCTGCAACTAAAAATCTGGGGAGATTTAGAGAAGATATTATCTCAAACTAAAATCCAACGATTCAAGAAAAAAAAGAAAGTAATTATCGGTCGCTGGTTGTAATCGCTAGCTACAAGAAAAAGAACCGGAGCAATCTCTAGTTGTTGCATATAGAATGACAACTTCTTCTTTTTTTTTTCCAAAAGATGACAACTGCTTCTAATAGCAGTGCAGCATGATTTCGATTAGCTAATGAATTGTAATCTTATGAATAAAATGGTACCATATAGGTCTTATTCCTTTTAGATTGGTAAAAGTTCAAAGCTATATCACTTCTAATACTTTGTTTGTGTTTACCAATCAGTACCTATATCTTAGCCAATTACATTAATATTAAAATATAGCTTTTCAATTTTTCTTTTTGTTCAGTTATGCTATTCTAATGATGATACATATAATATTATGTTTTCAAAGTCAAATGACTATATGACTATATGTAGGCTTAATGATTTTGTTCCTCCATTATGCAAATTGTCGGGTTCTCAATTAAACTGACACATAAATAAGATCCACAAATCATGTATTGAGATACATAGTTGTAATTACTTGATAATTGTGAAAATACTAAAATCTCTAATTTTGAAGTAGTGAAATGGTTTTATAAACTATGTATTATATATAATATAAGTAGAGAGAGATTAGAGAGAGAAACACTTTGTTGTTACTAAATATTTTTGCTGGTTCATTTCTGTGATGGGTATCTGATTTTTTTTTGTGGGTCATTTTCATAAAATAAAATAAATTATTTGATATTTACAATTTTTTAAAAATTTGAAAACGACAACTACAACTTGAAAAAGTTTTGATTGGACACATTTTAATTAATAAGTAATAAGTTTTAATCAATATAATAGTTAAGATAGCGTCACACAACAATATGTCGAGCGGATGAAACAATCTTTGTCAAATTTGATAATCAAACAACGTATGTGATATCATTTTTATAGTACCTTAAAGGCTTAAACCATACATATGTAATACTTTTGGTACCTTGATATCCTCATTTGTGTACAGAAATGAAATATTAAAATCTCTTTTTAAAATGAAATATATAAAATAATACTTAATTTGGTACATTGTGTAGTGTTGCATCATTCATGAGTGTGTTAGAGGTAGAGCCAGAGTTCTGTCTTTCACTTGTCTTGTCTCTGTAAGTTGTTTCCTCGCAGAGCACTCAAAGACCCCCAACCCTTCAACTTTTATTGATCCTTGTCCATTTCTGAGTTTCCACATATTGTAAAATCCAGTTGAATAGATAAAGCAATTCTGTAATTCTACATTTCGATTTCCCTTAAAGTTTTGAAACCCACATGAGTTTCAGGACTCATGAATCATTAACTGAAAAGGACTTAAGTAACTTATCTCTTAGATACGAAATTATTTCTTTTACATCTTTCAACTATACTTTTCTATGTGATTATCCCCATTTTTCAAATTAAGTTTCATCTTTTAAGTTTTTTCAATTTAAAAATTGTAGACATTCTGCCCATTTTTTAATTAAGATTTAAAACCAAGGTCAAAAATTTTCCTTTCACACCGTACCTAATCAATTTTGACCCGACCGACAATGCTATCGAAATTTTGACAGTCTATAAAAGGTTTCTACTTTGAGCTCGAACAATGTTCTTACACATATTTTTATGCATGACGTCGAAAAATTTAGTATGTGTTTGTACTATACCTTTTTCAAATAAAAAGAAAACTTTGTTCCAATTACATAGGGAACTAAAAATGTGGATGTAATGTGATCGACAAGTATATATGTAGCTCCATGATCCATTATTCACTAACAAAGTATAAATTTCAAGACAACTCATTTTACGAGAATTTTCTCCAACAATAATACTCAATTATGAGAATAAAAGTGGGCATTAGCCATTAAGACTTGGCCTTTCGACTTAGATATGGAATCATGGCCTTTCCATATATGGTTAGAACACAAGAAGGACCTTTCAAGAATCAACATCCACTTATTATTCAGATTACATAAGTTCCATCATAATTTTATTCACATTTTTGGATTGATACGAATATCTCATTTTTTAAAAAGAAATAAAATTGAGGCGACAATCGACATTGAAACGAGAGGGTCCCCGAATTTTCCACATGATTCTCTTGTTTCATCATTACCCACCCAAAACCAATATTTTGTGAAACCCTTGTGAGACTCCACCACATATCCCCATATGCATTACTCCAAAATTAGCATTTCTTGCTTATTAAGTAAAAAAAAAAACAATATTCAGAAAGAAAGTAATTTGAAAAATAAAATTAAAAATGAATAAAACAAGAATCCAATGTTACTCTTTAGTGTGTTTAGTCGAAATCAACAAAAATGATACAAAAATATTATGAACTACTAAAAAAAAAGAAAAGAGATTATAGTATAAGTTATGAAGCTCAAGGTGTGGTTACAGGTTCTTGAAGGGCAAGAGGAATGGCTGGTCTCCAAGTTGTTCCCTCAGGACTATCCATCAAAGCGATCCCAGCAGATGCCAAATCTTTCCTAATTGCATCAGATCTTTCGTATTCTTTATTCTTTCTTGCGTCTGTTCTCTCTTGCACTCTCTGCAATACATCTTCCTCTTTCAGTCCAGCTCGCTTTAGCGCCTTCTCTTTTAGCTGATCAAGAACCTGTGGATTGGAGGAAACAGAACAGTTAAAAAACACTAATAACGAGTAAAATGGAAAAGGAGAACCCAGATTGATGAATGCCACTGGGATGTTGTGACTGGCTAAACTGGCTTGGCCCATATTGATCCCCACACTGACTTTAGTGTTTTTGGTCCGTAACTAAAATGGCGATGGTGTTGACGGGTTTGGGCTTTATATGGGCCGACCATTTTAACCTGCCGCAACATCATTATTCTACAATAGTGGAAGCTGTACCTCTGAGTAACTTGTGGGCATAAGCCCTAAGATAGTAAGAACATCTCTGATTGTTGTCTCTAGAGCCTTAAGTGACTCTTCTCTTCTTGCTTGCATTTTCCCCTGACATCAGCATATGATCAACTATATATCATTAAACCGATTTTCGAAACATATAAACGTAAGAGCAGACAGCTATACATACCTTTCGGGTGTGAATGAGATCGTTGATAGTTTTCAATGGTTCTGACATTGCTGCCAGAGTTACGGGTGTGAGGAGATCATCAGACATCGAGGCAATAAACTCACTACGGAATGTGTTGATGGTTGTCAAAGTGTCTGAAGGAACAGAATCACTGTCAAATGTCGAATCTTTCTCGCCTAAAATGCTTTCACAGTCGTGTAACGTCTGTCATTAAGCAAATGAGAATCTTCAAAGGATTATAGTGAAGAAGAACATACTGTTGTGCCCCAACGTAAAGCACCTTAGGCTTAATAAAACAAGAGAGGTACTCCAAAAATGCATCTTTGCAACTAGCATAAACAGGTTTACCTGATAAATATAGAAAATGCGCTCCGAAGCACTCTCGAGGAGGAAATCAGAGTAATTGATAGGTGATCGATAGTGAGTTCCCATTAGAAAAAGTCTCAGAGCAAGAGGATGATAAAGGTCTATAACCTGAACACGAAATTTACATATAAATGTTTGATATAAGAGGAAAATAGCAAAACCAAAAATGTTTACCTGTCTGATTGTGAAGAAGTTTCCCAAGGATTTAGACATCTTCTCAGAGTCAACAGTAACAAAACCATTATGAATCCAGTAGCTGATATTGCTGCTATCACAAGCAGCACAGCTCTGAGCAATTTCATTTTCATGGTGTGGGAACACAAGATCCATTCCACCACCATGTATGTCAAAACTATAACCGAGATAAGCGGCACTCATCGCACTGCATTCTATGTGCCAACCGGGCCTTCCTCTTCCCCACGGACTCTCCCAAAAGGGCTCCCCTTCTTTTGCAGCCTGTCCAAAAATTTGAAATTCTTTTTAAGACTCAAATGAGAAAACCATTATACGATGTAGGGCTAAAACGAAATTAAATTGCTTACTTTCCACAGAGCAAAATCTGCAGGATGTTTCTTCCTCGTGTCAACTGCAACTCTCTCGCCTGCACGGTTATCTTCTAATTTTCGTCCAGACAGTTTTCCATATGTTGGAAGTTTGTCGACTGAGAAGTAAACATCTCCATCAACTTTGTAGGCATAGCCATTGTCAAGAATCTGAATTGGAAAACATCGTATGAGTGCATATCTTTAGCAATGTTTAGTAACATGAGGACAAAGTGAAGTACTTAAGGTCAAACCTGCTTGATCAGGTCGATGATTTGAGGTATATGATCTGAGACTCGTGGTTGGACAGAAGGATCTAGACACTGAAGCTGTTCCATATCTCGATTAAATTCCTCACAGAATCGTCTGCTCAAACTGATTGGATCTTCCCCTAATTCATTCGCTCGGGCAATTATCTACAAAATTTGAAAAATTCACGAGTCAGTTGGGAATCTAGCTTCAGGCAGCTTCAACAAGACAAAGTGAAAGTCTACCTAACAAAATCTCGCCAGCGACAGATTAAGAAAACATAATACAGCGAAACTCAAGTAAGGAAAATGACTAAGTAGTTCTATGCTTCGAGCTGAATACAGTAATTGTCTCTGTACAGGTTATTCAAAGTTTATGACACAACGGAACAGCAGGCAGATGAACGTAGCAATCAAACAGGCATATGTAAAAGCGCAGACACAGACAGAAAGGATAAAACTAAGTGACCTCTTCCCTGACAAAGACAAATACTGATACTTTCCATTTTTCTTTATTATAGGAAAACATTCCCCACCACCCTCAAAACCAATAACAGTAGCTTTATTAATCTAAAAGTTCAAATGTAGCAATTTAGATGGCATAAAGATCTATTCTTTTACACGCCTCTCACAAGTAACAACAGTATTAAAGACGCTGACAACATCATACATCTCCAAATTTCTCAACTGCTCTATCAATTCTTCTGGCCATTAGGACTATCATGTTTCCCGTGGATCAGATTGTAGCCACCAAGAAAAGAAATAACTTAAATGCAGTAACAGACATTGGCCACTTATCCTATAAAATCAAACGGTACCCCAAAACTCAATCTTAAGAAAATTTCACAAATAAACTCTCTTGAAGGAACTCGAGAAGCTGTTTCTACACTTATAAACAGAGCTTAAGTTGTATAAGAGGTTCTCACTAAAACTCCCCTGAAGGAAAGCTTTCTCTAAACTTCTAAAACAGAACTAAATTGCATAAGACTTAAACCAAGAAGCAGTTCCTTTTGACATAAATGATCTCACCTTGTCATCCACATCTGTGAAATTTCGAACATAAGACACTTCATATCCTAGATGCTTAAGGTACCTGCCTAATTCCCAATCAAAATTCCAAAAACAAAAATCAAAACTTTTCCATAACCCAATAACACTAAAAGCTTCTTTATCCAAGTCAATACCTCAAGAGAACATCAAACGTGACGTAGACTCGTGCGTGTCCAATGTGGCTCAGATCATAAGCCGTGACACCGCAAACGTACATTCCAACTTTTCCTTCGATCTTGGGCTTGAACAGCTCCTTCTTCCTGCTCATCGTGTTGTGCAGCCACAGCTCCTTTTCTCCTGGAATCGAATCTCCACCGTTCGTTAGTGATGCCAGTGCCGTGAAACATCGACGGTGTTGAGTTAACTTTCCGGGTTTAAAGAGAAATTGACTTCTGAAATGAGACTTGGGAAGAGAAGAGAAGCGTATTGGAGTAAAGGGTCTACATGATTTGAGGAGATTAAGAACAGAAGAAGCCATTGGTGTTGTGGAACGCTAAAGCTCCTCCTCCCCCCCCAAGAAGATGTGAAGCAATCGGATTAGATAAAGCGGCGAGGGATAAGCTAAAACCTCTGATGAACTAATAACGGTTTTCGTAAACCGCTTTTATATTCCGGTTCGGTTTATTTATGACTTGGACCTCGAGACATTGAAGCGTTTCAAATGGGACGTTTATCATCTTTGGACACGTAGTGATAGGTCGTCTTGGTTCAGGATTAATCCTATATATAAACTTTAGGTTAAAATTTTATGAACAACAGAAGACTATGGTTATGGTATGGTGGTACGGTATGGTACAGACTGGACTATACATATTAATAATTTGGTATGTAAAATATTGGACTGTTAGTAGAGAGAAAAATGGAGTTTATAGTGGTACCGATTTTTTGAGAAGTGGAATGAAAAATACAGACTAACATTGAATTTATAATGGTAAGGAAATGGATGCTTAGATGTGCACTAATGTTCTCGTTAATTCTGGATAACCGGTGATATACATGTGTAACAATTGCATTTGCATTGGGACTATACTAAATTTACATGTATTTTAAAGCCCAAAAAAATTATATGTATTTAAGGCCCATTTAAAAAAAATTGAACAGGGACTATAACAAATTTTGCAATTTTTACACTGACCCACTAGTATGGAGATTTTTTAGTATGCAAGAATGCATACGATATATAATGATGAATGGTAAATTAAGGGGGTGTATTGAAACAATGATTTTGGAAGATTTGATGGGATTTAGGAAATTTGGAATTTTGATAGATTTTAGGGAAGTTGATATGATTTATAGTACAATTCTTTCAAATCCCACCTAAAACCATAATTGGATTTATGTATTAACAAATCCTCTCAAATCCTCCAGAATTCCTAAAACTTATTAAAATCCAAACCCTACAAACTATTTTGAATAATAGTGAATTTTAAAGTAGATTTTTAAATCATCAGTTCAATAACAGTGGATTTCAGGAGACTTTCTAAAATCCATGATTGAATAACATAGGATTTGTAGCTTTTATACAAATCATTTAAAATGTCAAGCTGAATACACCCCTGGACTAGTCCATATCTTGGTCTGGTCCGGAATAGATTATACAACTATTCAAAGTCTAAATATTTTTTTGGATATTGTGTAATTTAATGTTGTTCGAACTTAAATCAATCACAAAAATTTAGGTTAAACTTGTAGCCATTGTTTTTCTCTCGACAAAATAAGAAGGATGAGTGATGAGCCTGGTCTAAATCCTCTCAACCAAACCATCCATGTAAACCGTAATCGGTTTGTATGAACTGACTTTTAACTTTTTTGTGTTTGGTTTAAGTTCAAACAACATTAAATTACACAACGTCCAAAAACAACATTTAGTTTTTCGTTGTTCATGAAATTTTATAGAGAACTCATAATGTCTAGCTTTTTGAATTACATATAGGATTAGTTATGACGTATGCTTCCACAACGACCAACAAATCAAACTATTATCTAGATTTAAAACGTGAAAAATTGGCGACTAGTATTAAACAAAAAGATAATGTTTTAGACTTTTAGTGATGATGAAGTAAGAATTTCTATTAAATTTCAAAGAATAAAATTGGTGTTATATTACGTATGCGTAGTCGTAAATTATAATCATTTAAACAACTCACGTTTTTATCATTATCATTTCCTAAATCGTATACTCTCAATCCAATGGTATGAAGTAGGACCGGAATGGTATTATTGATGTTTTCGTAGGAACCATCCATACATTTTAAGGTCTACGAATGTATGTATATTTTTCATCTAATATCTGTTTTAAAAGTCTTTAACATATTTTATAAAGAAATGTCTTCTGAATTTTTTTATTTAAAGAAACGTTTTAAAAAATTCATATAATTTACATGCAAACGCGAAAGAGATGATGCAAATGTTTCCAAATTAGAGAAAAGAAAAGAGAGAGAAAAAAAAAAAGAAGGCATTTTAAATTTATTCATTTGGATTACAACAAGACTCTTTCAAAGTCTTAACGACAAAAACAGCACAAATTATAAAATTTAACACTCGGGTATGTCGGAAAATTCCTCAATTCTACGATTACTAGTGAAAAGCTCAAACCAAAACTCCATGTCATCATCATACAACTCCGAATTATTATAACTATTTTTCTTAATATTCCTATCTAGCAGTCCCTCCCAATCCTCCTCTATCTTCTTCTCCTTATGATTCGAATTATCTACCGATAAGAAGTCCGACCAAAAACTCTCATCTACCAAGGCAGAAATATCCTCGTACGACATAATATCGTTGTTGTTATCATTTGAAATAGCAAATGCCGTAATGCTCTTAGAAAACTGTTGCGGAGAGGCTGTCTCCACAATCATAGATTCTTTGTCTTCATCATGTGTGGTGGTCTCGTTAATTCCGTTAATGTCTTTGGTGTCTCCGCCATTGTTTTGTTTTTTGTTGAGTCTTTTCTTCAAATGAGTGTGCCAAACATTTTTTATTTCATTGTCGGTTCGTCCCGGCAGTTTTGCAGCAATCGCAGACCATCTAAATTAATACGGAGTAAGAAACAAACAATACTAAAACACTTTTAAAAAAGTGAATCACATATAATATAGTATAGATTTCATCAATTTGTTACTTTAATATAATATATATTGCTTTTTAATTACAGCAGAAAACATGGGGATAGAAGAAAACAACAAAACAAAAGCTAATACATGGCATATGTTTTGCATTGATCAAGGTGCAGATCTTTTCTAATAACATTAGTAAAGATCTTGTTTGTGTGTTTCTTAATATTAAATACTTTATGAAAACAAAATAATTAAGTAGTCTTTGGTTTGAGTCTGAGGAAATCACGGGTAGGAATCTCCTCAGTCCCACGGTGTTAAAATATTTTGCAAATTGTTTTAAAAAAACATTTATATTGCAAATTGTAAGAAAATTGTGGAGCTGGTTGATGATTAACTTTCTTGAAAGAAAGAAAAGAGAAAGACAAACCTGTTGCCTAAGCTTTCATGCAGATTGATGATAGTTTGTTCTTCTTGAGGAGTGAAATTGCCACGTTTGATGTCAGGTCTCAGATAATTGATCCAACGAAGTCTACAACTTTTTCCACATCTAAGTAAACCTAATTGACAGAATTCGAAATTTCTTATACATACTCTTTACCAAAGATCAAAATTGCTTTTACATAACAAGAATTATTTATGATGTAAAGTGAAAATTACCTGCGTGTTTAGGAAGAGCTCTCCAGTTAGAATGACCATAAAGATGAATATAGTTAATCAAGATTTGATCTTCTTCAGGAGTCCACGGTCCTCTCTTCATCCCCATTTTCTCACAACATGGTGCTCTTCCCATTTCTTTCTCTCCGTTGCACTCTCAAGAAAAGAACACTAGATTAAAAAGAATTTGGTCTTCAGTTGAGTTAAATGATTAGAAAGGCCAAGTGTTGGGATGGGTATGGAGTTTTATATGAGCCGAAGAAGCCAAATGCTTGAAGGAAGTATGCGATGTAGACGTTTAGCGTCTTATTATTATATTTATACACACACATAATATTATATAAACACAATGCAACCGTGGGACAACTCCAAGTTGAAAAATTTCTCATACTTTTGATCCACACAGTCCAAAGTAATTTTCGACTTTCTTTTCTTTTAACGTTTTAATAATGTATTTTGGTGACGATGATAATTAACCACATCAGGTCCTCCTACTGTGATCAAGACTGTAATGAGGTGTCATATTCGGAAAGTAAAAAAGTCTTTCACGGTAATTTTTTCTTTTTACCGTTAATCATTGTAACTAAGTGGAAAATATAGTTTTTTTATTTATCATTAGACAGGTCCAAGACTTCTTAATTTGAGAAGAGGGCCTCATGTGCTACATCTTTGTGGGATTTTTCATTCTAACAAACCATCAATCTCAAAGTTCCTCATCCTGCTATGTGAATTTGTTGAATGAGAATTAAAATGTTGGAGATAATATAAGTTCATCATGTATCAATGGTTATTTATGTCGCGACACTATGTGAACAAACTCAAACATGAGTATATATATGACTGATGTTCCAACTTCTGAACTAGTCACTTTTATACATATGCTATTGTCATCAGTTGTCTCCTTATGTAGGTTTATCACTTTCTCCATGTCAAATTGAATGTAAAAATATGACATATTACATACTTATATGTATAAAGTATTATGTTTATATCTAATTCTTGTGAGGGGGTTTATTCTTTTTATTTATTTTAGATATGTTTTTGCCAACCATTTATTTCGTACATGGAAAGCAGAATTATAAATCTTGTATATAAGCAAATTTTGTACAGGAAATTATGTTGAGATTCCAGTTTTTGCTTTTAAAACACATGATTCACATTTCACAACTTTGTATTACGAACTATCACTTTGTGAATCTAAGAAGACATAAGACCAAAAGCCAAAATTTTATTGGCTTATACAATCATTACGATGATACATATATTTTTTTGGTCATGATGATAAAAGTTATTGTTTGCAGATGTAACTATTGCATTTCGATAAATTTGCATAAAACAAAGATCGAGTGATGGGTAGTATATTTGACTGAATTAAACTTGCTACTTCACCAAACGTACTTACTCGAACAATTTACTATTAGATTGTAGGTCATTTTCAACAGTTTTACTATAAAGAATGTATAATATGGTGAACAATATAATTTTACTTCCGCTTACTACACCTCTCAATTCAACCAGTTACTTCCGCTTCTTTCCTCCTCTGTTTTCAATGGCGCCACTCACTTGCTTCTGCGTTTCGTTTTTCAGGCAGCAATCCACACCATCTGGTGCGAGAGAAACAAAAGACGGCATGGGGAGCATCCCACTTCTGCGGCTCAGCTTACCCGGACTCTTGATCGCATAGTACGCAACAGGCTGCTTTCTCTTCAAAGCCTCACTCCTCACAAGCTGAAGGATGGGCTCCAAGTCTGGCTTCAATCACATGTTTAGTTTATTTCTTATTAGTTTTTTCAACTTATTTTTAAACACAGGATGCATTCATTGTACAAAAGACTTTTTTTGATCTGAATAAAATTTAACATTCATTCAAAAAAAAAAAACAATATAATTTTAAAAAGATTATAGGCCCTAATATTAGGAAGAAAAAAAAAGAATCTGAAGAAATTTTCTTTTTTGAGTTTGGGCACATAAAAATGGATTTGTATCGACATGCATGCATATATGTTTTTTTTTTTTTTTGACAAACAACTTCTTCTATTTAATCAACCAGAGGCAATACAAATAGAGGGATATAAAATCCCAAAGTTTAAAGAGTAACGTACAAAGGTTTTCCCCAAAACCATAAGCATGAACAAAGATAGATAAGACATCAAGCAAAGATCCATGATAGCTATGAGACAAGTGCTAAAGAGCATTTGGAGACATGCTAAATCAAGGTTGCAAGAATAGTCATCAGTGATGAGCTCGAGAGATGACAGGTTGGGCGCAGTCAAGAGACTTTGTGCCGTTGATATGGTAGGTAGAGCCAAGGAGCTCGCCTGAGTGAAAAGCAATAGCCGAACCAAGACCATGGCCGGGATATGGGGGACAAGGGCCCAGTAGGTGGTGGAAGTAGTGATATTGGATTGCTTGAGGCAGTGGTGATTGAAGCAAAAGACCGGTTTTGTCGAGGGTTGATTGTTGGTAGAGACCACTCTAAGACCAGAATCACAGCCTCGGTAGAGTAATGTCAGAACTTCGGTGTCAAGAGACTTCAAGGGTTTAGGCGAAAAGGAGTTCATCATTGGAGCTAAGACCAAGGTTCGAACGCAGCAGGTGTAGAGTCGTATCATAAGAGGTGGATCCTCTCTGCCATGGAGATGGTGATCAAGAATTCCACACAAGTTATGAAGCCGATAAGATATTGACAGGTAGAGACCATGCCTGAATTTCGACCGAGAGGTTGGATGGAGGGTTTTATGCGTAGAAGAGCTTACCAATGAGAAGAGTAGCAGGTGCATAGAATAAGTGTAAGACCGTGATAATTCAGGTAGATCCTCTCTGCCATGGAGATGGTGATCAAGAATTCTACACAGATTACAGAACCGGTTAAACACTGCTAGATAGAGCACAGACCTGGCTTCCGGACAAGGTGATGATCGCAGGGTGATGGGAGCAGGAAGGTTCCCCAAAGAGGCTGTTAACAGGTATAACAAAACAAAGCAACGTCGCAACGAACCAGGTGGATCCTCTCTGCCATGAAAATGGTGATCAAGAATTCCACACAAGGTTTTTAAACGACAACACATCAGCAAGGGAACAAAAGATTTGAGCTTCATACATGGGAGTGGGTTCTGGGGTTTGAAAAAAGCTTGATAAAGCCAAAGTTTCGATCCAATTGGCAGAGTCACAAAACGAGCAATTACCATGATTCCAACAGACCTTTTGTACATCCTAGACCACCTAGGTAAATGGGTTCTCTGATGCAGTCTTCGGACACCGAGTATAACCCGAGAGACTAGGCAATGACGATAAGATGACAAAGGGTTAGAAAGCGAGAACCTGGACTTTTGGGGATTGAGCAAGATCTTGCAATCAAGACGGTAGATCCGTAGTAGTGGAAGATCTATAAAGCTCGAGGGGTGACTTGGGGTCAAGGCGGATGTCCAGTGGCGACCGGATACTATTCCGGATTGGGAAGTAGAAGAGCGACAGGACTTGATTTCCGCCGGCAGTGAGGCTAAGTCGGGATTACCGGTAGAGGAGGTCGTCAGTCTCTTCCGACCTTTATGTTCGGTGACGCACGGGCCTGTGCCTGGATCTGATTGAGCAGAGCGGATGAACGGAAATTGCAAAGAAAGACTCAAAGGGGGGAAAAAAAGACTCAAGCAGGGACCTAAAAGAGCAAGGAAAGGGATAAACATAAGCTACGGTCGAGATACCCCGACGCCAGCGAGCAAAAACCCTACCGGCGTCGGAGAAGAATGGGGGTAGCAGCGCCTCGATATTCAGGCTTGGGAGAGAAAATTAGGGTTTCTTTTTGTTCCCCTTTATGATATATGCTAATACATGCATATATGTTTGTACACATATTCCGTTCACACTTGAATTTTTTGTCAAGTGGTAGGCAATATGTAAACTTGCTCCTCCGGTTCAAATATTTTTAGGAATAACTTTGTTGTTGTTGAATCAGTTGGTTTCAAGTTTTGGTCCAGATGTTTAAGATAGTGTATTTGTACCCTGACCTTGTCCCATATCTACTTTAGTCTGGTTTGGCTTGGATCACCAGGTTATAAAAAATATATATGAAAAAGAAGAGTAAATGAATAATAAGAAAGTAGGGAAGAAAAAGGATAATAAGAAATTATGAGAGGAAGGAAAGTTCAAATTATACAAATACATAAAATGTCAAAGAAAGAGGCTCCTAGTGCTCAATTCCAATCAGATCATGGCCCTAATTTAATAAAACTTTTAATATCAATCAAGCTTGTTGGGTGACCTATAAGTCAATAAGATACATTAAAAGTTTCATATTTTTTCTATGCCCATATATATTAAACACTGTATTTCTGCTTTCTTCTTGTATATATTATACAATATGTAGAGCCAAAACAGTTGTGGTGTCAAGATGGAGGGAAAACCCAAAAACATCGAAGTAGGTACGTACGTAAAAGGGGTTCCTCTTTTTAAATATGATTCGTGATCATGTTAACGAAATACAAAATTATGAAATGATATATAATATATGATTTGGTGACTCCACTTTTTGTTCGTTGTTTTGCCTCTTTCTTTTTAAATATATGTTAAAATATGACTTGATACTACATCTAGGTCATATGAACCTCATATTTCTAAAAGTTATATATAATTACTTTGTGAATAGAAATATGAATCCATGAAATTACCAGTGAATTGGTAACATATAGTCTACCAAAACGATATCTGAAATAGTGAAATATCTTTCTCACGGTATGTGATTACGTAAAATAATCATAACCATGAGATCACAAAATGTATGAAATTGCCGTCAATGGATATTTAGTGACACGGAACCAATAATTACATTTATGGTTCTTTCAATTGCACACTTTCACCATTACAACTTTTACTTTAAACCACTATTTGTTTATCTCTGTCAAAAGCAACTTTGTATGCTGTTTTCAAGTTAAATGTATTTGGACCAAAATTAGTTAACGTTAAAAAAGAATAGACTAAAACAAAACAAAACAAAGATCATCGATATCTAATTCCATCATGACGCTAAGATCTTGCCCTTTTTCACAATTGTTTTTTTTCTTTTCTTTCCGCTTTCTTTTTGAGGTTTTATTTTCTTATACAATGCTTAGTTTATCTTCTCCGATTTGTGGAGTTATCATGTTTTTAATGCAAGTTTTACTTGATAATTGATATATTCAAACCAATGTACAAATGGATCGTGACCTAACGAAATCCAGATTTGTGTGGGTCATATAAAATACTAACTTTGTCGCTTCTTTTGTTTTATTTTCCGGGGGTCGGCTGAGTTGCATTATTGATTATATACGACGCATATGTCAAAAAAGAAAGAAGCCTTAATTTTCACTCGTTGCTTCAATATTAAAATCGTGATAACGATCATCTTCAAATAGAATCCAACTAGCTATTTTAGTTTCTATATTCTTCTATAATAAGACATCTCAAATAGCTAGTGGAATGATAAGCGTAGTGAAAATTATTTAACTTAACAAAAGGCTTAAAACTAGTTTTTGTATATTAATGACTTTTCATTTCTTCTAATTATGATTTTGTAAATAATTAACATAAATTATGTGGGTTTGAATCCGGATAGTGACACATCAATAATACTAGCACAAACCAATACATGTTTACAGAGTGAAAACATGGATATGCAAGTGTATCATTCATCACCATATTCTGAAAATGCGTAATTAGTTTAACTTCAGTTAAGCAAAAAAGAAATGTACATACTCTCAAAAATCTTACATGGCGAGTTCAAGAACGATTAATAAGTACATTAGAAATGTAATTATGGTGCGATCACAATAATGTCCTCTTCTCTCATGCATTACGCAGAGGTTTAAAGTTGAATACTAAAGACGACACAGCCTCTTAATGTAGCATGTATACAACTTCTTTTTGTTCTTTGCTATATCTCGGATTTTTGATCTTTATGCAACATTTAGAAATCTGCCCCACAAGAAAGTTTAGCTGGGTCTAACCAACCTGAAACAAAACTGAACCTCTCTTGCTCTATTGACTCTGAAAATTCAATCATGTGCCCAACATATAGCATTGGTTCAACCAGTTGAACATCCCAAATTTTACCAAAAACAATCTGGTTTGAATCTTCTACCGTTATATTATCTATAGAAAAAGAAAAACCAATAGACCCTTGCATAAGTTAGTTTTGATCATTGCATTTGTCAAATATTATATTCAATAAAAGTAATACAGTACATACTTTGGAAAAATCATGTGTACCGGCTCCTTTTTCACTTGTAAAAAATATCCCAAAATGAAGACTAATGAGTCCATGTCTAAGGAAAAAAAAATAGAGCCAGTACACATGATTTGACCATGTAAAATACATATCTAAACCACAAAAGAGATCAACTTTCTAACTTTAGATAACTATATTTTCCTGAAAAGTATTAATCAGATTCCACTTTGATTGATTTATATGATATGATAATAAATGTAGGCTACAATGGCAAAACAAAAGTACAAACGAGGACAAGAACCGTACCTTCAAACTTTTGTTTCACCTAACAATCTCACTCTATTAGCCTCTATCCATCTAAGTCTTCATTTGTGGATTCATGATCTAGACAAAGACTTCTTACGTCTACAAAGTCGTGTTTACACTTGAAAGTTGAAATAAAAGAATTATAATAACAATTTATCTGAAACTCGGGAGCTACCGAGCGAATCTTGTTCCCGTGCCATCGAGAAATCTATCAGTATACCATCCTTTCGCTTGCACTTGAGATAAAAATGGACTGAAGACATCGTTCATCCTGTCATATGCGTCTTGCAATATAATGTCATCAGGGTCGTTGTACATATTTTTCATTGACTTGGCATATGCTGCAACTAACCACCCTCGTAATGCGTCTTCACCAGTTGCATCGTGCTCTAAGACCATATCGGTACATGACTTTCCATGACTCAATAGAAACTTCTCTTCTACAAACACTTCTTTTAGTTTCTGCACCTCAGAAGGCTTCACAGCTTTATGGAGAGCCCTTCCCACTTTTACATTTCCTGCTTCTTGGATTGGTCTCTCAGGGAACATCAGGTTTTCTTGGAATCTTAAATCAGCAGGGCTTGGAACTTTACCCGTCTGAAACAGATTCAACAATACCTCTGATATAACTAAGAATATCAACAACATGGTTTTACGAGGTTTGAAGTACAGTAAATGGTATATACCTTGAGAAAATTAGCCACGATCAAAGCGGTTCTTTGTGGATTCAGTGTGTTGATCGGTACCCCTCGCATTTGTTCTACAACGCTATACACATGTACAACTGAAAGAATTGACCCAACCACCAACTGCAAAGAATAGCCTTTTCTAAGACAACCAAAAAAGAATAGAAACTGCATTCTGTTTTCTGAAACAGAGAGTAAATAGGCGAGCAGAAGGAAATTACCTTTCCTTCCATTGATGAACATATTGTGGAAGAAAGTTGAATCCCAATACCTATCCCGGCAACGTTAAAAAGGGTAGAGATAGCTTCTCCTTTGGCAAAAATGTCACTAAGATTTCCTTCTTTGGCAAAAGATGAATAGATTGGTAATCTTGTTGCCCTTGCTGCAACCGTAGCCATTCCCTATTTGAATCAAACAATGCCAGAAGAATGTAAACACACAGAAATGATTACAACCAATCAGTGAAGCTGATTGATTCATTAAAAGATAGTCTCTAGAAAGCTAATTATCTCATGTTGAGGCAGCTGAGGAAGGCAGAAAAGGATGTGCTAAGAACAGTTTCACTTCAATCCCTTCTGGAAAAAAAATTCGCTTAACAAGAGCTGATAGACTCTCTCGTAGGTTTAAGAAAGCTATCTATACCTTAGCGAAATTCCCAAGACCAGCCATTTCAAGAAACAGATGTGGGCATAATGGAGAAATGAGTTCCAAACCAGTACCAATATCGTAGAGAACGTCAGCTGAAAAAAAACAAAATACTACGTTTAATGGTTGATGCTGTGAAGACATCATCAGAAACATGTAGCTAACGGATAATGCATACCCAGTACCCTCCAACGTTTAGGCTCAGAGTCCATTCTTGCACCCAAATTGCTACAAATCAACTTTCCCACATGCTGCATCCCATCCTTCAAAATCTATAAAAACCAATAAAAGTTAAACAAGAATATAACTTAAAGTTAGGCACAGAACAAGTTAACAAACCAACAAACTCGAGATGGTAACATACCCAGCTAACAACAGTTGCTTGAGCCGGTGTAGGCCGCAAGCCTGCAGCAAATAGCAGTGACTGCAACGGAGCAAGACAAAAAGCTATATATCTATGTTAAAACCTCCATTGCAAACAAACTCAACTAAACAATTGCAAAATTCTTTGCCAAATCAATAATCAAATCCGAAGAAGACCTGAGTCGATAACACAGATAACGCTGCACTTGATAAATGCTGAAGTGCTCGAAACTGTGTGTACCTTAGATATCCTTCGTTCACACTATACAAGAAAAAAAGAGTCAATGGTTAAAAAAAAACACAATTTTTAAAAACAAAAGATTCAATTTTTTGAGTTTCACCTGTATGGATATCCAGAAGGGAAGAACTTATTAAGGAAGGATTCAACTATTTTCTGAGGAACAGGTCTTGCATCATCAACAACTTTCATCTACGAAACAAACCCAATTCATTATAATTCACTTTTACAAATTCTCCAAACTGGGAGCTGAAGTGATTGCGAGAGAGAAAGAGAGAGAGATTTACAGAGAGGTGGCCGTCGGGTTCGAAGTGGAAACGGTGAGAGACAGAATCAGAATTCTCGAACCAGTAAACCGGAATGTCTTCAGGATTCTTCTTCGCCATTACTGGCTCTTCCTTCTTTATCAACTTCACCTTCTCCTGCTTCGTTCCATCCACAAGTTACCCAAATCATTCAATTAAGTTGGAGAATAGTAAATGAGAGATACCAAAGAAATGGAATTACAAAACCCTACCAGAAACTGCATCTCTGAGACACGACGGCACGGTACAGTCAAGTTTCGAACGTTGGAGGAGGAGGAGTCGCCGGAGTTCCAAGTGAACCACCACAGCAACTGTAATCGTGTCTAAAAAAAGAGATGAGAGTAAACACGACGCCGTTTTCAAAGTTCCCTTTCGAAGCCCAAACAATAAATTAATGGGCTCAAGAAAGGCCCAATAGTGAAAGATACGCGGCGACAAGAGATGGGGTCAAGAAGGAAGAAGACGACCTCTCTCTCTTTCAACGCGTTGATCTAACGCCACCGCCCACTTCTACTTTTCTTCTGCAACACCCAATTCAAAAACCAAAACTAATTGGTAAGCAAAAGTGTGTGCACAAAAGAACAAAGCGACGCATCTGATTACTTTGTTTCCGGGATTTGATAAATTCCGGATTCGTCTTCGTCTCTCAAAAACCCCAGATTCTCTCTTGGTCTGAAGAAAGCAGAATCCAAAATCATGTCTTTCAGATCACTTAGCAGGGTAAGCAATCACAAAAAACTCTACCTTTTTTAATTTTCCAGTAGAATTCTCTGATAAAAATTGTGTCTTTGAACTCTTTGTCGCATGCATCTTCAGTTTAGATGATTTTGATGAAAGCCAATCTCCGTTTAGATCACTATGAAGTCAGTTAGATGATTGAACTTTAGTTTAAAGACTGGATTTTGATATTAAAAATCGAATCTTTTTTTGGTATAATCTGCAGCCAAATGCAAGATCTGGAATGGGTGTTGCAGATGAGAGCAAAACCACATTTCATGAGCTTCAGAGGAAAAAAACTCATCGTTACGTTGTCTTCAAGATCGATGAGTCCAAGAACGAAGTTGTAGTTGAGAAAACTGGGAACCCTACTGAGAGCTACGATGATTTCTTAGCTTCACTTCCTGATAATGACTGCAGATACGCTGTTTATGACTTTGATTTCGTCACTTCTGAGAATTGTCAAAAGAGCAAAATCTTCTTCTTTGCTTGGTTAGTTTTGATGATTACCTCTAAGAAACGTTTATGATGATGATGATGAGGTCAAAGCTAAAGATTATATGATTGGTGGGTTGTTTTAATGTTTTGTAGGTCTCCTTCGACTTCTCATATTAGAGCGAAGGTGCTTTATTCGACTTCTAAAGACCAGTTTAGAAGGGAGCTTCATGGGATTCACTATGAGATTCAAGCTACTGATCCTACTGAGGTTGATCTTGAAGTGTTGCGCGAACGAGCTAACTGAGCGAAACAAAATTGTCTCTTTTCAAAAACTTATTGGTAATGTAATGAATAATCTCGATGACTATCCGAACTTTTTTCGTATTCTCGTGGATGGATTTGTGTTAACTCACAGTTTCATGTTCTATATTAACTGTCAATGTCAGTAAATGTTTCAAGATTCCCCATAGCTTAAAAACCTTAAGTAACTTGAACTGAAAACAAAGTTTTTAGATACCTTAAGATCAGTCTGATGACATAGAGCCTAGCCTGATGACGAAAGGTTCTTTAACTAGTACCAAAGACTTCATAGTTAGCAATTTCTTTGATATGTGTAATATGTTGAGTTCTCCATAAGATTATGTTTGTAGCCATCAATTGTGTGTGGACTTGAGATTATGTTTGTAGCCATCAATTGTGTGTGGACTTGGTCCCTAAGTTTTATCAGAAAATGACAAAACTACCCCTTGGCCGTTTAGGAGATTTCGAGTGGGGAGATTGCATGACCCAACTGAAATCCTCAATTATATAATTTAAAAAACCATTATCATATGTTTAATTAGCTAACCTCATATTAACAGCAACTGTTATTGTTATTAGGTCCATTCCCCTTAAGTTATCATCATCATTTATCCACTATTTGTTCCACAGTGGGGAACATTTTGTAATAAAATGTGGAATTAGAAGGAAAATAAATCTTACTTCCAACATATTTCATTAGTTTGTTTGTAATTTTTTTTTTCTCCAAACTCTATAGCTGATAAATCTTTCTTTCTCATTCATATATTTCGTTTATGTACAAAAGGGAGAACAAAAAAGAAAAGAGCAGAAAATAAATTGTGTCCTCTCTGTCTTCCAAGTATATAGTTGAGAGAGAGAGCTGTCCAAAACAAAACAAACACGTCCAAAAAACCCTCTCTTGTGGGAACAAGAAAGACCCAAAAGACACAAACACACCCAAACTCCCCATCAAACAGAAATAAAGCATACCAAAAAAGCTTCTCTTTTTATCTTCTTTCTAAACTTTTGAGTTTCAAATGTTGAAATGATCTTTGAAGGTGTGAATCAGGAAATTTATGAAACATAGTTTGTAGTTTACTTAAGCTTTCAAGGACGACAAAGAAGGAGAAACATCATCATCTTCAAACTCTGGTAATGAGAAGCATTTCAATTTCTAAACTAAAGTCTTAATTTGATTCAATACTACAAAAGTGAGAGAAGAGATGATATCAAACACACACAAAAAGCACTTAGTTTTTCCAATCTAAAAGAAAGGAACTGAAAGGGATTAGTTTGAGATTAGGTTTGGTAATGCTTTTGTCTTTAATGAGTTGTTATGATGGTGGAATTTTTTTTTTTTTTTTTGTTGCAGTAAGATCAGTTGAGAAATGAGAATGTATGAGGAAAGTTCATGTTTTGATCCTATACCAACGGTGGAAGCAATCATGGACAACAACGGTGGTGACTTCTGTGCGGCAGAAACAGCTTTTCCGGTAAACCATCAGTTCCAACCACCGCTTGGAAGCACAACAAACAGCTTTAACGATGATCTTAAGCTACCAACAATGGAGGAGTTCTCTGTTTTCCCTTCTGTTATCTCTCTCCCTAATTCAGAACCTCAGAACCAAAGCATCAGTAGCAACAACAACAACAACCATTTGATCAACCAGATGATTCAAGACTCGAATTGGGGTGTCTCTGCAGACAACTCTGGATTCTTCATGAACACGTCTGATCCAAACACAACATCAACTCAACAAATTCCTGATCTTCTCAGCCTCTTGCATTTGCCTAGATGCTCAATCCCATTACCAAGCTCGAACCTTTCGGACATAATATCGGGTTCTTGCTTTGCGTATGACCCCCTTTACCACTTAAACCTTCCTCCACAACCTCCATTGCTCCCTGCTAATGACTACTCAGGGTTCTTGCTTGGAATTGATACCAATATTACTACTCAAAGAGATGATGATTCAAATGTTGGGAATGAGATTAAAATTGATAGCGGAATCATTGAGTTTAGCAAAGAGATTAGGCGTAAAGGAAGAGGAAAGCGAAAGAACAGACCTTTTACAACAGAGCGTGAGCGAAGATGTCACTTGAATGAGCGGTACGACGCCTTGAAACTGCTCATCCCTAGCCCTAGTAAGGTTAGTTATTACCTATCTTTCTTAATACAGATTTTCACTCAATGTCTCTTTCCTTAATTCATATAGTCTGTTTGTTTAGGGAGATAGAGCATCAATTCTTCAAGATGGAATCGATTACATCAACGAGTTACGCAGAAGAGTAAGCGAGCTAAAGTATTTGGTAGAGAGAAAAAGATGTGGTGGGAGACATCAGAACAATGAAGTAGACAACAACAACGTGGATGGTCAGAATGATGAAGATGATGTTGATGATGAAAACATGAATAAGAAGCCTGAGAGCGATGTAACAGACCAATGCTCAAGCAACAACTCGCTGAGATGTTCATGGCTGCAGAGGAAATCAAAAGCAAGTGAAGTTGATGTTAGGATTGTTGATGATGAAGTAACAATCAAAGTTGTCCAGAAGAAGAAGATCAACTGTTTGTTGCTTGTCTCCAAAGTACTTGATCAGCTTCAGCTTGAGCTTCACCATGTTGCAGGTGGACAGATTGGTGAGCATTACAGTTTCTTGTTCAACACCAAGGTTAGTGATCGGTGAATATTAACCAATCTTGATTTATGGATTTGAATATATAAATATATATTGGAATGAGTTTTGGAATGATAATGATTGTGATAAAATGCAGATATATGAAGGATCAACAATATATGCAAGTGCAATAGCAAACAGAGTGATTGAAGTTGTGGATAAACACTACATGGCTTCTCTTCCCATCAATAACTATTAAAATATTAGGCTAACTTAAAAATGTATTTTCTGACCCTTTTTTATTTTCTAATCCATGTTTTTACTCATTTGCAAAACTAAATAAAAACTCATTTTGGAGCCAAATTTAAGTTTTCTAGTTTGGATTTTTTTTTTTAAATTAATTTAATGTATTCCCTTGTGTTCTCCATTTCTTCTGAACCATTCTCTCTATTACTGGTAAATGAACTGATTCAGGGAATACAAGTATTGACGATGAACCAGATAGTCATGCTCCCTCTCCATAGTGCATACTTTTACGACGTCTACTAATCACAAAATAAAAAGCCTAGCAATCCAAACACAAGAAATACCTCATTCTTGTTAGAAATTATGTAACGGTTTGGTGGTAGGTTTTGGCAGAACCAGCTCAGAGTTTTGTAATTACGGTTTGGAAGACAGTAGCAAAACTAGCAGTGTACGATAGAGGTAGGTGACCAGAATTTTTCAGTTTCATGTCGAGAGTTACGAAATTGTCCCTAATAACTTTAAATAAAAATATATTTTCACAATTTTTGGACGTGGGATCTGCCTATTCATCTTCTCTCTTTACAAACAGATATGGCATGATCTAACCAGAACTGGAAACTAATCATTTTTTTTTAATCTTTTTTTGATAAAAGAAACCTAATAAAATAAACTCTCAACATAAAATCAACATATCTTTATATAGATAAATGAAGCTACAATTTGATACTTTTAGAAGGAAAAAAAAAAACTTAAAGTGTAGTATTTATGAGGAATTGCTCAAATTTTTTTATAAAATATACTTGAAATATGTATAAGAACATGCATTTTAGACATGACTACAAAATTGGGACAAAAACTTAACGCTATATCGAGACAACATTTTGTGTCCTAGATGGCTGGATGAAAACTGAAAAAATGTTATCTATATCTTTGTCATCTTTTTCCACTTTTTTTTATTAATTGTCTCTATCTACAAATTAAATGTCCTTATATTATAAACACAAAGGGGTTAAACTATCTTCATGGAACGTTACATAATCGTAAACGAGAGGTTCAAGGGACAAGGGCTCAAGGCCTTGAAGTTGCTCGTTCCTGTCCCGAGTAAGGTTAGTTATTTTTATTTTATTTTCAGTTTTATGACAATTAATCTTTAGTCATTCTCTCGACCAAAATCTCTTGATTAATTCACATAAACTATTATTAGGGAGGTAAAGCGTCCATTGTTCAAGATGGGATCGATTACATCAACGATTAACGCAGACTAGTAAGCTACTAGCTTAAGTATTTGGTTGAGAAGAAAAAATGTGGTATAAAGACACAAGAACATTAAAGTAGACAATGGAAACTCATTATCTGCAGCTATTAGCTAGGGACGTAGAGCATCTATTCTCCACGATTAGACTTGATGAATATATGGAGAAGAAGCCGAAGAGCGATGATGTGATCGATCAATGTTCATGGGTGCAGAGGAAATCGAAAATAGTAGAAGTTTATGTTAGGCTTATTGACAATGAAGTAGAAAATAAGATCAATTGTTTGTTTTTTGCCTCCAAGGTGCTTGATTAGTTTCATCTTGATCTTTACAATGTCGCTGGGGGAAATTTCAGTTGTTTCTTGCTCAATACTAAAGTCAGTGATCGAGTGTTGTCTATAGATTGAAATTTGAATACATTGGATTGACCTTTGGTACTCATTGGTAGTAACTATTGCACAAAATGCAGTATATAAAGGATCAACAATATATGCAAGTGCAATAGCAAACAGAGTGATTGAAGTTGTAGACAAACACTAGAAGGCTGCTTTTCCCATCAATAACTATTAATTAAGCTGATTACATCTATTTTCTCACTATTAATTAAGCTGATTTCATCAATTTCCCATCAATAACTATTAATTAAGCTGATTTCACCTATTTTGGAGCCTAATTATTGTTGACTAATGATTACAATATGGTCTGATCCGGTTAAAACTTTCTTTAGTACTAAGAAAAGGTGTCTGATCTGATCCATCAAATATATTCCTTGAAAACATGTAATGTCCATTTCAAGTAAGAAAGAATGATGTGCGAGAGCATGCAAATTCATAAATGTAAAGGCATATTCGATACTAAATGATTCTGACTAACATAGAAAAAATAATGGTTTTTTTTTTAAAGAAAAAGATGATGAAGCAAATAAACATAAATGGTTCCATATAAGTTTATAGGTAACCAAATGAAGCCTAGACCATCCCGGAGAAAATTACCCTCATGCTTGGTAGTGGATATTGTGACATGTTAAACCAGTTAAATCGGGTGTTTTGGCAGAACAAGTAGTGGTGCTAAAAAAAATCCAGAGCATGCATATGATCTTCACAAGAGGACTAATCTATATTACTTTTGGTCCTCTTTCCCCTTTTCTGCATGCCAAGACTTGAACCCATGAGGTGGAGCTTAACCCCACAAATCCAAAGTTTGGTACAAGATTAGGCAATATATAGAAAACGAGGCATCTAGTTTGTTCGTTTAGTTTTAGAATGGGGACAGTAGCAGTGTACCAGAGAAGTAGGTGACCAGAATACTTTTTTTTTTTCAGTTTCTTTCAAATAGTAAACATTATCTCATTCTTGGATGTGGGACCTACTTCTACTACTTCTGAAACAAACCCGATTCGATAGCTCTCTCTCTCTCTCTCTCTCTCTTGCTATAAACAGAAATCGCATGACCCAACCGCTCAACAAGGAAACTTATTAGAATATATCAATTTATATTTCGGTATAAAATTTAATTGAATACATAATTATTTTCCTTAGAGTTTTCAATTTATTTGGGTTTCTTCAAAGCATACATTTAGTTTTTTTTTATAAAGTAGATTGAAATGTAAACAGATGCAAAATTATCTTATCTTCAATACTTTGTTTACTATAGATTCTCTGATAAATATCTTCTTCAAGTATCTGATGGGTAGTTTATTTTTGTCATAGTTAAGTCAACCAGCTTGATAATACGTTTTGTATTTTGATGTTAGAATTCAAAACTTTCATGGATGCATAGATCATTTATGGAAAACACTTATTCTATAAACCAAGCCAACGTATTATCTTATGAGTTATTAAGTCTTATTATATATACACATAGAGTTTGTAATAAGTGTCTCTCACCGTCATCATAGATAATGTTTTGATATATAAACGACTGCCTTAATTACTAAAAATCAAAAGAGGGGGCTAATTGGTAAGTTGGTGAGTCGTCTCTGCCATGAGAGCCCATGAGGGAAAGAAGGCAAAACTATGATGATTATGACGGAAATGCTCATAAAAGTCGTTTGCAAGGACCTGACTCTGAGAGATTCGGCTTGGGACCCATCTGTTGATCCTTCTTAACCAACCTTGAAAATGTTTTTGGTTTTGGCCACAATGATAAATCACATGCTCCAACCAAAAACACACTCCAACTAACAAAAAAAAAATAAAAACAACTTTTACATTTTATATCAAAAAAATGACAAACTTTTGTAACGGTGAGAAGACTTAGTAAAAAAAAAGTCATCCTTTTAAGTTTGAACAAAAAACAAATAAAAAAATGTTATATTGTACTAAAGCTTTTGATACAACTATTTATAAACTGAAAAATCTAAAAACCAGTCAAATGCTTAAATCACAAATGAAAACTATAATATGTCTCTCAAACTCTTTAGCTAAAACATGTTACTCCTAATAATTTATTTTTATCGTTACTATGCTTTCAATTCGATACCATACGGCTAAATTTTAATCGTTTTGTGATAACTTACTAAC
Organism: Camelina laxa; assembly: GCA_024034495.1. NCBI lineage: Eukaryota > Viridiplantae > Streptophyta > Magnoliopsida > Brassicales > Brassicaceae > Camelina > Camelina laxa. Next base: position 27,851,891 of record CM043883.1, read on the forward strand.
TATTTAGATGGTTGGATGTCTATAATAATTTATCGATTAATATTGGTTACATATATCATCAATTCAATAATCACATTTTCTCATCTATACACAACATTTTTATCCACATCTGAAAAGAGGCAATATTATATATACTTTATTATCAAATTTAATAATAATTACATTTTCTCATCTTTTCACCTTCTTCTACTGTCCCCATCTGCAAATGTCCGTGTATTTCAAACACAGAGAAGCAGAGAGACTAATTGCAAGGTTCAGCTTTCTCTTTATCCTCGAACTCAAACCCTAAACCCATTTGTTAATCTTTTGAATCCTCAATTACATTTTTCCATGGAACAATCTTTCCTCTATCGTAGAATCTAAAAAACCAAATTTTTGTTTCCAAAGATTATAAATAAAAGAGCAAACTTGTTTGAAACTTAGGTTCCAATTTCTGGGTTTTCCATATCTATCTTCTTGAAAATGCTTAAGTAAAATTGTTAACTTTTGATTTTGCAGGTGTTCAAAAAAAGAATCATCTTTTTTTAGAGTCAGTCGTTGAACCATCTTCATGGAAGGTTACAAAGTTTTGTTTTTTTTCCTTCCATTTTCTCATCAAAACTTCTACCTTTGTCTCTCTTCTTGAAAGATCTAAATCAGTGTTAATTGTTGTTACAAACGCAGAAGAAAAAGGAAACCTTTACGAGGAGATGGGTTGTTTCGATCCCAACACTCCTGCTCAAGTCACGGTGGAGACTAGCTTCTCTCAACCCGAACAACCACCACCACCACAACAACCGCCGCAAATTCTTGTCGCTGGAAGCACAAGCAACAGCAATTGCAGTGTTGAAGTAGAAGAGCTCTCTGAATTCCATCTCAGCCCACAAGACTGTCCTCAAGCTGCTTCAACACCTCTCCACTTCCACATTCCTCCTCCTCCTTGTGATCAATTCCATAACAATATGGTTCACCAAATGGCTACACATCAGCAGCAACAATCTGATTGGGATCAGCATAATGGGTATCAAGATTTCGTCAATATGGTTCCAAACTCTGCTGCAACTCCTGATTTGCTTAGTCTCTTACACTTGCCTAGATGCTCATTGCCTCCTCCTCCTCTTCTTCATCATCATCATCATCCTTCTTCTATGCTTCCTAGCTCATCAATCTCATTCTCAGACATTATGTCTTCTTCCTCTGCTGCTGCTGTCATGTACGACCCACTCTTCCATTTGAATTTCCCTATGCAGCCTCGAGATCAGAACCACCTCAGAAACGGCTCTGCGTCTTGTTTACTTGGAGTTGAAGATCAGATTCAGATGGATGCTAATGGTGGTGTGAATATGATGTATTTTGAAGGAGGACACAACAACAACAATGGTGATGGATTTGACAATGGGGTTCTGGAGTTTAACACAACTGGTGTTGTTACTCGTAAAAGAAGAAGATCTAAAAAGTCTAACTCTTCCCCCACGGAACGTGAAAGAAGAGTTCACTTCCATGATCGTTTCCAAGAGTTAAAGAGTCTCATTCCAAATCCCACAAAGGTATATATACTTTGCTTTTAAGTTCAGTTTCATATGTATGTGAGACTGACTATGTGTAACATCGTTGGCTTGTAGATTGATAGAGCATCCATCGTTGGAGAAGCGATAGATTACATCAAAGAGCTGTTAAGGACAATAGAAGAGTTTAAGATGCTTGTGGAGAAGAAGAGATTTGGGAGATTCAGGAGCAAGAAGAAAGCTAGAGTTGGAGAAGATCAACAACAAGAAGAAGAAGACACTGTGAATTACAAGCCACAGAGTGAAGTAGACCAATCTTGTTTCAGCAAGAACAAAAACAACTCACTGAGATGTTCTTGGCTTAAGAGGAAATCGAAAGTAACTGAGGTCGATGTTCGCATAATCGATGATGAAGTAACCATCAAGCTTGTCCAGAAGAAGAAGATTAACTGTCTGTTGTTCACCACCAAAGTTCTTGATCAGCTTCAGCTTGATCTTCACCATGTTGCAGGTGGACAGATTGGTGAGCATTACAGCTTCTTGTTCAACACTAAGGTAATGAAAATCTCAGTAATTTGAATCTGTTTTCTTTTTTAACTTATCAAACTAATTAAACTAATTTTTGATTTTTGGGGCAGATTTGTGAAGGATCATGTGTGTATGCAAGTGGAATTGCAGACACAGTGATGGAGGTTGTTGAGAAACAGTACATGGAAGCTGTTCCAAGCAACGGTTACTAGTTTTTTTACCAGACACACTTGTGGGGTTAATTGCTCTTTTTTTTTCAATAACTTTTGTTGTACTCCCTAATGACTGATTTATTATTAGTCACTTTTGGTTAATTCTCAAGTTATCTAAGCTAGAGTTAGAGTGCTGATGAGGCTCTTCGTCTAGATTTTGTCTAACTCTATAAGTTTCTAGCTTTATGAGAGTTTTAATTTTCGACCATTTTAATCTGTTTGAGTTTAAACTTTCTAATTAATTGCTTTTGGGTTTGGTTTATTGCTTTGTGTGAGTTGCTTTATGGTATTCTTGGTTCACTGAAACATTCGATCAGAGTAAAATTAAATGGAAAATGTATCAATTCCTTAGCAAAATCTGCATAATAAGATAGACCTAAATCAATAAATTGCATGTAAATGTGACGCCAAAAAAAATTTGTAAGTAAATATAGTACTTTGGGCCAGGTATAAGCTTTTTGGAATAAAAACTGGTCATGGGCTTTTGTAACTTCCAACTTTGGTCATGATGGTTTTCTTTTTCTTTTTGTTCTTTTGTGATTCCTTAAACCCAGACCGGATCTACCCAAACAGCATTTTTTGGCTTAGGGTTCGATCTGACCTGATCGGATCAAACCGGATTCATCAAGGAGGGTTTCAGAAATAGTGAAATATAATTGTAAATGTTAGTCGTTAGAATGTTTATAGATTAATTATGAACTCATAATTAATCTTCTTAAACAGTAGCTTTCTTTGTGTGCTTTTCACTTTTTCATTCTTTATGTCACACTAATGTTGTGTCAAGTCCAGTGCTAACAACTTGTCAACTCCTTAGTTCGTTCGTGCATTGTTGTGTTTCATCTTATGTGTTAAAAACTCAGCCAAAATACTATTTCACTAATAAGTCCTTTTTTTCTTCTTTTACATCAAATCCAGGCACTAATAACAAACCATATTATGTCTTTTGTATTATATTTTAGGTTTTACAGAAAATAAATATAAGAACTGATTCTATTCCGGTGCAGGTTTCGGTTTCAGTTAGATCATCAGGTTAATCCGAACTTAAAAAAAAACCATTGATTCTTCATTGAGATGGGTTTCCTAACAAGGAAACCTAGTGGCATCATCAGTGATGTTATTACAATGAGCCAATTTAAATGTGGTCAAATCATAGTACATGCTTTTTATCACAAACTGGATATGATCCTCACCACGACTTGTCATTTGCCATCTAATCTCCGTCGTTTTTAATTAATCAACCACCATTACTTAATTAATCACTCTTTCTTTATTTGTTAAAGGATATGATTTTGTCTCAATTCTCTTGTCTTTTCCTCGTTGTCTATCACCCTTTTTGCTTATTCCCCTATTTCGAACAGGTCATATACTCATATGTAAATTTGTCTTTTTTTTTTTTTTTTAATATAATTTTCACGTTTTAAATAAAATTTGCTGTATCACATGTTTCAACTTATTATCAATTTTGGCTGAATAGAAAACAATTTAAAATTAGATAAATTATTTATTCATACGTAACTAAATCCAGTTAAGATCCTATTTCACATATATACAAGTTATTCAACCTCCATGTATTATTTTTATTTTTAACAAACCTCCATTTTCTTTTTCTAATATTGTTATCTCTATCTCATAGATTTTATTATTTATAAACACATACAAACAATCTCATTAATTTCTAAACATTATTGTCTCACCAGATGGCAGATGCCAATGCACACTAGTGATCGCTCTAAACACCCAAAATATGTCGTGTCTCAATCCATCTTGAAAAATCTATTAAAAGCAAATATGGTTAGCAAATTATAAATGAATGCTTGCGTTTGAAGTATTCCTTTAAAGTCATAAACTTACTAATCGTCAAAAACTCATATACAGTACGTAGACTACCAAATTCGAATATGAATGACGATGGTAATAGTACAAAATCTTCAATCGTGTGTGTATTTAACAAAGAAATCATCTTCATCCAACAAAACTTCGACATGTTATTATGATTTTAACGTCCACAGTGTAGCTTTATTGGGTTAAAAACACTTCAACGGAAGAAAAAAAAAGTAGCAAAGAAAGTCAAACAACCAATTGATAATGAGATTAACAATAATGACGATAACGAAAGCATCATTAACGACGTAATAACACAATATAATACGAACGTCATTATATCTTTTATAAAACTAGATAATATAACATTTAATCGTACCTTTTATAGATCTAATCGAATTACCCTACACATAAAAAAATACTTTATAGTTTATCTTATCAACTTCTTTTTGGTTAGATTTTGTTATTCGAACTAAGAATATACCTTTATAGATTGTATCGACTTGATTGATTTTTAAGATTCACAGTCTTGGATTTACAAGAATCGCTAATTCGAGAATTTTTCATCCTCTAATTAATATCTCTTACACTTGAAAACAATTATTAAAGCACAAAAAATATATAAAGCAATTAAGGTGGACACACACACTTTCCAGCCATATAACGCAATAATGGAGTTTTTTTTATCAAGAGAAAAAAAATATACACTTCAACATCACCATCGCCTCTATTCCAATAATTTCTTTTGGATACAACAAACAAAAAATAAGAGAACCAAAGAAATTGCAGAATGAACAAACAAATTTCAAGATCACAAAATTAAAGTTTACTAGTAGCTTTAGCTGAATACTAATTACAAGATCAACATGAGCTCATAAGAAGTTGTTCTAAATACTCGGCACCTAAATCTTCGAAAACCACAAGTGTACCACTTTCTTGCTTCACAACACTCTGCTTACTACTTCTTGATGTTGAAGAAGCAGATGAAGAAGAAGAGTAAGAAGAGGAATTAGAAGAAGAAGAAGACGAAGAAGAGGATCTCTTCTTCCCTCTAGGCCGGTTCCTAAGCGAATGTTTCCTCTTCAAGGCCATAACCGGAGATCCTCCGTCATGAAGATTCACATTCTCCATTTTCTTGAGAGACTCTCTAACCACTTCCACGGGGAAATTTAGTGTCGCGAGAGATCCTTTGGTGGCGAAAGCGGCTTGATCGTAAGCAAGAGCGGCTTCCTCGGCCTTGTCAAACGTCCCGAGCCAAACCCTAATCCCGTTCCTAGTGGAATCTCTAATCTCAGCTGCGAATTTGCCCCACGGCCTTTTCCTCACTCCTCTGTATGATCTTTCTTCTTCATCAATCCCAACTTTTTCTTCCTCCTCGGAGTTGGAAACTTCACTGTTTTGGATCTCTTCCTTAACCATCATCTCCGACGACTCAAATGAGAAAAAGTCATCGGAGTAACCATGATAATTAGGGCTCAAGAAAGATTGAGGATCAGAAGATTGATCAAAGAAACAACTCTCGTTCCATAAGAGTGATTCTTGTGATGAGCTCCAAGAACTCGGAGAAGAATACATGGGAGATTGGGAATATTCCATGAGTATTTTTTTTTTTTTAATTTCTCTTTTCTTGTTTTTGTTATCTATTCTTGTTTGTGGGCAATAAGTTATTTCAAAACCTAATCCTATATATATATAAGAGACACGGAATTTATAAGATATATGAAAGTGGGAAGTATTTTATTGTTATATTGTTTTCATAGGTCCTATTAGACAAATATGGCTGCCTTAAAAAACTAATTAAAATTCTTATACAACCGCATGGGGACCAACCACAAAACTGGTGTCTTGTTTTTTTTTAATTCAATTGAGGAAGAAAACAAGATTTTATACGGATCTATCCCTATTTCAAAAGCAAAGAAAAACAAATTAAATTGGTGTTTTTAGTTTCCACGTGGCGGAATACTATTTAGAGGGGTGACGTTAGGCGGCGAGATACCGACAAAATAGATGAGATCAGCAATATCATGATGTGGCCTTTGTCATCCAAGTAAGTTTTGACAGACCTGTAGGACCTGCGCTTATTGTACTGACTACTACTAAGGAGAGTCTCAAAGAGTTGACTTGAAACATTTTCCCAATATACGTTATATTAGTAGTATACTCATAGATATATAAATGATCTCCTTTGCCCCAAAAAATAAAAAGATATATAAATTCTCATAACGATCATAACTATAGCATATAACAAAAAAAGAACAAAAAAATAGATATAGCATATTGCCATATTCGGTCTCATTACTAGCAAAGGTACTCACAAACACTATTATGACGACGTTTTTATATAAATGTTATCGAGCAATGCACTATTACAAAATGACATATATATGTTCATTTAGAATTTAGTCATTTAGTAGCACATACCTATGTTGAGAGAATTTGTGAGGATATACTTTTTGTACGTTTGAAGGATATTGTTAAGGATGATGCTACGAAACTGACATATTACAAATTAATCTTGAAGATACAAGGTTAAATCAAACTATTGTTTATTTAGTTATGGAGAAAATAAACATCTTCATCTATATTTTGAGTTAGTGAATGGTTATGTGATGTGTTTTTGAAACTAGGGTAAAGTGTGAAGTCTTCCAGACGGACTGTAGTGAACTGATCCTTTTTTTATTTTATTTTTTTATTTTTTTATTTTTTTTTTTGTAGTGAACTGATCCTTGCAAACAAATAAATCTAAAAATCCATGTGGTAATTAAAGTTAGATGTTATGTATATAGCTTGTTTTGTTCGTCCGATTGAGATTGTCTTCGTGTTACCATTCTCTTAGTTTCTTATATAATTTTAAGAAAGAATATAATATTTGCATGTTGAAACTAGAGAACACATTAGACTATAAGGGACGTGTTGATTATTAATTCAACAGTTACTAGATTTTAACCCGCGGTGTACAATTAAACTAAAATATGAAAATTATAAGTTGCATTTTTTGTTAATTTTTGTTTGTTTTATTTAGTGCTTAAAATTGTATAAGTGTATTTTGATAGTTAATATTAGGATTTAACTCGTAGTATACAGAGAGATAATTTATTTTTACATAATCATAATTTAATCAAGTTAATTAAACATGTCTAATATTTTTATATTGATAAATACTTTTAATGAATAATTTTGTAGTACCAAAATAATGATATTTCAAATTTACATTAAAACTAATGCAAACCCGTGAAACTATATAACCCCGTGAATTTGAAGGATAGACCAAAAATAAAATAAGAGGTATTGAACCCAGAGAAGGTAAACAAAAAGAGGGGGCGAGACATTTATAAAGCATACAAACTTTAAAAAATCAGCTACCTTAGACTGTTTTCCATCAGCAAAAGAACATAGATGTCACAATTTTATCATTCAGCTATGGCATGGGATGATGGGAGGCATAGGGACTGCTCCAGATTTGGTGATCCCTCCATGACATCTCGACATATTTCATCACAGTTGTATATGTGCAGCTGCCAAATAAGCATAGCAAATAGGTGCATCTTTTTATGTTGCTGGTGATGCTAACTTGAGAATAGGGATCAACATTATCTATAAGTGGATATATTCAACTTATAGGTGGACATATTCAACTTAATCTCATTAATCACCACATTCAATTCTAAAATTCTAAAATTCTAAAACGCTATAATTTTGTCCCAAATTTCTATATATAAAAATCGTAGAAAAAACAAATTAATTAAAACAAATTAATAACTATAAAATCGCATAATATATATATGGAAATATGCCAAGTTTATATTATTAGATTAATTTTGATTGATTTTAAGTCATTAAATTTTTTTTATACGATTTTATACATAGAAATTCAGGACAAAATTATGTATTTTAGAATTGAATGTGGTGATTAATTATGAAGATAGAAAATCAAATGTAGCTGATTTATAGGTTCCTCATAAATTTATATTTTAAAATCGATTATTGTAAAGAATTTGTAGAGAGATTTTATGAGAATGAAATTTGGAAATTTTTTTCAGATTTAATAAGGAGACATATTAGGAAAACTTTGTTTTTGTTAATGAAAAAGAGTTGAAATAATTTTTTTTTGTTTTATAATTTTATTTAAAAAACATTAAATTACAATGGCATGAGATGTAAATAATTATCAACTTCGAGTCTTCGTTGCTAAAATTGTTGTGAAAATAATAATATAGATTAATTCAACAGTTAAATTGATACAATAAAAACGGTTAAAGTCCTATTATGATAATAGTATTATCCAACGGTTATAATCGAACGTAATACCAGATTTTTTCGTCTTCATTGCAATAACCATTTTTACAGTTGAAATCATTGGTTTAATTTTTTGTTTGGTTTTGTTTTGATAAAGAATTTAAAAGAGAGTTTGTCCAAAAAAAATAAAAAATTTAAAGAGAAAAAGAGAGATCGAACTGTGGCCCCTAGAGAGTGCTCTTCTCTTGATCTGTGCCGACAGCCACTAATATATAAATTGGAACAAAGACAAAATAGATATTTGTGTAACAAAACCATTGGTCAAAATTATTGGTCATTTTTGGTTGGAGAATAGGGTTCTGTAATAAAGATCGACTGAAACGTCACAGCTCCTTTAGCTTAACGAAATTGACTTTTTTTTTTTTGTTCTTAAAAGAAGGAGAACTGAAATTGGATGAGGTTTCCTCGACACAACCTTTATGATTGGAAACTTTTTGTATGGATTCTAATATTCTATAATGCATATAACGGTTAAAAATCCTGAAACCTGTGTTTAGCTAAATTAATATGGCTCTAACGTGTATTCTCTTTCCAAATGAGAGGAAATGGTTCTCGATCAGATTGGGAGAGATCATGATCTACATTATACTCAAAATGTTGTATTTACAAAAAAAATACCTTCCTAGAGTTCGAATACGCTAACCGAGAACAGATACATATGGTATTGAAATGTAACTTAATTGTATGCTAACATATTTATATGAGTTGATAACATCCAAGTATCATTTTCAGGAAGTGTTTGACTTGATGTATCATATGTTGTGATATGTGCAAAATTTGCCTGTTTCTTTCACGTTTGATAGACTAAAATTTGTCTATACTACATTAATTGATTCGGAATATGTGGCTGGCTTTCTAGATATCTTCTTGTGTGAATCACAAAATAGACGTATCATATCAAATTGGCTAATACTACCTAATAGCTAAAACTTACTTCTCGTACTTATTTTTTAAAAATTGTCTTAAAAATAATTTGAAATTATATATTTCATATAGCACAACGCATGCATGTGCAAACAATAGGAAAGTTTGACAAAAAAAATTTGAATAATTATAGCAACCAGTTTAGTTTAATTATAATGAAGCCTTTTTGTTTTATTAAATTTTTCTGGCGTTTTCAAGCATCTGATACAATCATACAACTTGATGCTTATAATTGAGTATAACAGTATTTCTTTCCTCTTTTAAAAAAATAAATAAATAAAAGAAAAGTATTCCTTGATGTTTTAAATTAATATGCGTTATATGACTAGTCTCTATATTGTTTGTCGTCCACATAAAATTCTTGCACAAATAAAAAAATAACAAATTAAACCAAAAATCTCATTCAATATTACTATTTTATATCTTATGAATTAATGGATCGTACATGTTTGTTAGAAAGTCTTGTCTACTCTAATATTATATAAAGGGAAGTAGAGTACTCAACAAATAATATCATTTCATAAAGAAATGTTAATTGGACGTCCTTAATTAATTTTTTTTTTTGAACACGTAATTAATGTTTCCACCAAAGCTACACGTTTTCACAATTTTTATGATGAAAAAAAAAATTAGATGTTTTAATACCGATTAGAGAGATAGAACAAGTCATGTCCTTTTAATACAAAATGATATACTATGTAGTATAATTGCATTACGTTTGTATGTTATATAGTGCACGTAAATTAAATTGAAAAATTATAATAATTCCCACCAAAAGAAAAATCAACTAGAAGATATAAAACATATATATTTCAAAGGGATGAGTGGGTTGATCTGTAGCAGCTTGGCTGCAACATAAAAACCCCATAGAAGGTAATCAAGATATAATAATGTAATACATAAATGCTAATTGATAAAATTAATAGTTAAAAACTTACCCAAACTTAAAATACAAAAATTAGTTGGCATGGCTATTATTAGGATTGACGTGTCTTAGCCCTTGGATATTACTGTTCATTTACATTCTACTGTGAGCATTTTCATTTATCAGGAAAGTTAGGCTATTATGGGAATTGGAATTTGGATCACTCTCATACTAAACTCATTTTTTATGTTACATAAAACTCATTAAAGTGTATTTTTTTCTTTCAAATCAGGATATCCCATTTGTTAATTGGTGGTAGTTTCATTTAAAAATTAAAACGTAACCAGTACAGGATATTCCGTATAATCAATAACAAAGTACAGACTACAGAGGCATGCGATAATGTACTATTTCCATGTGCTACAAATGGAAAATATGGATATTGGTTATTTTCCCCATCACAAAAAAGTGGGAAAACACAGAAACACACAAGAGGGAAATATAAAATTAAATTAAATTATTGCTGATTATATACTATTTATGCTTTGAGAAGAAGTGTTGGAAACTTGAAAGCGGACAAGAGAGAGCGCGAGCTTTGCCTGCGAGACAAACAAAAATAAAATGGTTTTGTCCACTAAAGTGATTGATGTTTGACCTCAACGTCCAAGTGCATACCCCTTTTGAACATATATACATATATTTACATTCAAAATCTATATTTCATATTTGTAACGATACCTAGTGACATATATTATAACGACAATCAAAATTTATCAACATTTATTGCAAGGGGTCACCTTTGTTTTTTGTGTTTTGGTTAGAGATTCTTGTAATGTAATTATCTTACATATGCTTTTAACACAAGTAGTTTCTTATAGGAAACTATCATGGAATGTATATGAGGTCGAGAAAGATCACAATCTAATCAGCTTATCCGTCTCTAAACCCTATAATGAGAACTACTAGAGACTGCCCACTTGATGAATATCCATATAATTAAAGAGAATCCTACTAATTGTTAGATCTCTAAGAGAGTTTCTAGAATCACAAAGTCTCGTTCCATGTCGTTCGTTGTTTATTGTTTCTCACCACAGAAGCAAAACAAAGTCTATATATTAAAAGATTGAATAAAATTATTTAATATGAATTGGAGCTAGGGTCATTGATGGTGGACCAATGGAATGTAACTTAGTTATATGACTTTATATGGCAACTTGATATTAAGATAATAACAAATTAACTAATAAGAGAGACGGTGCATGAACACTCTCACTAATTCCTTTATTTATTTTTTTCAAATTTTATTCTACTTTCACTTTTATAATGTCCGACCCTGGCCTTGCTCATAGCGAAGGTCAAAGACCCGTAAACTAATTTATCATTGTTATTCTAATCGGCCAATTATTGTTTATTAACAAAAAAAAAAGTACCTCAAACATGCATGCGATTCGATGTCCCCACTAAATTAAGGATAACTATGATAAAACTTAGTGTAGATTCATTTCTGATTAGTGTACTTAACAGTTAGTAATATTCAATTCCTGGTGGAACTAATAATAACTGATCAACTTGCTAAAGGTAAGATAGATTTGTTATCCTATTTTGAACGCTATATTTTTTTCATAGATTGATAGGTTACATAGTTTTTGTTCATGTTGTTAATATCTTTTGGAAACAGCTAGCACGGTCCCATATTTAATAATCTCTATTTTAATTTTTGGTCTGACATATAAGTATATAACCACTAGACGATTAACCCTCGATTTGCGGTGATGTAAGGATTTATTTAAATACAGTATTGTAAAATGCTTTAGTATGATATTTGTCTTTATTAAATTTAGAATCTAAAAACAAGAGATATATAATTATAGTTATTATTTATAAGAAGTTTAAGAAATCAATGTCAAGTTTTAGAAGTCGGTCAATATTTGATAAAAATTTCTATAGTTTTATTAATTTATTGCAATATCTTGCTTTTTAACAAAGAAAAAAATTGGTCCTGATTTGGCTCCCTCATTTATAGTTGAGGAATGAAGACATATAATAGAGTTAGGATTTGAACGGATAGTACATTTTTTTTGTTCATCTTTTTTAAAAAGACATTGTGTATCTTAATTATCTATAATATATGGAGAATATTGAAAAATTCTCCACATACTTACTATTTACTATTCAGACAATGACTATGTTTTGAATCCTATTTTCTTTGGATTTGTAAATAACAAATCTTTGGATTCAAAAAGATCTAAGTTAAGCTGGTGCATGGAATCTTTGCTTTCGAATTGAATTTTCACTAAAAAACAATTATTTTATTTATTTCAACAAATTAAATCATCAAAGTCTAGTATTTTGTCGAAAAGAGATAATCAGTTTAATGCTCACAAAGTAAATAAATTTAAAAGCTTATACCAAACATTATAAATATATACTTGTTATTTTTATATGACTTATTAATTATTATGGTAAAAGGAAGTAGTTTATACAATAAAACCTCTATAAATTAATATTCTATAAATTAATAAACACTATAAATTAATAAATTTTGTTGGTTCTAAGTCAGGCTAGTGTAAAAATTAACAAAATTCGATAAGATAATATTTTTTTTTTAAATCTTTATGTAAATTATAGTCCCAATAATATCATAAATTAATAATCATGTAAATTTACATATATATATATATATATATATATATATATTGATATACTAATGTATGTTCCTAAAGCTCATTTCTATAGAACAATTGTAATGTTGTATTATTAAACTATAATGATATCATTTGCACACAAAAAAAAACTATAATGATATCTTTTATAACATATCATAAAAATAGTTAAATTTTAAAGTTTTCAACTTTTAGATATGCATCATTTACAATTTGATAATTTGACAGATTATTTAAATAGGAGAATTAATATTATTATTCATATATTTGAATTTATGTATGTCATGTGTATAAGACTATAAGTCAATTTGTCTATTTAGTATTTGTAATTTATTGTCAATAATGTTTTTATATATTACAAGTTCAATTCCTAAACCATAAAATTTATAACATCTGAAAGTTTAATCTTATTTTGCTAAAATTTTCTCAATTAATAATTTTTAAAAATTTAAATAATTAAAAATATATCTTTATTATACTATAAAATAATTATTATTAATTTATAATGAAATGTCTTGGTCCCAACATTATTAATTTATAGAGATTTTATTTATATATATATATAAATCCATACATAATGGAATCCTATTTATTCCATGTACGTATTATATTTTCGTCCGAAGGCAAGTTCGTAATCCAATGACTTTAGCCAAAGTTACTGGTTGGAAAACTGAGATGACCATAAGCTACTTCAACTTAGAGAACTGTTTTATATTGGAATTTGTAAACATTGACGGATCTATATACTGTATAAGTTGTTCTTCAATGAAAACATATGAGTTATATGACAAAAGTGGATCGAACTTTGCATCACTACCGCTTCCTTCTAAGTTCAAGTTAATGGTGAGTTGACTGGTCTATTTCGCAGTGAACGAGGGTTGAGGCAAGGTTGTTCTTTATCCCCCTATCTCTTTGTGATATGCATGCAAGTCTTGTCTGCAATGCTTGATAACGCAGCCAAGGAACGAAGAGTCGGTTATCACCCGCGATGTAAGAATATCAGTCTCACACACTTGTGTTTTGCTGATGACTTATTGGTGTTTACAGATGGGACCAAGACATCTATTGAGGGTATTCTTCAGACCTTTCACCACTTTGCAGGTGTCTCAGGACTGAATATCAGTCTCGAAAAATCTACGCTATATATGGCTGGGGTCACAGCCACTGAGCGCGATGCTATACTTCAAACATTCCCCTTTGCATCAGGAACACTACCGGTCCGATACCTTGGTTTGCCTCTCTTAACTAAGCGCATGACAACATCTGATTACACGCCACTGTTAGAACGTATTCGTGAAAAATTTAGTAGTTGGACGGGGCGATATCTCTCATTTGCGGGCCGCCTACAGCTCATCAGTTCAGTAATTCCGACTGCCAACCGCTTGTAAAAAGGAGATTGATAGTATGTGCTTGGCGTTTTTGTGGTCGGTCCCTCACTTAATACAAAAAAGCAAAGGTCTCCTGGATGGATGTATGTTTACCAAAGAAAGAAGGTGGCTTGGGTTTGCGTTCCTTGAAAGAAACGAATAAGGTGAGTTCTCTGAAACTCATATGGCGAATGTTGGCGTCAAAGTCACTTTGGGTGGACTAGCTTAGAGCTTACCTCCTTAATAAGGGGTCTTTCTGGTCTATTAAGGATAACACAACATCTGGCTCTTGGATATGGAGAAAGCTACTTAAACACAGAGCTTTGGCAGTGGATTTTGTTCGATATGAGGTTAAGAATGGAGAAGGAACCTATTTTTGGCACGACAATTGGTCGCCACTGGGTTGTTTATTAAATATTGAAGGCCCTCGGGGTACAATGGATATGGGAATTAGTCTCCACGCCACAGTTGCAGAAGCTCTCTCTCACCGTCATCGACATCATCGAGTAGACCACCTAAATCAATTTGAAGCAGTTCTCATGACAGTCTGTAACAGAGGACTATCGGTAACAGAGGATGTCGTTCTTTGGAGGGGGAAAGGAGATAAGTTTAAGACTACTTTTAGCACAAAAGAAACTTGGGCGCATACACGGGTAACCCGACAGCGGCAGTCATGGGCAGCAGGTGTCTGGTTTCCTCAAGGTACACCCAAGTTCTCATTTATCGTTTGGTTAGCTGCTCTAAATCGTTTGACAACAGGCGATCGTATGCTGTCCTGGAACTCTCGGGTTGACACCACCTGCTCTTTCTGCTCAACGCAAGAAAGCAGAAACCATCTCTTTTTTGAATGCTCTTACACCTCAGCGGTTTGGACAGGCCTCGTTTCTAAGTTGCTCTCGACCAATTTCTCTACAGACTGGGACCAAAACCTGCATCTTCTAGTAGACGCATCATTGGGGTCACCTACTCTGTTTCTCCTTCGCTATGCTTTCCAGGCCTCGGTTTATTCACTCTGGCAAGAGAGAAATCGACGTCGCCATGGAGAGTTACCAGTCTCCTCTGCTCAGCTCATCAAAAACTTCGACAGACAGGTCCGAAACAGGCTGCTCTCACTTCAAACGGGAGGAAAACTCACATATTGTATGGAGAAGTGGCTAGGATCACGTTAAAGACACCATTTTATAAACTCAAACTCTAGTTTATTCGCAACAAAACATTTAACTTCATGCTGCACTTGATGTAAAAACTATTTTTTTTGGAATAAATTTTACATTTTATTTAATATATATATATATATATATATATATATATGACAAAAGTTTGTTCGATTTTTGTTGCAAAACAATTCATTTTTAACTAAAGATTTTGCTTACATTGTACGATTATATTATAATTTATCATAATAATTAATTATTTGATTGGCTTATTAAAATTGACCATATCTCAAATTGGTACATGCATGCATCGATCGGCCGTTACAAAACAATAGACTAAAAGAATGACGATCGAGAACATACAACATATTATTATACTAATAGACTAAATAAATAACGTCTAATCTTTCAAACGAACTTCAAACAAAGGGAGAAAAGCAAATCCCCACGAGGCCTAATTCGAACAGCTTTTTATTTTTATGATCACTTGACGTTGTTTGAATGATTAGAAAATCAAATACTAAATAATTAACATATGACGACCATCTAGATTGTGTAAATTCTTCTAATCGTTAGACCGGCCGATGATGACACTCTTAAATCTTAATAAGTTAGGCAAGTTGTATTCAACTGGGCGGTTTGAATATATGACCTATGTTACCTAGTTCATCTTTTCTTTTAAATTCAATTATGTAAAAGTCACTTCTTAGTGGCATTTTTGGATTTTGTAATTGTGTATTTTTTTTTTACGGTTTTACCGTACTTAGACTGTTAGACAACTTGAGATATGATAATATTGGAAACGTGTTGACGAGGTAACCTTGCGAGCGAGTCACTAGTTTGTGAAAATGTGGTGTATCTGTTTCGTGGTCGTACATTTTTTTTCAACCTTGTACATTATTCAAAAACTCAACTAAAAAAAAAGATAGATAAGAGAGTTCTGCATTTGTTTCACCACTCTTAACTTAATAAGATTGGATTTTAAAAGAATGGCAAAAGAATAGTGTCTTTTTTACAATAATAAAGTATTTAAATTGGTATCCTTAAAGATCTAGAAACTTCTTAAATCCAAAGGGCGTTAAAACCCGTTGAACTAAAGTAAGAGAAAGTGTGTGTATCATTGCATCAAATTAAGTGCATGCATCTTCAATTAGAGCACGTGTCTATTAGTTTTGTCATGACTTAGTCCATCACTCATCCATATATGGGGACACATGAGCATATCAGAGAATCTTTTCTTCTTTGCTTTCTTAAAAGGAAAATAAAAAATCTCCAAATGCAAATATAAAACTTGAAAAGTATGCAACTAAAAAACTGTTAAAGCCAATAAGGCAATAATATATATGTAAGTATACATGAAGGAGAGGCGGCGAGAGTGTTCCGTAAGCAACTGTATCCGAATCATATGTCTCTTCTTCTAATTATTCATCGTTTAACGCCGGCGGCCGCAAATTTGTTTGTTTTTTTTCTCTTAAAATTAACTAAATAAAAGTTTGGTAAACCAAAAACGTATGAGTTATGACAATAGTTTGTTCGATTAGAGGAATTAAACTTTGTGATGTGAATTTAAATTACGAAACGAGAGTCCTAATATTTACAATTTATTAGTTACATTAACATTTTCTAAGTTTTGGCTGAAGTTTTCTCATCAAATTGCAACTAGGTCATATGATTAGGCACTTCAGTTAAAGGCTTAAAGCTAACGCACGGAGATAGCTTTAAGTTAGGGTCAAAAAAGTTACCTCGAATATTTCTAGTTTGGCCATACATGCCTTAAGTTGACTTGACTCGACTCTCTAATTTGGTTCACAAATTGGTTTACTAATTTGGATCACTAGGAATGTGAACTAGGACAAAACTTGAGATAGCTCCGTTAAACCTTAAAACAAAAATATCAGACTTTTTTGGACTTGGACCAATTTTAGTCGTCATCAAGCATTATTGTGTTGGACCCGAGACCCAAAACAATTAATTCTACAGCAAAATATCCCAATTTATTTCATATGATTAATTCTTTTCTCTCACCTTTATTTTTTTGCTAATCAGAATAAATTCTCTATCTCCAAACTAATCTCCAAAACATATTGCAAAAATAAGATAATTTTGTGATTCAAAGCGTTTACACCAAAATATAGATGACCACTCGAACACCACACCACACCACATCACATCACCTTTCCTTTTGATTTTTCCCCAAGAAAAAAAGTCACACATAAAGATATTCAAATGACTGAACTACACTTCCGACTCAAACATTACACCATTATAAGTTTATAACTAACAAAAATTATTATATTGGTATGTTTGGAACAAACCTATCACATCAATCTTTATGAATTGGAGTGAAATCTAAATGACCGAAGTAGCTAGACACATGAAATAGAGAAAGTTTAGTACCATATGTTAAAAAAACAGAAGGTGCTCTAATTATACTCTCACCATTCTTTTTCATTCTTTTTTTTGGTGCTGAGAGTTCACTATGAATGGTTTGTCTTGGGCAACGGTAAAGCCTTATTCGGAAGATTATTTGTTGAAACGCCCCCTCGAGCCTTCAATCGCAAATCCTCAAGAAGTCTTTTCGCTTCTTTCATTTCGTCTTTCGCACTATCTCCATGATTGTCCCATGCATCGATCACTCGCTGTTGAAACTCCACTGCAAGGCTATAACTGTAAAAGCAAGCAAGCAAGCAATGGTCAGGACATTAAACTCTTTTCAAGAGAAATGATGAAGTCACATCAACGAGTGAGTTGCGTTAACAGAAATTTACTTACTTTCCCATGCCGGCGTAAGCTTTAGAAAGATTCTGGCAAGCATCAATTGAATCAACATGGTTTGGACCAAGTGAGACATCCATAATGTCTTTAGCAACTGCAAACATTTGAGCAGCAGATTGAGGTCTTCCGAGTTCTAAATAAGCAGCGCCAAGATTGTTATACACATAACCAACTCCAAAATGTTTAGCACCAAAGCTTTCTTTTAACCTCTCAGCTGCACCTTCCAAGTAAGGAACTGCTTGAGAGACTCGACCCGAGAATAGAAGCAGCCAACCTATCCTAGCAGAAACACTTCCTTCTGAGTGCTGTTCTTGAGGAAGCTTCTCTAGTATACTTAAAGTTTTTTGCAATAACGAAATAGCAGTTTCAAACTCGTTCATTGACTCGTACTGCATCGCTACCTCAGAGTATGCTTCAGCGACTTCTACAGGGGAAGCAGTTTCTTTCTTCTCAAGGATTTCACAAGCAAACTCCAAACATTTCTTTGAATCAGCAAACTTTTGTTGGTTTACCAAAGCTTTTGACATCGATATAAACACCATAGCTCTCATCTCACTGTCTTTCTCAGTTTGTTGAACAACACTCTTCAATATATCAATAGCTTCCTCGTATTTCCCCAAAGCAACCTTCATGTTAGCAGCATCAATCTCAGCACGAATCAGCTCCAATTTCATCCCCCAGTTCTTCAAAACCCTCTGAGACAATCGGTTCTGCTCCAAAGCCTTGTCATGCTGCTCTAAACCGCTATAAATCACACCAAGTAGTCGTCGATCCTGAGCAACCTCAGCTGAATTATTCCCTAACTCCTTCTTATGTATCTCCAACGCCTTCAACGCATAAGGCAAAGCCTCGTTGAAATTCAAAACCGCTACATAAGCATCAGCCAAACCCCTATTCGCCACACCCATCTCTTTACTATCTTCATCAAAAGTCATCTCCTTTATCTCCAAACTCTTCTTCAAATTCTCAATAGCTTCCTCACGCCTCCCCATAGCATTCTTCACATTAGCAAGCTCGAGCTGCACGGCGTGTAAAACAGGCCTAACGTCTTCCACAACATTATCTTCATCAGCTTCTAACTTAACTAGAATACGATTAGCTCTGTTCAAGTAACCTAAGCTATCACTAAAACGTTTCAAACCGAAATTAGCAGAACCCATCAATTGCAACGCCATGGCAACAAGAAGATTAGGTTGGTTATTCCCATCTCCATCGAAAGATTTAAGAGCTTTATCAGCGTAAGACAGAACCTTTTCAGGATCCTCACCTTCCCGATCGAGATGGAGCCCTAGTTTAAGAGCGGATAAACCTAACTCGTTACCTTCGAAAGATAACTCCATCTCTTTAAACAAACGGACCATTTCATTAGTAGTGGTCGCCGACTCGAACGCTTCTTCGAGATCAATCTTTTCCTTATCGCTTGACGAAATCTCCGGTGGTTCCTCCACATGGGTATTAAAATTCCGATATAGATTAACCCAGAACTGGCTCTTGATCAGGGGATTGGTTCTGCAACAAGTGGAAATTTTTCGTGTTGGGGAGAACAGAGCAGAGGAGGAAGAAGAAGTAGCATCGGAAATGTAATTGAGGTGGCTTAGAGGTTGGATTGGTCTGAATTTGTGGTATCGGAAGCGACGGATTAGAGAAATCGATACACTCTTCATCGCCGGAACTCGCGTCGGAGAAAAATGTTCTCTTTACCAAAAACCCTTAAAACAATAAACCCTAAAAGTTTTTGTAATTTTCTCTAATTTTTTTTTTATTTTTATCTATTTTTAATTATTTATTAAAAACTTTCGTCCAATCAAAAAATCCGTTTTTAATTTGTTGTGTTTTGGTTTTTTGACCCAATATTCAAACGACGCGACCCGACCCGGCCCGGATCCACCTCTTCTTTCATTTCAAATCGCATCATCATTCATAACCCTTCTTGTTCGTCTGCTCGATTTGCGTGTAGAATTCAAAGCAATGGCGGTTTCTTCTAGTGCGGCTTTTGTTGTTGTTACCCCGAAGGTGGAGACGTCGTCGTTATGGAATCACCATTATCGGAATCTGTTTTGGATTCCGATGAACAACAACAACAATAACAGGACAAGGAGGACAGGTCTGATCCAGCACGCACGTTGCGAGCTTTCTTCCTCCAGAGACTCATCTGCTCTGAACCAGCTTAAGAACTCTTCTATAATTGATAGTAATGAAATGAATCTCATTTTATTTTGATCATCGATTAGTTTATATATAAAGGCTAAGTCTTTGTTTGTTTTTTCATGTACCAATTAGGATATACAAAGGAGAGAAGCAGCATTGTGGTGATTGGGCTAAGCATTCACACAGCTCCTATAGAGATGCGTGAGAAGCTTGCCATTCCAGAAGCTGAATGGCCACAAGCTATTCGTCAGTTATGCGCTTTGAATCATATTGAGGAAGCTGCTGTACTCAGTACCTGCAACAGGCTCGAGATTTATGTTTCCGCTCTATCTCGTTACCGTGGTGTTAAAGAAGTCACTCAATGGATGTCCAAGGTAACTTCTTTTTTCTAAAAGACTTCTCCTTTTCAGTGTTTAGGGCACCGTGTTACAATCACTGTACATGATAATGATAATGCTATGTCTTTGTCAGAGGAGTGGAGTCTCAGTTGAGGACATACGTCAGCACTGGTTTCTGTTGTACAATAAGGACGCTGCTCAACATTTGTTTCAAGTCACAGCTGGTCTGGACTCTCTTGTTTTAGGTGAAGGTCAGATACAAGCACAGGTTAAACAAGTTAGTGTAATAGGTAAAGAAGCAGGCAATGGGTTTGGGAGGATTATAGGTGGGCTATTTGAAAAAGCAATCTCGGCTGGAGCGCGTGCAAGAAAAGAGACTAATATCGCGTCTGGGGCTGTTTCAGTTAGCTCTGCTGCCGTTGAACTTGCTCTCAAGAAGCGTCCAGGATCTGCATCGTCTTCTATGATGTTGGTGATTGGTGCAGGTAATATGGGGAGGCTTGTGATCAAGCATTTGGTTGCTAAAGGTTGCACTAGAATCGTGGTTGTGAACCGAAGCCAAGAGAGAGTTGCAGCGATCCGTAAGGAGATGCGGTCTGGAGTTGAGATTATTTATAAACCGCTTGAGGAGATGCTAGCTTGTGCTGCAGAAGCCAACGTGATCTTTACTAGCACAGCATCTCAGACACCATTGTTCTTGAAGGAGCACGTAGAGATGCTACCTCCTCCTTCTCCTGCAGATCATGCGAGGCTGTTTGTTGATATCTCTGTTCCTAGAAACGTTGGGTCTTGTGTTGCTGAATTAGACGGTGCACGAGTTTACAACGTGGATGACCTTAATGAAGTTGTTTCTGCCAATAAGGAAGACAGGGCGAGGAAAGCAATGGAAGCTCAGGCAATAATAGCAGAAGAATTAATAAAGTTTGAAGGGTGGAGGGATTCGTTGCAGACGGGTCCGACAATCAAGAAACTAAGAAGCAAAGCAGAGAGGATCAGAGCGGCTTCGGTAGAAGCATTCATCTCGAAACATGGGAATGACATAAACGAGAAGACGAAGGAAGCAGTAGAGAAACTAACCCGAGAGATAGTGAACAAGACCCTGCACGGCCCAATGGTACATTTGAGATGTGATGGGACTGATAGCAGAAAGCTGCATGAGATGTTAGAGAACATGCATGCTATGATCAGAATGTATGAACTCGACCGAGAGTTACTCGAGGTGAAGATTAGAACAGAAAAGAAATAGAAGTAGAGAGAAGAAACTGGTGCGAGAGAGAAGAAGAAGAGACAACAAAATTATTCATGATATAATACTTATGAAGAAAATCAAGAGACAACAGAGTAGTATAGTCCATTCGAATTTATTCATAAAATATATGTTAGAAAGAGACATACCTACAATTTAGAAGGAATTGATCAAAGCTAGTTCAACTGCTGTGTCTTCTGCTGGCAATCTCTACATCGAGTTCTCCTGTTTTGTCTATCTTCTTTCACAAATCACAAGACAGGGATGTAACAATCTCATGTAACAAATTCCAATTTTGAAGGAACTTTTTATATACACAACAATAAAGAATTGCATGTAATGTTAGCTTGAAACAAGATAAAAAGAGAAACATGTTATTATTCCCACATTTTTCCAAGACCAGAGAACACTTTCTAGAAAGCATCTCTTTTATCTTCCATCATCGACCTTAAAAAAGAAAAAAAGAAAAACAAAGAAACAACTTTGAATCAAAAAAATTCATTGTTGTTCACCCTAATGTGGTGCTTGATGATGAAGTTTGTTGAGGTCTCGAACTATATACATCGTCGAAATGGAGATCAACCCCAGTTTCAATATCATGATCATCATCCATGAATGTAGTCCTGGACAACTGTCTTCTTGCATTTTCTTCCCAATCCAATTCTTCTTCTTCATTTCCTTCTTCAATGCTTCTTCTGCCCCATGAGCTGTCTAACAAGTTTCCTGCTGTGTAGCGGTTTATAAAATCAGGTGGTTCAATGAAGCTATTGGCGGTTGCCGGATGAGATGTGCCAATGTGAGAGCGGTCGCCTCTTCCCCACCACTGGTTCCTACCATCAAGAGGATGCTGATTCCCAAAACTTTCTTCTCCATCGGGTTGGTCATTGCGCAGAATGCTCTCTCTGAAGAATTGACCTGATGTGCTTGCCTCCATGTTGAGCAGATCTCTGCTATCTTCACCAAGAATTCCCAAATTAGGAGGCCAACAGTCCGCAGAGTTTTGATTTGCAGTTAAGATTTCGTTCTCTCTCTCAACTGGGTGCTCGGTTCTGTTGTGAGCCTGAGAGGTGTAATACCAGTCCAGAAGATAAGGATGATTCCTCTGGTCTGAATCAATCAGCCACATGGAATCAGTGTGATTGCCGCAAGCAGGTGGATTTCTTGGAATGTCTCTGTATAAAGTGGTGGTAGTGCTTTCTCGCCACGCCCTACTAGGAGAACATGAGTGTCTTGTGTTTATTTCATGAAGCTTTCGGTCCCGGAAAGTTCTGAGATTTGACAGAAACTGCTTCCCAAGAGAATCTGACTCCCAAGTAGGATAACTACTCTGGAAACTGCAAATAAAATGGAAAACTTAAACACTGATTTGCATGTATTATTCCAAGAGAATTCATACGTTGCAGAGAAAAAAAAGACAATATTATGCCTCAAACCTCAAAAATGATTTCTCCATTTTCCCTTGTGAGCTTCTCTGCTCACGACGCGGTGCATTACGTGGTGAACCATACTTGATATTTCCATGGTTCTCAAAGTAGAAAGCACTAAAGCTGCAAGTGAAACGGCCAATGATCATAATGTTATCCTAATTGTAATTTTCTTTAGAACAATTCATGGGAAGTAAAAATTAGAAGAGTTGTTTACCTGCAAACATGGCCTACACCTTCAATATCAACTGTGAAATCCTTGATGAATTGCAAGATGTCATCAACCCGCTGGAAAGAGAACTCAAAATGTGTGAGACCACAATCCTTGTATATTCTCAATATTGATGTGGGGTACACTATAGCGAATGCGAGAGAAATATACCTTTGGCACAACAAACATAAGCAAAAAAGGGGTGATGAAGATTGAAGCTATCTCCTCCAATAGCATCATCCCAGTATACTGCAGTGCAGAAGTATTCATTAGCATCATTTATATAAAATTCATTCAGAAAGTAGTAAGGGAAATAAGATCATATATAGAGAAACTACAGAATCATAGAAAGAACACAAAAAAATTCAAAGAATATCCTAAGAAACCCAGTAAATAGCTCATCTTGCTGCCTAACTTCATTACATTATGAAGATAATTAAGTAAATACAGGTGTAAACATAAATTTGGCATTCCCTCTTCATCGTGATATGGAATATAAAACTGTACGCAGTTATAATCTCGATAGCGTCAAATAGAAAACATTCAAAGTTTAATTGAAAGACGGCAGTGCCTAAATATAGATGTTTAGCTTCAACTAAGCAATTTTGTGAATAGGAGTTAATAAGTTAACATGGTACCTGAAACAGAGTCTCTAACTCCAAGCGGACATCATCTTTGTTTTCCTTACCACGCCATCTCTTGGGCATATAGTGAGTGTGTTGGACCACCAAAGTCATCGTTCCTACTGGGTCAAGGACCAAAACTTCATCCGAAATGGCAGCCCGGCTAATAGCTGTAATTGTTCCAAAAACAGCAGCATACCAAAACAGATTGCGGCCGAATATCTACACAGATGGCAAAACAATCTTTAATATCTAGAAAATGTATCTATCAAATGCTTTTTACGTTGTTAAAATTTCTTACATGGCCCTCTAGAAGAGATTCTTCGAGAAACGCAATGATGATCAAAACAGCAGCAAAGCCGCCAGAAACGAAAGAGACGAACTTTGCAATAATGGAGATGATAGGTGAGGGGAATTGTTTTAGATATTCAGATGCGTGTACTACACTGCTATTAATCCGATGCTTGAATAAATGGTC
Organism: Camelina laxa; assembly: GCA_024034495.1. Classification (NCBI taxonomy): domain Eukaryota; kingdom Viridiplantae; phylum Streptophyta; class Magnoliopsida; order Brassicales; family Brassicaceae; genus Camelina; species Camelina laxa. The sequence continues at coordinate 27,876,448 of CM043883.1, forward strand.
AACCTGTTGTATAAACAAGACGTTTAAAAAAGGTATCACATTCAAAAAGGAGAAAGTCGGAAAATTTTATAGGTTTACAAATTAAACTCCATCACACGACTTTTGTGAGCATGAAAGCCAGATGAAGGTAAATTACCTCATTGAATTCCCTGAAGAGCCACTTTGACAAATTGGACCATCTTCGAGAAGATGCAGTACTTGGATGATTGTAAAACTGTTCAGCGTGCCTTAGAAATAGATACACCAACATAAAGATGACAAGAAATGGTGACAGCAGAAGCATAGCAAGCCCAACCACAAATAGCCGTTTCTTCAATGTAGTAGGATTTGAAACAAAGTCCCTTTTAACACGAAAGTTGCTGCAGAACGAAAAAGCCTGAATTAGAGAAATTGGACAATACTTAGCATGTGCAAAGAATTTTTCATTCTATGGCATTACTCTTCATGGTAGTAGTTAGGCCACTGAGATGAAACATACTCATATGAAATATAACATATGTACTTCGGCACACTCACGAAAATTCTATAACAGAATAATCTCATTAACTTGAAAAGATCACTATCGTCTGACCAAGAAAAAGCAATTCATGAACATAGAAACTCTTGGTCAATTTCTGTATCACTATAGCAGTTCATAAAATCCTAAAACTACAATGTTAACAGAAAGGCGTTTTCACATTAGATCAAAGATAAGCGTGAAGAGTAGCATACCAGTCAAACATGCTCTGCAATATGCACCAGTTAAGGGTCCACTCAAGGGTCTTTGTCAATACAAGGTAATACTGTGTCCCATCTGGTGCAGACTTGACTGCCGGACCAGCACCAGGGATCCAATGGGAAATTGGGAAAGAAAGCAAACCTTTGTTAAGCATTCCAATCAAGTAGTTTTCTTTTCGCATAAGGCGCATAACCATATCATGAGCTGAAAGATCCTTGACCACACAAAGGCATTGTGAGCTTTGTAACTGAACAACCTTATCAAGGACTGTTGCCCATGGCATAGTAAGGATTTCATTGTCTGTGACATGGAGACTGTAAATTTAGAATACACGAGAAATCAGTTATGGGCTAAAATGCATGTTTTATTCTAGCAATAACTATTTATAGCATGTTGCAACTTTCAACTTACTTGTTGTAATAAAAGTGTCGGAAGTCCAACGTATCTTTCAATTGGGCAAAAAACCTTAAGAAGCAGAACAGCCAGTACACAGAGAAGAGGGCCAAATATCCAACAATTATAGCAGTTGTGAGCGTGAAAGGGGATAACGGATGCGGATGGATAGCTTCTTTTACAAGATCACATGGCTTAGTTCCTGATTCAACTGCATCCATTCCACATTTTGCATTCTGAAGGCCATTCCAATCAACATACAACAAGAAAAACCCAGAGAAGCATATGATGAATCCCAGACTTAGAAGCTCAACAGCCCACTTTACGATAATACACCAAAGGCCTTTGTCTCTATAATAGCTGTAGAGCCTTTCAACAAAGAGATCCAAATCAGCAATTGGTTGAACATTTAAACTTTCTCCATTAAGAAGTCCCGACGGGCTCTCACTACCAGGACTTGGTATTCCTCCATAGTTAGATAGCTCAATCTCGTGGGACTCATTATGAAGTAATCCAGTAGTCAAAGACGATGATGATTCACCACGTTGCCATTTAAAAAAGTTGAACACATTTGGACCCTTTTGCCCACTGCTCATCATTTGTAAACACGGACGCTTGGACAAAACAGCCAGTCCATTCCCCGCTTACCACTTGGAAATTTCTGAAGTGTAACAAGAATCCAGCAACAAATCCTGCATTAAACATTTAAAAATACATAAACTTTCTAGAATGCAAATCACTACTAATGAAGATAATCTATGCACGCAAACAAAATTGCCACCAACATGTCTAGTAAAATGTTGGAGCCACAAGCACATATAATGAAAACATCACCCAATGAGACAGAAAGGCAAGTCATATCCTTAAAAGCAGAATACAAACCAAGGATTCGGAACTTGTGGCATAACCCGCTACAGACATGTTTTTATAACTGGTTCCCACCATGATAGATATAAACAAGACACACCTATCCTTTGCTTGACACTCAAATGACTGATTCGATTCAAACATTTCATTCCTTATTCAGCACAAACATTCCATTCTCCCACTAACAGAATCTACGGACAATGCACTAAATGCTCAGCCTTCTGATGACGATTAAAGGTGCAGAGAAAGCGAACACAACTCGGTTCTCTCCAATAAAAGATAATATTAGCATCTCTTAACATTGCAACATGATAAAACACTACACACAGCATACATAGTAATCTATACACAATTGAGAGAGCGAAACGAGGTTCATCCAACCTTGTCACAAACAATATGCCAATGATCAAACTCAATTCCCATAAACCAACTCAGTTATACGGTGAATTGCTTCACAATAGAACAAGGGTTTATCTTTAATTTTAAAAGCGACTCAATCAGGAACAATACGAAACTTGACAAAATTGGAAACCCAAAACCCATCATAAGCTAACAGAATGATCAAACTCCTCTAAACCCACCAAGTGATTCCCCTCAAAATCACTGTGCGATAATTCAAAAAAAAAAAATTAAAACTTTTATCTATGACAACGAATGAAAAAAAAGATCAAAACTTACCAGCGACCCACGAAAGGAACAACAGAAGAAAGCAAAGTTCTGGTAAGCAGAACTAGCAAAGTTATTTGCCTCTTTAAAAAGCCGAAAGCTTTATTATTAAAGAAAGGATGAATTGAATTCAATTAGGCGGCGGGGCTATGTAAGAAGAAGGAAGTTGAAACGAGAAAGAGCGAATTTGATCGACGGAAAGATTAACGATTTAGGGGAATACAAGAAAAAAGGAAAAGGAAAAGAAGAAGAAGAAGAGAATTGGGTTTGCGTGGAAGAAAAGAGGAGTGATCGAAATTAAAAATTAATCCTTTATGCTTGGAGAAGTACTTTCTTCGATTTTTTCAATTTTGGGCTTTTCGTCTTCCTCTTCTTCTCTTCTACACAAATAAATACTTTAACCAAACCAAAGAAACGTGATAACGAGTTTAGTTTTCGCTTCGATCCTTTGGTTAAAGAAAACTTTATTATTATTATGTTTCTTAGTCTTGAAGCCAAAAAAATTGTATTTTTTCCCTTTTTAATATCATATAATAAAAAAAAATAAACACCTTATATAATGGGCCAATTATTTCAAGTGGGCCGCTACCATATTTCTATATAGATCCAAACAAATAAGATGGGCTAATTGTGTTTACTATTAAGAGATGTAAACATTTTTTTTGGTGAACTACTAAGTAAGATATAAACTTTTAAAACCAAAATTTGAAAGTGATGATAGTGAGTCAATGACACATTGACAATGTAATATTTCATTATTTTGGATCTAGATCGGATTCTTTAAATGAGGGGTTTGGTATCACGATCTATATTTGGAACATAATATACTACAATTTGATACATATCCTTTATAAATTTAAAGAGAAACATTTTCTAAAAAGGTTGATATGTAGTTGCCAGTTCCATACCTCAATTTCTTACTTGCTTTTAGTATTTTCTAATATTCCATCTGTTTCACAAAGTGTGTCATTTTGGAGAAATTTTTTTGTTACATAAAGAGTGTCATTCTACATTTCCAATGTGCTTTTTAATACTACATTTTCTTTTTTACCCTTAAACCCAAAGCTCTTTTCATTGAATTTAAACCATTAATCATTAATTAAATAGGGGCAAACATGTATAATTCACACTTTTCTTAATTTGTGTGTAATGTGTCAGAATGACACTCTTTGTGAAACAGAAGGAGTATTACATAAAACTGTCACTGAATTGTTATTTATTTTTCTTTTTTTTGGTCAACTGCCAATGCTATTCAATTTGGTAAATATACACAATATTTTTGAGAATCTTCAATTTATTTATATACACAATATTTTGCTACTATAAATTATAAAATTGGTAAATATTATTCAAAAATTGATAAATATTATCTCCTACAAATTTTTGAAACTAAATTAATTTCACTATGTATTGTAAGATAATAATATAACTATATTATGAGATGTAAAACAATATATATATATATATATATATTAAAAATCATATCTTCAGAAAATATAAATAATGTCATCTTTCTAATAATTTTATAAAGCTCTAATGGTGAAAGATGGAAGATCATGGCTCAATGTTTATTCTTTTGCTAAACTTTCCAAAAAAAAAATGTATGATCACCAATTGAAATGATATAAATATATACTTTAATTTGGATAACTATGTAGTTAAACATTATATATAAATATTTAGTTATAGTGGTTTTACAGAAATCTTAAAATTTAGAAAATTCAGTCCAAAAAAATGAAAACAAGTAATAATATTATACTAATAGCTGAGATATATATATAGGGATCTAATGACCAATTAAAATTTATAAAATTCAGTGATATAATATCGTAACTAAGGCCAATTAAATTTATAGTCTTCCCCCTCACGAGAAAATAAGATCTGATTTATGATTTGTAAATTTTATTTCTCCATCAATTACGAACATATATATTTTTAAAAAACTAATAATATCCAAATTAATATAAATCTCCTTAATAAAATACCTTATGTTATCTCCTATATAAAATACTCACGCTTTCTGTCCCATATTATTATTTTTCCTTCTCTTACTATATTATTTACATTAAATTGTCAATAATATAACTAAGGAAAATTTCATTCACTCATTGAAGGAAATTACAATTAAATAACTTGATTCACAATAGCCGTATCAAAAACAATAAATCATTAAATTTGATTATCTCAAAAAAAAATGTGTTCCAAATCCAATTGTTACTAATATATAAGAAAAGTAAATAATTAAATTATGTGTATTATAACGTATATTGTTATGGTTTCATAAAAAACATGCAATATTGTTATGTTTACTCGATAAAAAAATAAAAAACATGAATTTGATTATTAAAACATATTGTCATAAATGATATTATTTATCAATACTTTCTTCACCGCGTTAAAAAATTTCCACGTTCACATATTTCATGGATGAAAGGTATGTTTACAAGATTACGTTTAGACTGTAATTTCATTATATTTTTCTTAATTATTTTTACTCATATTACGTCATTTATAGAAAATCTTAACAAACCAAGTAACTCAAGACTGATGGTAGTCTGCCTCGTCCTCGTATAATATCCAAATGTTTCTCCGTAGTGGTTCAAGCGGTGATAGTAAAAACAATAAATGCTCGAGTAAGACCAAAGGTCCCGACACGGGCAAAGCCAGACCCCTCCCCCCGATCAAAGGGACTTGACTTATCCGAACCGCGTCTAGAGGATTTTTCATTTTCCTTTCAGGATCTTCTTGCTTGAAAGGAGTTGGCTTCTTTAGAAGCCTACGGGAATTAGGCTGCTGGTAGGTGGGAGAATAAGAGCAGCTACTGGGTTTGCTTACCCAGCTTGTAGCAAGCCAACTGTTTGACCCGGTGAACCACGCGAGCTGGTTAGATGTGTAAGACGCACTCGAAACCATGCTAGCTCATGTTGTTGGTAAGTGAGTGAAGCAAGAACAATGCTAGCCATAGGGGTTCCTCCATCTTCGCTGGCGATAAAGAAAATCTTGCAAACCCGTTAACTCAAGATTTAAATAGCCTAAAAGAAAATATTAAATCATTAAATTAGATTATCTCAGAAAAATGAGTTTTAAATCCGATTATTACTAACATATAATAAAATTAAATATTTAAATTATCGAGTAATATAATGTATGTTGTTATATTTCTATAAAAACATGCAAAATTATTATGGTTAATCGATAAAACATAAAAGATATGAATTTGATTTTTAAACCACACAAAAAGACATGTTATCATAAATAGTAACATTTGATCAATATTTTTCCTATCACGTTAAAAAAGTTTCACGTTCAAAGATTTTATGGATGATACATATTTTTACACGAAAGAAACACAAAATTACATATATAAAAAAAAACTTTAATTACATATTGTGTTTGACACAAATGAATCTTGATTCCTAGACAATAACTTTATTTGAATCGATTTATACCGCAAATATTGCGGGTTCTAACTTAGTAACTTCTTTAAAATATTATTGTTAATTAAAAATAACTCAAGAAAGCTTTTTAATTGACAATATTTAAACCTAATTAGATTTTCCAAACACAGTTTTGGTATCAATATTTTTTATATTCAGGATGTATATTGTAACGGAATTTAGTACATAAGAATTGGAATTTGTGTGGTTTTATTTCTTGATATTATTAGATAAATTGTAAAACTTATGTTATGTAGTGAGATTGACTAAAATTTGTGTATTTTCATAGAAGATTTTTAATATCATATGTTATTGTCTAGTATGTTCTTGTCAACTACATTACTAGACTAGAAGATAAATAGATAAACCAACAAACCTATAAACCAATAAAAGAAATGTAAATCTGTGTTTATCGAAACTTTCATATAGTAATTTTTTATTTTGACATGGAAAACTTCATAGTTCATAACAATGACTTTTGTATTTCTTTTTGTGTGATAAGAAATATTCATTTCATAAATTTACATAGATTTTCTCATAAAATTTAAAAAGTAAAATGTAATCGGTAAATTTGATTAAGGAAAAATAAAGATATACATTAATAACAATACAAGAAAATACAACAATTAATAGAAAAAAAGAAAGTGAAAGTTTTGTTAGAAAGACAAGTGTAGAAATGAAAACTGAAAAATATCTAACATTTATATTCTAAGATTAAGAATAGGGATGTGGTAAATATTAAAATTTAAGAAAAAATAGAAAAATAGAAAACATAGTGTATAGATGTAGACTAAACTATTGATTATACTTGATTTTGTTGGGGTCACTATTTATCTTATAGTTTATTGTTGATATGATTCCTTATGTTGATTATCTTTCTTTTTTTATTTTATTTTTATAATGATTCTCTTCTTTTTTTTTTCCAGAGAATGTATATAAATACTGAACTAGCATAAACATTGCATAACAGCATAACCATTATAAATCTTGTTCTTTTTTCTTTCATCTGAATTTGCTTCATCAGTCTTTTTCATATCTTTTTTTTTTTTTTTCTTGTCATAATTTCATATTGAAAATATTAGCTAAAGTTTTTTTAATAATATGCTTTTAGTCGTACATACATTGAATTTGATACATGTATGATCCGAATAAGGGCATCATCATAATGGGCCTAACTAATGGGCTTCATCGTCTAGGATATACAATTTTCGCGGGAAGCAACGGGTGCATAGGCGCGGGAGGTATACGTGGCATTGGTACACGTCGGATTGAGCGCCAACACCTCTAAATAAATCGTAACCCTTTCTTATTCTTCTTCATCTTCATCTTCAATCTCTCTCTCTCTGTCTCTGTATCTGACACTCTCAGCACACATTGTTAAAAATGAGTTCACCAGGTTCCTCTTCTAGATCTATTCCATTCAAGTCGAAGAAACGATTACAGATGGATTCGCCGATTTCTAAACCCAAGACGGAGAACACCAACCCGCCGTCTTCTGTAGCGTTGCCTACTCCGGAGAAGCCGATTGAGAACATGCTTAGTAGATCTAGAAACCGATCTGTTGCTTTATCAGTGAAAGAGATTCGTCAAGCCGCTGGATCTCGTCGTAGATCTGAAGATCCCGTTGCTCCTTCATCATCCGCTAAAAGCAAGCTCTTTTTTGCTCACACCGATTCGTTATCATCATCTTCGCCTTCTAAACGAATTAGTAAGAATCCAGAGAAAGAGAAGCTTCCGGAAAAGTAAGCATTTTTTTAATTTCTAGGGTTTATGATTCTTTCTTTTTCTTCTCAAAAATTCAATTTTACTGATTAGGGATTTGGAATTTGTGCAGGTATGAGATTCTGGGAAGCTTCTTTGATGCATTGGATAGTTCGATCTTGTTATCGAAACTAAGAGGTTCTAAGCCCACATTTTCAAACATTTCTGGAAAAATCGAACATTTAACCGAGAGGTATTAATCTTTTGTTTATGTTAATTCACTACTGATTAGATCTGATCTGAATAAATAAGACAACTTTGGTATTTTGCCTTTTATGCTTTATAGACGACTCTTTGATAAGACAAATGAATAAATTAGATCGTGTTTATGTTGTCACCTGATGGGATCTGATCTGTGTATTATAAAACTCAATTTGATGATCTTTGCCTTTTTACTTTATAAGTTCGATAAGACAAAACAATGCTTTAGATCTGGGATTTTTTTTAATTGATTTTCTAAAAACTTTTTGAAATCCACAGTTCATGAGTCTGTTTCTAATGTATGGTGTGGATATATTTCAGGAGGTTTTGTTATAGTCACTTGGCTCAACTAAAGCATATATTACCAGAAGCGATGGAGATTAAGAGAGTGTTGATACATGACGAAAGAACTTGCTGTATGAAACCAGACCTTCATGTTACACTCAATGCTGATGCTGTTGAATCCAATGATGACAAGTCGAAATCTGAAAGTAAGAGGATCAATCTCCGGAAAGTGTTCAGGACTAGACTTGCGGAGTTTGTTAAAGCTCACCCTCAGGTATTGTTTACTACTTTGATGATGAAAAATGCATTCTTTTTAGTGATTTTGGTTTGGAAGTTACATTGTATGGTTTTATTCAGGTTCTAATGGTGTTATTATTATCTGTTTTAGGGAGATGAAGTTCCTGAAGAACCGCTTCCTGAGCTATTTAATAGAGGGAAACCAAATGAAAACTCAAGAGTTGAGGTTAAAAGTGTTATGGAAGAGACGGCTTCTATTCCAGCAGCTAAATTGTTTTCTTCTCCCTTCAAACTTACATCAACTCCAGTCAAAGCAGCTTCAACTCCTGCTAAACCAACTTCGTCTCAGATTAACATTGCACCAACTCCGAGCAAAGAAAATTCAAGTCCTGCTAAACCGACTTTGTCCGTGATTGACATGGTGCCAACTCCAGTCAAACCAGTGTCAACTCTGCCTAACATGCCTGTAACACCAGCTACAATTGACTCAACACCAGTGATTGCTGCTTCGACTCCACCTGAATTTGCTTCAACTCCTGCCCGGCTGAAGAGTACGTCACTAGCAACTCGTCTGCAGAAGAGAAGCAGCGATTGTACTAATCCAGATGATGTTTCTGCTGACCCACCGACTAAGCTTGTGAGGCGTTCCTTGTCTCTGAACTTTGATTCTTATCCTGAGGATGACAAAGCCATGGATTTTACTGATGATGAACCCATTGATCAAGAACCAGAAGAAGATGTATCCAGCGATGATGAAATCCTCAGCATACTTCCTAGTAAACTTCGACAAGCGGTAATACATCTCTATTAGTGATCTCTTTTCTTCTAGTAATTAGTTTGATATTAAGAAGTACAAACTGAGATAGTTGATCTTCTTTCTGCTTATTTCAGATAAAAGAACAAGAGAGGAAAGCGATCGAGGATCAAAATCCAGCAATCTCTCTGGCAAAAAGAAGACGGAAGATGATCGCTTGCCTGCCTAAACTTTTCAATGTCATCCATTACTTGATTCAATCGATAAGGCGTTGGGTTATCACAAAGGAAGAACTTGTGCACAAGATTATCGCTGGTCATTCTGATATTACTGACAGAAGTAAGCCTTTCTAGCCACTAAGTACCTCAATATAACTTTTCTTTACATTGTTTGAAAACCATCCTAACTGTTCTCTTCTCACTTAAATTTTGCAGAAGAAGTTGAAGAACAACTTGTACTACTACAAGAACTAGTCCCTGAGTGGATGTCTGAGAAAAAATCATCATGTGGAGATGTACTAGTATGGTGAGTCGAATATCACATGCTTACTTAACTCTCTTTTTCTTGGTTTTTTTGATTGCTCATGTAAGCATCTTTAATGTGCAGCATAAACAAATTGGCGTCTCCCCTAACAATCCGAGCACGTCTTGAAGAAGTAAACAAGCAAGAGATGGCTCCACTGGTTTCTTGAGATCGTGCCATAGGCTGCGGTTACTTGGGTTTCTAACTTTATTTTGTGGTCTGCCAACTATATTATTCATGAGACAAATGTGTAGAGACTTTAGGTTATAAAGTTCTAAGTACTGAACTGTAAAAGGGATGAAAACAAGTAGAAGACAGACAATTTATAGGAAGATGTTCTAATCTATTTTCAAATTTCGACATTTTAAGTTATTTCTCTATCAAATAAATGGTCATTATGTATCAGAATTCTTAATATAACAATACTTAATTCCTTAACGGCAATTCTCTTTCTGATTATGTACTGTATACGTATATAACTTTCGTGCACTATCCTTTGGTTCAAACTTCTAATAAGTGACCTTCTCGTAGCTACTTCGGTAATACAAGCGAGTAGGCTAAATTTTATATGCTCTTCCACTAAAACAAAAAGAGACGTTTCTTAGAGCACCATTTGGGCCTAATGGGCTTTCTTCCCACAGGGATAAGAAAATTGCGGGAGTTAACGGACGGAATCCGGCGGGGAGGTCCACGTGGCACAATCACAAGTCAGACTCGCGCCAAAATACCCTAAAATAAATACTACTAACTACTGTAAACCCTTCTTCTTCAACTTGCTGTATGAAACCTGACCTTCATGTTACACTCAATGCTGATGCTGTTGATTACAATGATGACAAGTCTAAATCTGAAAATAAGAGAATGAGTCTCCGGAAAGTGTTTCGAGCAAGACTTGCGGAGTTTGTTAAAGCTCACCCTCAGGTATAATGAAATGGCTATGATGTAAAAAAAATGGATTCTTTTCGATGATTCTGTGGTTATATTAGTTTTGTTAAGGTATTAATGTAGTTTTTATCGGTTTTAGGGTGATGAGGTTCCAGAGGAACCGCTTCCTGAGCTATTTAATAGACGGAAGCCAAATGAAAACTCAAAAGTTGAGGTGGAGAGTGTTAGTTCTGTCATGGAAGAGATAGCCAAACCAACTTCGTCTGAGCTAAACATCGTACATTCAACGCCGGCTAAAATTGACTCAACTCCAGCTGTTGTTGCTTCAACTCCACCTGAATTTGCTTCAACTCCTGCCCGGCTGTTCTGTACATCACTGGCAGCTTTTCCGCAGAAAAGAAGCAGTGATTCTATTAATACAGATGATGTTTCAACTGATCGACCAGTTAAGTTTGTGAAGCGTTCCTTGTTGATGAACTTTGATTCTTATACTGAGGACAAGAAAGCTACGGATGTGACAGATGATGAACACGTTGATCCAGTATCAGAGGATGATGTATCCGGTGATGATGAAAGCCTCAGCGTACTTCCTGATGAACTTCGAGAATCGGTAATACATCTCTATCAGTGGTTCCTTCAAAATCTAGCTATCTCACAGGCAAAGAAAAGGAGTAAGATGATCGCTTGTCTACCTAAACTTTTCAGTGTCATCCATTACTTAATTCAGTCAACAAGGCGTTCGGTCATCACAAAAGAAGAGCTTGTGCACAAGATTCTAGCCGGTCATTCTGATATTACTGACAGAAGTAAGCCCTTCTAACCGCTGTGTTTAACTTTTCTTTACAAATATTTATCAGTGTCTAACTGTTCTCTCCTCGCTTGCATTTTGCAGAAGAAGTTGAAGAACAACTTATCTTACTGCAAGAGCTTGTCCCGGAATGGATGTCTGAGAAAATATCATCAAGTGGAGATGTACTAGTATGGTGAGTAACATCATCATCATATACAGTACTTTATACACATTTTTCCGGGGTATTTTTTTTTATTGCTCACTGTAAACATCTGTAATGTGCAGCATAAACAAATTGGCATCTCCCCAAACAATCCTATCGCGCTTAGAAGAAGAAAACAAGCAAGAGATAGCTCCACCACTTTCTTGAGATTGTAGTTCCATTAGCTCTGCGGTTACCACGTTTTATAACAGCTTAGGTAGGATGACAAACTATTTAGGAGGGTGTTTTTTAATCTATTTTCGACCATTATGTTATTTCTCTATTAATAAGGAGTCATTTTATCATATGTTAGTAGATACATTTTGTATCAGAGAGCTTAATAGAAGAATGCTAACATACTTAAAATTATAGGGAGACAATTCTGTAAACATCTGTAACATGCAGCATAAACAAGTTGGCAACTTGGCATCTCCCCAAACAATCGTATCGCGCCTAGAAGAAGAAAACAAGCAAGAGATAGCTCCACCACTTTCTTGAGATTGATGTTCCATTGGCTCTGCGGTTTACCACGTTGTAGAACAGCTTAGGTAGGATGACAAACTATTTAGGAGGGTGTTTTAATATATTTTCGACCATTATGTTATCATAAGTTATCAGAAAGCTTATTAGAACAATGCTAACATGCATAAAATCCTAGGAAGACAATTCTTTTTCAAAATATGTTATGTCGTTGAAGAAGCCTTAGGTGATTTTATGAATGTCAATTATGACCAAGCTCGATTCCACACTAGTCAAAAAAAGCAGGGGATAAGGCCATTCCAATTTTTGAATTCTAGATTAGCTCTATTAACACTACTAACAACTCTAGGCCGGTCATCTTTATTGACTCTAGTCATCTTATTTGTCTTACAAATCTACTTTGTCCATGCCATCAACACACATGATTACCATAAAACTATAAATAATAACCTATGATATACATAAAATAAGTGTAAATGCAAACAAACATATTTAAAAAAAAAAAAAAGAGAGCTATATGATATACTGTATATACATCAAGAAATAAAAATGAAGGATATCAAGAACTTAGTGAGGTAGGTTTAATTTTGAAGTTTGATGGCCAATGAGCCAAAAAGATACCAGAAGGAGAAGAACAAATGGAATTTGTATAAGGGAGAGAGATTGAGTGAGATTTCTTTTATTCTTTTTCTTTATAAGGACAATAATTATTAGATTCCTTAGATCTTGTATTGGACCACAACTAGTCCCCATCATACATTCCTAAGTCTCATTGTTTTCCTTTGAAAATAAAATAAAAATAAAAGTCTTTCCGAAACAGTACTTATATATATATATAAGTATATTTTATAGAAGAAAAAACAGAGAGACCTTTGCCACTCTTTTAAGCAATTTCTGACTCAATTCCCTTTTGTGGAGTAACCTTCAAACCCCTAAGTTTGGAATCAGTTTTTAAGATTCGTTTATTTTCGTTCTGGTACATAGAACATGGATATCCCACCTTCATGTTCTTTCTCTTTTCTATTTTTGAACGAGTCTAAGTTTTTATTTTCTTTAAACTATGTGATATAACACTAAAATCTATGGATTGATATTTTAAAATTTATAATATCGATCGATTTACTGTAGTCCATACATTTCGCTCATAATCTTTTCGATATTTGGTTTGATAATACTAACATTTAAACCGTAAATTATTCTGAACTAGTGACTTTAAATTGTCATTTTTAATTTCACTAGATCACCATTTAACTATACTTTTTTATGAACTATAGTAATTAACTGAAAAATACCACGAAAATGTTTTAGAAAGGGGTTCCAAAACGAAGCCTTGTGAGTTATGTGAGACATATGCTTTCTTACAAAAAAAAGTATCGAACAGAATAACAAAGCACTTAACTAAACCAAATGTATTATTCCCTTTTAATTCTTAACCATATAAATAATTAAAGGGATTACATGCATGATGCATGGCTTCTCGGTTACGGACCAAGTCATCAATGATCAAAACGTTGTCTATTAAAAACATTATTATCAAAAGCTTTTTCATTTAAAAGACAATGAAACAATTTCATACAGGCATGCTTGATCTAATTAATGCCAACTTTCAAAAAACAATTAATTTAATTTCGGTGGAATCGAAAATTATAATTCAACAACAAATGTGCACTTATATCCTTCATTTTTTATGTAGGCTCTTTAAATCTGTTATCTATGGATTGACGTTACAATTATAGTCTGTATATATAATTAGGGTGATTTTTTTTTTCTAACAATTTTTAGCAATCTCAAATCACAATGACTTACTTCAAAGCCGACGATGTCATAAATATGTGATCAAAATTTCTCCTTGTGTCTAATACTCCCTCTGTTTTATAATATAGGATGATTAGAAGATTATTTTTGTTTCATAATATAGGATGTTTCCAACTTTCTATACAATTTTTAGATTAATTTTATATTTTATATTATGTAGTATTGATTATGATTGATTAAATTTTTTTAAAGTAACTTTTTCTTAATATGCGTGTTTCCACTAAAACATTCTATATTTTGAAACGGAGAAAGTATATCATTATGTTGCAATAGGTTTATTTAGTTTTTTTCATTGCGTATGAAATATTAATACATTGTTTGGAATAATTTTATAATATTAAGAATTTTCAAAAAAAAAATGAAAATACAGAAATCAAGTAGGAAAAATAATGCAATGATTAAAATAAGGGATAATATATTTATATGGGTTCTTAATTGAGTTTTAGCTAAAGAAGTAAAAGATAAAAATGATGAAAAGTGGGAAAGAAATGTTGAGTTGGTGCGTTGCATTAGAACACATTGATGGAAACAAGTCATGAGAGCATATTATAAGAGCCTCCAGATAGAATATAATGAGCAATCAGTTGTAAAACATCATCATCATTTTAATTTCCAAGTGGAACTCAAAATCAAATTATACACATTTCAAATTACTCTCTACCGTACCCTTTGGCTTCTTACTGAACTTACCAAATGGTCGACAGGAAGGACTTGTGAATGATGACCTATATATACGTGTATTCATAAAGATTTTATTCAACCTAACATTTTCTTTATAACTCTTATTTCAAACAATTCATGAATAGTTTATAATTAGAAATGATCAATCTATATTTGGTTTGGTATTGTACTTCTTTTGTTTGAATCAGATTGGTCTTGATTTATTAAATGACAAACATATATATAAATCATACTCTAAGCTCTAAATTTTATAAATTTGTTGTCGGATTTGAATGATAATTAAGTTAAGTGTGTGAATTTGTATAGATAGGAAGTAAGTGAATATGGTTATATAACGGACCCGCAACCAAAAATAACAAAGGCCAGCACATAAATTATTCGATGGATAGTTTCTTTGTCCAAGGATGATTATGGTAAGCAAGACAAAATGAGTGAGTATGAAAAAGACATTGGATTTTTGTTGACAATACAAAAAGGGAAATAAAAGGAGAGATATATTTTAATCATAATGTGAGAATATGTATGGACAAGCTATAAAGTCCAATATGTTTCAACTTTATATTGGCAAATGAAATCATATTTTTTATAAAGCTGAATATCCTCAAATTCACTGCCAAAAAAATATATTTTTAAATTTTTATGTCTTTAAAAAAATTTTATCTTATGAAATTAGAAGCAACATTAATATTAACACATAATCTAAATTATATTATAACAACATACAATATTCTAAAAATCAGACACATAAATTTCAAGGTATCCACTATTAACACGGTCGAAAATACCTGAACTTTATATTTTTATTAAACGGTTGATAAAAATTTTTAATTTTATATTTGGACAGTCGAATTAATATAAATATAAATTTAGTTTAAAGGTGATTTTTAAACTGAATAGGATGTTTTTGTATATAAACATAAAATAAATTAGTGAAATGTGTAATTTTTATAAAAAAATTTGTTTGTAGTGAGAAAGAAAGGTAAAAAAAAAAAAGGTAAGAAGGAAGCAAAAATTCAGTTGGTGAATCATTTTGCTGGCCATTTACACACCATGAGTGAGAGATGAGAAGATCATATCTTCTTCATAAAATCCCATACTCAGCACACACACACACTCACCATCCCACTACCTCTAATTGCTAATATGCGCACACCGGTCGTTCCTCTTCCATTGCTAAAATGAGCATGGTGCGTGATTCGCCCGCTTACTTTGCTCGATTTCTTCTCCTCTCTTCACCCTTTAAAAAAAGGAACTTCTTTTAGCTTACCTCTCTCCCTCCGACCTTTACTCTCTCTCTCTCTCTCTCTCTCTCTCTGCTGAGATTGTAAGTTTTTACTTTGTCTGAGTGATGCAGAGTATGCTGAGATCAGTTCTTGATGTTAATCAATGTCTTCTGACATAAGCTAAACTCTCTCCTTCTTTACAATCTCCCTCTTCTCTCTCTCTCTCTGCTTCCTCTTTGCTACTGTCTTCTTCTTCTTTAGGTTTGAATTTTCAATCTTGATTGCTCTTATGGCGAGTAGTAGTTGCAGCAGATCTATCTCCGTTACCAACTGTTTAAAATTCTGATTCTTTCGGTGTGTTGTTTTTGAGCTAGGGTTTAAATTAGTTTCCTTTTGGGTTTGTTTTTTCTGGTAAATCCGATTCAAAAGTTTTAATCTTTGGGGGAAAGGGATGGGTAAGAGGCAAATTTCACAAGATGAAGTAGGACCGCCGATAAAACCAAGAGCTGGTTTGCGAAGGGAACAAGCTGGAAGAGGTTCATACAGAGGTAGTTAGTTTGCTTTGTATGTCATCGAAAAGGTTCCTTTTTAGAGGGTGGGTGAGGAGATAGTGTAAAAAACTGTTTTTTGTTTTCTTCATTCAGACACATACATAGAATCAAAAGAACTCTCCGTCTCTGTCTTGATTTGTTGTTTTTGATTCGGATACCATTAGAGGGTGGGGGGTTTTGAGTTTTGCGTTTTAGAATGGCTTCTAGTTCTCAAGAGATATTAAGGAGCTTTTGCTCTAACACGGACTGGAACTATGCTGTGTTCTGGAAACTTAATCATCGAGGATCTCGAATGTGAGTCACCTACACAAATCTCTTTACTCTCTTTGCTTGGTGGACCGGGTTGAATTGTGGTAATTGCTTTAGCTGTTTAAGAGATGTATTCTCTAACTTGTTAGTGTGGAAGAGAACATATGGAACCTTAAATTGAAATGTAGGCAGCCTTAAGTTAACTTTAGATTGTTCTGTATATCTGAGTTTTGTGTGCAATTAAGCACTCTATTTCTTTATAGTTTAGAGTTTTAGTTGACCAGATAGTTTCTCATATCTATATTATTGAACACTTGTAGGGTACTTACCTTGGAGGAGGCTTACTACGACAGTCATGGGATAAATAACTCACTGGATGTTAAGGATTCCAGCGTTATACCAAAAAACATGCATGGAGTACATGACCCCCTTGGTTTAGCTGTGGCAAAGATGTCTTATCATGTCTATTCTCTCGGGGAAGGGTAAGAATAAATTGCTTGCCTGATTCACTCTTCCTCGACTTCATCTTTTTTTCATGGTTATCTTTTGCTCAACAGCGTATGATGCAGTTTGGCTTTTGCCAGTTATACTTTGTTTCTTTGACATTAGCAAAGCTTTTTTCATGTCTTGGGACTTTTACTATTTAATTACAAATATTGGGGTTCTTGTTGAATATTTTACTTGATGCAACGAATGATCTTATTTTATCATGTCTATATTAACAGGATTGTAGGACAAGTTGCAGTTTCTGGTGAACATCAATGGTTATTTCCCGAATATTATGATAACTGTCTCTCAGAATTTGAGGTTAGCAGCCTCTAAGCCTCTTCTCTTGCGTTGGATTTTTTTCTTTATTCATGTTCTCAGAACCAGATATCTTTTTCTAATTACAGTTTCATAACGTTTGGGAGAGTCAAATTTCTGCTGGAATTAAGGTATTTGAGATATTTCTTAGTGTTCTTGTTGTCTGATCTCTTACGTGAATGTCCATAACTTCCTCAAAGTGTGCCACTGAGTTTTTTTCTTTGTTTTCTTCCTTCTCCGTAGACCATTCTTGTAGTAGCTGTTGGTCCCTGTGGAGTTGTGCAGCTAGGCTCTTTGCGTAAAGTAAGTACGATCTTTTAAATGCATGCAGTGTTAGCAGTTACAAACGAATAGCCAGGAAGAACGCCTGTGCACGTATAATGCATGGCACATATGAACGTATGCCTATCTGGTCTTATTGTGTGCTTGTTTGGAGCAGGTTAATGAAGATGTGAATTTGGTGAATCATATCCGACAAATATTTCTGGCCCTTAGGGATTCATTGGCAGATCATGCAGCAAATTTAATGCAATGTAATATGAACAATTCGTTATGTCTGGTAAAGATCTTCTTCAATTTAATATGGGTTCATGTTTGCCTTGATTTCTCGTTATTTGCAAAAAGGGGAGAGTAGAGTGCTTAGGGTTCTTCGAACAATTCCTCAAACCTCCACTGACTTCTTGAGTAGACCATGATCTGTTGTATAATTTTGTTGCAGCCAAAAGTACCTTCTGAAAGTTTACATGCCAAGGCTTTCCCTGATTGCTCTGGAGAAGTTGACAAAGCTATGGATGTGGACGAGTCAAATATGCTAACTCAATACAAAACTAGAAGACGTGATAGCTTGCCTTACGATACTCCTTTGTCTTGTCTTCTCATGGAGAATGCAGCTCAAGTTGTCGGTGGTCGTGAAGTTGTGCAAGGATCTACTAGTGGGAGCTATAGCGGTGTCACATTTGGCTTTCCAACTGACATGGTTGATACTAAACATGAGAATCAAATAGGTACAAATATAATCAGTGGTGCACCTCATGTGGGAATGACTAGTGGCTGCAAAGATCGAAGAGGATTAGATCCTAATTTACAACTTTATATGAAGAACCATGTGCTCAATAATACAAGCTCATCAGCTTTAGCAATTGAGGCTGAAAGAATGATTACAGGCCAATCATATCCAGGCCTGGACTCAACTATTCATGCTTCATCAAGAACAGAGAAAGAAAGTTCTTACCAGAATGAAGTGTTCCAACTATCTGAGAACCACGGAAATAAATACCTAAAAGAGACTGAGCGTATGCTGGGGAGGAAATCCGAGTCTAGTCGATTTGATGCTTTGATCTCACCTGGGTATACCTTTGCTGGCAGCGAGCTGCTCGAGGCGTTAGGCTCTTCTTTCAAGCAAACAAGCACTGGTCAAGAGGAGCTACTGAAGTCTGAACATCGTTCAATAATAAGACCAACCGATGATATGAGTCATAGCCAGCTCACATTTGACTCTGGCCCTGAGAATCTTCTAGATGCTGTGGTTGCTAATGTGTGTCAAAGCGATGGCAATGCCAGGGATGATATGTTGTCGAGCAGATCTGGACAATCATTGCTTACCAACATGGAAGTGGCAGAACCCTCGGGTCAAAAGAATAATGTTGTTAATCCAGTTGATAGTATTATGAATCACCTGCCATTAGTAGAGGTGGATATCCAACAAAATTCATCAGATATCTGTGGAGCATTCTCTTCTATTGGATTCTCATCTACGTATCCTAGCTCCTCTAGTGATCAGTTTCAGACATCCCTGGACATTCCCAAGAAGAACAAAAAGAGGGCTAAACCTGGTGAAAGTTCTCGACCTCGCCCAAGAGACAGACAACTCATTCAGGATCGAATAAAGGAACTTAGAGAACTTGTACCTAATGGATCTAAGGTGACTTTTCTCTTCCTAGCTACAAGGTTACTTGCACCATTGTATTGACTATAAGTTGTAATATATTTTTGTCCTTTCCTAATATATTTATCGTAATTACAGTGCAGCATTGATTCTTTGCTAGAACGCACGATCAAGCACATGCTCTTTTTGCAGAACGTTACAAAGCATGCTGACAAGCTGAGTAAAAGTGCTAAGACAAAGGTAAAAAAGCAGCTTTCTAGATACTAATTATCACTGTTCTGTCATTGAGATTTTGTTTCCAGCCTCCATAGATTGTCGATGGACATATTTTGCTGTTTGTTAAGTTTGATTGATTGATGTAGCATGTGTTGTTTCAAATTTCTGAAATTTTTTATTGAGAAGATAGGATGGAGACATGAAGGTATAGAAAAACTCAACTTAAAATAGAAGTAAATATCAAAACTTAAACAGTACCTCTGTAATCTCAGATGCAACAAAAGCAAACTGGTATGCAAGGTTCAAGCTGCGCAGTGGAGGTTGGAGGCCATCTTCAAGTATGCTCGATTATTGTGGAGAATCTGAACAAGCAGGGAATGGTGCTTATCGAGGTATGTAATCTTACTCTATAGTGTTTGTTTAGTTTACTTTTATCTTTGTTTGAACTTGAGTCCTAAGTTCTGTCGGTTTGAAAGTGTGTTTGGGTTTTGGACAGATGTTATGTGAAGAATGTAGCCATTTTCTTGAGATAGCAAACGTCATTAGGAGCTTAGACCTCGTCATCCTAAGAGGCATCACCGAGACTCAGGGCGAGAAAACATGGATTTGCTTTGTAACTGAGGTAGGAAGTCGAAATTACCCAATTCATGAAGGACATTCCAAAGAAAATCAAAGCTTTTTTTTTCTCTTGGTTTTGGTTGAACATTGGATTAGTATATTTAATAATATATATGAGTGACTAACATCGAGATGGTGATATGAATGGCAGAGCCAAAACAGCAAAGTAATGCAGAGGATGGACATTTTGTGGTCGCTGGTGCAAATATTTCAACCAAAGGCCAATAATGGCAAGCGATAGCAGGCGTGGTTGCAGAGTTTGCCTTTAGATGAGATAAAGAATAGGGATTGTGTGGTGGGATTGTACAGTGTTGTTGTGACACTTACTGCAATACTTCATTTTGTTTGCTTTGGTTTTATGTATAAAATAAATATGGTTTTAAAAAGTTGAGTTTATTTTAGTGTGTTTATGATTTGCATTTTGTTTGCTTTGTTTTCTTTCGAGTGTTTGGACCCTTTGAATATAAGAACATTTACTTGAAAGTTGGTTTTCTTTCTTCATACATTCAGCAAATCAATTTGTAAGCTATGGAATCGAGTTATAAATTTGGAAGCGTGAATGAGTAAAGGTGGTCTTACACAAGTGCAAAAAATGTTATTATCCTAATAATCAAAATTCAGTAAACACCAAACCCGAAAAAAGAATAAATCGTAGAAAGAAGAAAGCTTTCTCTAATCTCATTCTCGTTCTGCCTCATTTGCTGCAGAGCTCAGCTAATCTCTATAGCGTAGCTACAGAGTTAGGGCATATTTATAACCCAACCAGCCGTTTCAGAAGCCAAGTCTCTTCTTTAACTCTTGTCGAAACTGTGGCGTTGTTGAGTCTCTCCTGATGAATCGACTTCAAAGGCTTCTCCTTTCTGCTCCAACCACACCTCCTTTGTGCCGCTGTTGTGCTCCTCTGATTCTCTAAAGGTGGGAGCTTTTCTATTTACTTTTGCTTCTAACTATCGCATTCGCCAAAAAATTGGATTTTTGAGTTTGGGTAATAGAAGCCAATATTTAAGAGCGAAGCTTTCGGTGTTTACTTTGATTAGGTTTGGTAATCAGACACTGATATGGCTATGATACGGGATTTATTTGGAATTCTGGGTACCAAGAATGTTCCATTTCCATTGTTAATCCGAAGATTCTCTCTTTGCTCTACGAAGAAAGACCCTGATCTTGAATCTGCTCTCTCGCGTAACAAGAGATGGATAGTTAACAGTAGGCTCAAGAACATTATCTTAAGGTGTCCCAACCAGGTTGCATCTATTAAGTTTCTACAGAAGAAGTTCAAGACTCTTGATCTGCAGGGGAAAGCCTTGAACTGGCTTAAGAAGTACCCTTGTTGTTTCCACGTTTATCTCGAGGACGATGAGTATTACTGTCGTTTAACTAAACCCATGATGACGCTTGTGGAAGAAGAAGAGTTGGTCAAAGATACCCAAGAGCCTGTGCTCGCTGATAGGCTTGCAAAGCTGCTTATGATGAGTGTTAATCAGCGCCTCAATGTGGTGAAGCTTAATGAGTTTAAGCGGAGCTTTGGATTCTCCGATGATTATGTTATCAGGATACTACCAAAGTACTCAGATGTGTTTCGGATTGTGAATTATAGTGGCAGGAAGAGTTCAATGGAGATCGAGCTTTTGTTGTGGAAGCCTGAGTTGGCTGTTTCTGCAGTGGAAGCAGCAGCAAAAAAATGTGGCTCTGAGCCTAGTTTCTCTTGCTCGTTACCTTCCACATGGACCAAACCTTGGGAGAGGTTCATGGAGTTTAATACCCCTCCTTACATATCTCCGTATGAGGATCATGTGGATCTTGTCGAAGGTTCAAAGGAGAGTGAGAAGAGAAGTGTTGGTTTGGTGCACGAGTTACTCTCGTTGACGCTGTGGAAGAAGCTGTCAATTGTAAAGCTGAGTCATTTCAAGAGGGAATTTGGGTTGCCGGAGAGGCTAAATTCTATGCTTCTGAAACATCCAGGCATATTCTACGTCGCGAACAAGTATCAGGTTCACACTGTGCTTCTTAGAGAAGGATACAATGGCTCGGAATTGATTCACAAGGACCCGCTTGTTGTTGTGAAGGATAAATTTGGGGAACTGATGCAGCAGGGCTTGTATGAGTATAATCACAGGAGATATTTGGCTAATCAAGAAAAGAAGAGAGAGAAAGGTATCGAATCTTTGAAGTCTGTGGTGCGAAAGAAAGACAGGATTGACGATGAAGATGATGTCAATGAACAAGAAAACCATGGTGATCGACCAGGTGGTCTGTTTGATACAGAAGAGAGAAAAAGGTTCTATCAGATTCTCTTCAGTGACACCCAATAAGACCATTCTGGTAAAGTTGAAAAATTATTTGCTGAGAATGACTACATCTCAATAACTCTTGGGAGGGACAGCTTGTTTTTGCATATGATTTAAGAACATATTGTGATCTCCTTAGCTTATAGCAAAAACACCATGCCTCGAAGATTGCAGACTATATAGAAGGTCACAGATGCGGCCTAGTTGTTCCCCAGGGGTGAAAAATCAAAATGTAAACTGGGAATTCAGTCTTGAGGTAGCTGAAATGCTTTCATTAAGTTTGGGTGGGAAACAAGAGGTTAGAGTTCGTTGGTGCACTGTTACATCTCTAAGAATAGCGTCTTAAAAGTGTGTTGATAGTTGATACCTCGTGAACATGGTCCAGAAATTCAGTGAAGACATTTGTTCCCACTTGGAATCTTCCCGGAATGTGTTGTTGGTGTCACATTTAACAGTAGAGTAGTACAGATGTTTGTGGACAAGTGGTAAAGAGGGATTCATCTGATAAATTTTGCTAGAAGTGATAACAGGAGACTATGGCTTGTAGGTCAAAGAGATAGATGGCTGGATTTGTGTACAAGGAAGATGGTTTATACTGTATCAGATAATATCAGCCTCAACTTCATTGCTTATGGAACGAAAAGAACATCTTGGAGACATATAATTTAAAGTAGTGTTTCTTTGCATATTTGCTTTTGGATAACATCTTTTATGCTTGAAAAGTAGGAGTTACAGAGTTATAGGTATTCTGGAAGTAAGCTTAGGATATGACAGTTACTAAATTTGGAATAGGTGAGAATGATAAAGAGGATACATTTCAGATGTTACTTACTGTCTGCATTTTGTTCTTCTGGATTGTACCTTTATATCATTTGCAATAAGAAGATTTATTTCAAGTTTGTTGATATTTTTAGCATTCATTTCTGTGGGCAATATGTTACTGTTCGGAGAACGTTGTGTTTGATTATACATAATTTGATACGGACTCATTTATAATGAATCAAATCATATAATGCGTTGATGATAGAAGTGAAAGAGAGAATGTTGTTTTTTTTTTTTGGTCTTTGTGCTACTTTTGAATTAAATAAATACTCCTTACAGTAAAAGCCGTAAAATAAAATAACTCGTGATCCATAAGGACCTTCTGTATCATTCAGAGTCTTTCAAATTTGTATCTCTTCATCATCATCAACCTTTTCAATTTCATTCAACAACAAGCGTAACTGCGTAAGCGTCTCTCTTCCTCCTCCTCCTCCTCCTCCTTGTAGCTTGGAACAACGAGGATTTGTAGCCGGCAATATTATTACGATCCATTCCCCAGGTTTGCTTATTAATTTTTTCTTGTTCAATTTATATATTCAATCGATGAGTGCCGTAAGAAATTGAGATTCGTGCGTTTGATTAGGTTTCAGATCTTGATTTTTAGGGTTAACAAAAATAGCATCTGTGTTGTTTCCAGAAGAATGAACCCTAAAAAATTTTGGGTTACACGATTTGTGTTGTTAAAAAGGTTAGGTTTTGTAATGGTTACATGTGTTTCACCCAAAAAAAATTCTTGTGTCTCATCTTTTTGTGTGAAACTTTTGCTTCTTTCTTTCCATTACTTAGCTTTAGACTTCTCATGAATCTCTGATTTTGAATCCACTATATCGTCTTAGTTGTCAGCTGTGAACTCTGCAGTTTTGTTGTATACATTAGCTCTTCTTGTCATTAGAGGAAAGAAAACAAGTTTTGAGCAGCCAAAGATTGATCAATTTTGTTCTCCCTATGCAGATAATCAAAAGCTTAATCTTGAGCTATGAGCACAGCGACGAGGCCTTCTTCCTCAGCAACTACTTCTGTCGTATTAGAAAACCCTGTTTCTCAATCTCAACCTACAGAAAGACTAGTGCTTAGGTTGAACCGGAAGAAGAAGAAAGTTTCGTGGAAAGACGGGACTGTTGACAACGAGTTCATGCAGAAGAAGAGTTCAAAGAAATGTTGCATCTTTCACAAACAGAAGCCCTTTGATGAGGATGACAGCGAAGAAGAAGATGACAACCATCACCATGATCATGATCATGATCATGATCATAACCATGACCACTCTGAATCTGGTGAGGCCTCTTCTTCTAATGATTCTAAAGCTGTTGACTAATCAATCAGGTGTTTTTTCGAACACACATTTGTCTTGAGGTTTTGGTCTCTTCCCTTATGTAACCCTCTTTGGGCTTTATGTATATGTACATGTAATTTGCAGTTTCATTGCAATGTTGATTTTAATTCCTTGATGCTCTGTTTACAATTATATGTTAATCATTAAAGCTTGCTAATTAGTGAAGGAAACACATACGTGTAAATCTTCTCTTTTGACCTTTGAATATGCTTTTGCGGCTGTGTTTGAATTCAGTCTCAGACGTGTTTGAGTTTTTTCTCATCACCAATCTTTTTGAAGAGCGATTAAATTTGATTACGCACTTGTATAGTTTCGTCTCAAATTCTGACCGGAGCAATATTTGTCGTAAGTCTTCAATAACTAGACGCTGGGAAAGTTATTGACAAACGTTGAACTCTGCAACCTCTCCAAGCTCAACATTATTTTCTCAGTCGAATAGGATTTGCAACGTGGAAATGCAAACACTAATGAAAGTTTCATAGATCCATAATATCTTCCGGTCATGAAGGGAGAAAGAAACGATGGCCAATGCTATGACTGATGCAACTTCCGGATCAGGTGGACTGTGATCCGGATCGACCACTCATGTAATATACTTGCTGCTGGTCAGTGCTTTGTTTGGGTGGATTGGTGGTCCTATGACGGAGATGGCTGTTCGATGAGGGTTATATTTCTATAGTTGACTCCGGGGACCTTAGACTGGTCTGCACTTGATCGATGTGCACAGTGCACGGCCGATGTGTCTTATGAGAGTTGTTTGAGAAATCATAGATTCAAAGAACGCTAGACACAACTTAGGATTCCTTAATTCCTAGACACAAAGATAAAAGCTAAAAATAAATTCTAAAGATGGCATAAATCAATCTTCAAACTTTATTTTCTTACTATTTTTAATCTCCACTAAACCAACATTAAGTCATGAATCCACTATCAGTTCATTATTTTCGAATAATTTAACTTTTGTACTTGATCAATTATTTTGGGAATATTTGTGTTGATAATCATGATTCATGATTACTATGTGGGCTGGATAATCATGGGTTTCTATTTTTTTAGTCTGTAAAGTCTGATAGAAACTGTGACTGAGCATAGCTAATGTTTCAAATCTATTTAGAATAAGTTTACCTCGTCCCATTTCTGTATACAGTTACATATTCTTGTTAAGTATTTCATAGTTCACTTTCATTTTAATTAAGAATGCAGAAGCATTAACTTATACAATTTACAAACATTAAACGCAAACTCTATACTAAATTATCAAGAAAAGAATGAAGTAAATAATGAATCAAGAATGCTATGACCACAACAAAAAGCAACTTGGGTTTGGTTCATGTTTACTCATTGTTTTGTCCTATACGTCAACCAAATCTCTCATACGATCGGATCCCAATATTAATAGGGTTCTCTCAACTATTTTCTAAGAATATTCTCCTCTTCAAACGTTCAAAACACATTTATATATTGTGACAAGTTATATTAAAAAAATATATTTACAATGTATATTAACTTGAGGAAAAAGAAAAAGGTGGAATTGTATTGTAATTGTACGCCATTAGAGAGACAAATATGTAAAAATAACAAACTGGATTATCATAAATCCCACCATAGTTCTTTAGTCCTTTGCATAAACACGCACTATATAATAGTCACTAGTAGTGTTAATCTTCTTCAAATCTAATATTTCGTTAATAATTAGATTATTACATTTGAGTATGGGAGGTTTAGGTTCACCATGTGGAGGATGCAAGTTCTTGCGTAGGAAATGTGTTGAAGGTTGTGTATTTGCACCATATTTTTGTTACGAAGAAGGATCTTCTAATTTTGCAGCCATTCACAAAGTGTTTGGAGCCAGCAATTTCTCTAAGCTCATTTCTCATCTCCCTGACCATGACCGGTGTGACGCCGTGCGAACCATCTCTTACGAGGCTCACTCTCGTCTCCATGATCCTATTTACGGATGCGTCTCCCAAATCTTCTCCCTCCAGCAACAGGTACTTTTGCCTGGGATGATTTATATGTAAACTGATTTTGGTCTTTTGCTTCAGCATCTCTAGTAGTGTACTTACACGTAACATCACTTACTTTTGTCTTAAGGTTGTTAGTCTACAAGCACAAGTGGTCCTACTTAGAGAAGAAGTTTCTAGAAGTTTTCCTCAAGAGGATCCTGGTTGCACTCTGAAGCAACAAGAAAAGGTTCTTGCTCAACAAATGCCACAAGATCTTCACAATTGGTTCCACCAAGAATTCTTGGACTCAGATCTCAACCCAGTGAGTGGTGCTACACACGAACATGAGCGATCCATGGATCGGAATGAGTCTCTTTGTAGCTCAAATGAATCTCTTTACTACCAAGAGGCTAATTTTCCTTGGTCTGTATGAGTACAAGTGACTATTTTGTCAGAGATTGAACTTTTAAAATTCTTCTAGAATCTTCTTTACTATCCACTTTTCAACATTTTTCATAGCAGAGATTGGGTCAGGCAACCCTTTTCTCTTTGAGATTACCATTTCTTCGATGATCTTCCATAGAAACACAACATCAGATCTGAACAAGTGTTGTCTTAAGACCAAAAAGAGTCATAACAGAGAGAAAGCATAACAAAATGTCGTGCACACTGTTTTAAAACCAAACCAGCCACATCTACAAAAGCGAGAGAGACAAAATCTGTGACTTGATATTGGATTGATAACCTAAAAGACTATTTACAACAGTTAAGTCTTCGTGTTGGATTCGACCTCCCAAAAGACATTTTAGTTAACAAAAGTTATGTCGTCCTGTTTGGTTTCGAGCTCATCTCTTGTGCTTAAATCTTACTTTCAACAAGTACTGCAACTTCACCTGTCCATAGACAAAGAAACCTTTGTCAGATATGTACACACCATAAGCATATAAGAATGAGTCACAGTATGTGTAACAAAAATTATATCTGAAACTGAGTTCTGAAGTATGAGCTTTCTAAATGATTTATTATTTCTCATTCCAATTACCCAAACAGACACGAAGAGGATAGTGTTTGTAACCTATCCCATTGTAAATGGGTGAAAGGAACAAGGAAGGGGAACAGAAGTTACCTGAGCTGTATTGTAGACGATATACTCGTTGTACATAAGCTCAGAAGCCTTGACCTTCGATGAAACAGGTTTTCCACAAGGAACAGTCACATCACCTCTCCACTTGGCAAATTCTGAATCTTGAGGCACTTTCTTGCCAAGCCCTTTGGTCGAGTGTTTTCCTCTCGGAGGTTTATCCATGTACTAAAGTATTGTGGACATAAGAGAAAGAGTCCATATTACAGAGGTAAGAAATATTTGATGTAGTGCCTAAAGTCTCAAGATAAGGACTTAATGTTTAGTGTACATATCCTAGAAAATTGCAATATGGGCTCACCTTAGCTTTTGTTAACTCATGTATTTCTCCCAATGCAACTTCACTCAGAAGCATTAGACCCACCGGGTTTTTCTTACACGTGTAGCAGTACTGAGCACTTTTACTGACAAGGTCAGCGAAGTATATCCCCTTTCCAAACTGAAACACAAGAATTTCAAGAAGTTAGACTTCAGAACCTCCAACAAGTTAACTAGATAGCAAAATCCCTCAATTGATGAGAACCACACAAGTATAGACACAGAGAGAGTACTGACCATGTAGCCAGTAGCAGGAGCTTCTGGCGGCGCAATTCGTAGTCCTTGGTTCAGAATTCCAACAAAATTCGTTAAACGAGAACCTGAGAGCAGAGTTATTTACGTTTAAACCAAGGGATCAGACATAAATATATAATCAACCAAAATATTAACAATCAATATTTCTTGTATCTGTTTCCCAATTATCTAAGTGTGGCTGGTTGCAGCTTGCTTACCATGCCATAGGAGCATCTTATTGCCAAGTTTTTCCCTATAAGGAGCATACTTATCAAACTCTCCTTCTCTTTCAAGAGCAAAAACTTCCTCCAGTTCAAGACTCCACTCCTGACAAATCAAATAACCAGAAATTGAATTAGAAAAATCATGATAAGCAAACATAAAAAAATATATATATATATAATGAGGAAGTGGAACTCACTGTATGTGTTGGGGCATGAGTTGTGTTAAGATACTTCTCGATTAATCGATAATCTTCACTATCATGAGGAAGTGGTGAAATATCACAATGCAGCTTCTTGTATTTATCGTCAAGAGATTCGGTGCTATCAACATCAAATCCTACTAATCTTGAAGCTATTTCGATATCCTGCAGAGCCTCGAGCATTTTCACCTGCGACAAACAGATACAATACTTATTGGTAACGCAGGGAATAACAAAAAACACAAAAAAAAAAAAAAAGACCAAGGTTAAAAAAAACGACAAGGTGTTTCTTCTACGGCGAGTACCTTAGACTTAAAGTCATCTTCATCACGGATAATATGAGGATGAATAGAAGGGATCATTGTAAAAAATCTATTACTAGCATCAACAAGCAAGCTTTCTTTGGTAGAAGGCTGGGGATCGCTCTCAGTCAATAGCTTCTGTATCTCTGTCAATGCCTCAAAACCTATAGAAGAACAAACAAGAAAAAACAATATATAGAAACGTGATGTAGAACCATGATTCATTATTGACTAGAAACAAAAAAACTAAAACGTAAGAGTTACCCTTCTGTATATTATGTTTGCTGAGTTTCCCTAGTGGCATCTCTGACATATTTATCTCGAACTCCATCATAGCAGATCTGAAAAAATATTTATGAAGTTACTTCAGGCAGGTTCTAGGGAGAGGAGAGGCGAGAAAGACAATGGCAAAATAAGTTTCTAACCTGTAAGTTTCCACATCAAAAAGCATCTTCATTAATTCTATTAATGGAGGAGCAAGGTTGCTAATGGTCTGAACTGCCTCTTTTTTGGCTACTTGCTTGTTAACTCCATAATCCTGAAACAAAAGATACAAATTAGTTTATGAAAGATTTAAGAGAATCTGAAGATACAAAGATATGATGCTTACAATGTCTAACGGGAGAAATTTTCCTGGTTGTTTCTGGAAATTTGTTTTTTGTTCCCAAGATTCCCATGAGTTTCCAGTCTTTTCAAGAAATAGACGTCTGAATTCATGAACCGCATCAGACTTTGACATTTCTTCCACTTTGTTACCACCAATCTTTTCATTTCCAACTCGGCCCCATTTACGAAATACGTAGCAGTCTGAACCTTTATCTTCTTGGATTATCTGGAGTATGTAATAACTATTGATACCTGTAGAAAGATCGGACATGCTCAGTGTTGTGTTATAGATACTGTTCCCATCTTCAAGAATGTGACAGTGCTCTTGGAGGCCAGACGCTTCGTGCACAGCGCTTCGCCCTTTTACTTTAACAGTGACCAGGCTCTCACTAGTGTCTTCAATTTTGTACTTGTCCAGTGGAAGTTTCCTTTGGTTTTCTAAACAGTCAACCAAATAATCCTCTCTCACGATAGCCACTTTCATCCTCCTGACACATATATCAACACCAACGTTAAAAGTGAGAGCAAAGAGTGTGATGAGTTAAAGAGTATCAGCAAAATAAAGGCCTTTTCCTACCTTGCCTTCTTCATTTCAGCATCTCGGGTACCTGTCGGTCCGCAGACAACCAAACAGCTTGTACCTGCAAATTGTGAAACAGATATATTCAAAACCTAAAAATACTTTCACAATAGGCTAAACTAAACACTCGACTAATACATACCCTTTTTAACATTAGCATGAAACTCTGCACCAGCTTCCTCGATTTTCTTCTTCCATGCTTGCTGCAAAATGATCTCATCAAGCAATGAAGTGCAAAGATAATTTAAATTTCAACTTTTGACAGAAAGACATACGCGTTCCTTAGTATCTCCATCAACTGAAACTTTAAGATCTGATAGCTTTTCACTCCTTGAGGAGTCAGCTGCATCTTTAGAACCTTGACCCTGAGACGTCTCACCAGAAGATACAGGGCGCAGTATACGTTTTGGCTTCACACTCTTTTGAGACTTATTCCACTGCAAGGAATCAGAAGAAAAATATTAACTTCATGAGTAATATACACCACATCTGACCTAACTCATACCGATATCAACTCTACAAACTGGCTGATTTACCTTCAGAAGGAACTGATTTTCTGTTCCTTCTGGAATCTTCCACTTCCCTTTGATGTGTTCTGGATCCAAAGTGGAATGAGAACATTTGCTCCATTCCGAGATGTACCCATGGCATCGGTAAAGTCCTCCAGAAAAGGAAAGATGACCAGAGCAAATTGGGCAGAGGGCGAGTGGACCAAACATCATGCCATCAGCACTAAAAAGAAACAAGCAGAGAGGTCAAGAATATGATTACGCATCAGAGTCTCTAATCCAAATTACCTTTAAGGATATCCACACAACAGTAACAGAAATAAAACAGAAAACATTTCAGAATGTCTTTTCCAAGCAATATACTTCCAGACAGCTTCTCAATGTTATTTACCATTTATCACGCAGATCAAGTTCTGATCCTCTTGTACTTTGTTCATTTAATTCAAGCATTTCCCGCAACTCGGCTGTTGTTACATATTTTTTCAGATCATCCTTCAGATCCCACAATTCTTTAGTTTGAGCCTCCATTACCCTTTCTGTGCTACAAGGTTGTAAAGCACCGCTTGTAGTCATGTCAAAACTAGTTTTTGCTAGTTTCGACTTCTCATTATCAACAGAATCGTTTCTTCGTTTTGTGCCTGCTTTTGGATTTGTTTGACGTGCTTCTGCTGTCTCTGTACCAGTTGTGCCAAAAGAAATTAACAGAAAGCCATCAGACTGTAATACTGCAAATCAGGACTATGTAACAAGGAACTCAATGCATCACCGAACACCTCAAGACTCTTACCAGTTTTATCTGCCGGCAGAGTTTTCTTCACTAAGGGAAGAAGAGCTTCTTGGTCTGAGTCTGGTATGTTTCTCCATCCAGACAAACTTTCCAGTTCAGTGGAGGAAGACATTTCAAGGAAACATTTTGCGTGATGCCACATTAAACCCTTGTTACCCGGGCCTTCAGGCTTAGAAAATATACGTACCTGGAAAAGGAAAAAAAAACATACCAATAACCCTAATGCATGAGACCCAGTTCATATAAATTGCTACAACCATGGCAGATGAAGAACAACACCTTACCTCTCCTTTCAAGATCTTTTCGCTACATTTTCTGCAACCAGCACGAGAAGTTTGTGACACTTCAATCCCATATTCTAGTTTGGCACTGTTAGCGGTACTGCTCGTGCTTGTGCTTGTGCTTGTACTGGCGCTTGTGCTATTCCCTGCTCCAGATTCGACATATTTTCTAATCTTTTGCTGATCTTCCCATCGAAGTGATTCTATGCCTTCAACATCATCAACTCTAGCAAAACCAAGAGACAAAATATGGTTGATAGCTGAACAATTTTAATATTTTCACTAAGAGATATTGGTTTTACATACGATTTTATCTGCTTCGTTTTCTTCAGTATACAACTAGCATGGTTCCACATCTGCGTCAGATAAAACAAAAGAACAGAGAGGATACTGTCAGTAACAAAAATCTTCATGTCCACTGGAGCTAAAGCAACATATAATCAAAATGGGAAAGTTAAGCAGAGTAGGGAGAAGGAAGTAAGACAATGTTCTAGAGGTTCCAAGTTAAAAGAACAAGAGAAGAATGATCTTTGACATTCAAGAAACTAGCAGTTCACATATGTCATTGCAAAAGCACGAACCTTTTTGCAATCATCAATTACTATATAAACTCAAAAGTGGCTACAATAGCTTCAATTGCTGATTTATCACATTCAATTAGGCATAAAGGAGGAGAATGAAAAGCTTTTTCAGAAGTAACAGAACAAAAAAAGCAAGCTTGACACCCAAAAGTAGTCCCAGAGCTTAGCAGAAGAAGAAGGAACACGATAAAACCCTCACAGAACGCCAATTTCAAGGAAATTTACCTCACAAAAACCCTAAAAGGAAGTAACTTTGTGATTCGAAAACCATAAAAAAAGCATTATAGATTAGAATCCACAGTAACAAGCACAAGAGTGTAGTACAGAGACGGGTCCAAGTTCTTGGAGAGAGAGAGAGAGAGTCGTACAGGCATGACGCCGTCAAATTGAGAGGCTTGAACTAACTTTCCAAGACGAAAGGTCTCCTTAGTAATGGAGGACTTGCAAGTCTTGCATGAAGACCTGGAAGACTTAGCATACTCTGCCCTCCACGGCTTATGTGGACTCGCCATTGCTGTTAATTCCCTTTCTCCGGTAAGACAAGATTACACAAGTGTGAGGAGGAGAAGGAGAAGACTATTTATTCATATGCCTTCTCTCCAATATGATGATGATGACGACGGTGTTGATGAATGTTTTCAGGTGAGAGAGTGGGCTTCTCGGCGACGGCTTTACAGATTGTGTTTCTACCGTTTAACCCTTTTTCACCCTAAAAGCTGCTTCTTCTTTTTTTTTTTTTTTTTTTTTATTAATCACTAGATAATGCTTTTAATTATTATTACTAATCTTTAATATCGTAATATTATAAAAATTTATTAAATTTCGATTTACAAGTTAATTTCTAACGCTTATGGCACCATCCGTTATGCAATATGAATGTATATGATTATCAAATTTTGTTTTATATATGATTAACCCAATAGTTTTTTAGGAAAATAAAATAAATTGTGGTATTTTTAAAACAAAAATCTATTTTAATGGTATTTATGATAATTGCCCTAATAATATAGTATATATGTGGTTTTTCAAACATTGAGACAAACAAACAAAAATAAATACGTAGAGTAAATAATATGATGGCAATAGTAATTTTTAAAGAAAATATAGTATTGATATAAACTTTTCTGAAATAAATGTAAAATTTACACAATTAAAAGAAATATATTTTTACATATAGAAAGCGTAATGCTTAGGATTTATGATTTAATTTTGAATCATGTTGCTATTTTATTAAATTTTAGAGATGATGTGCTGAATTTAGAAATAAAACTTTCAAAATTTTATTCAACTAAAAAAACACCTTCTTTTTACATCAGATGCATCTATTGAATTTAAGAATTCTATAATATTGCATAGAGAAAAGAATTTAGCTACACACCCTTCAAGACTTTTTATTGTCTAACTTGTTATCTCCCATAACTCGTGTCAATGATGGACGGCTCCGAATTTGTTTGTCTATGTGTTTGATAACAAAATATTCAACAACACATGGTCATGGACACATATATTTGGATAGTAGTGGTCCTCCTATATACAAGATTCAAAAATAATATTACTCCGGTTACATTAGTAGCTTTATTCCGGCCTGTGCGATATAATCCAGACTACCAAGAGGCAAAACAAAATATCATAATTTTTTGGGAAAACCAAACCGGAATTGTAGAAGTCAACTCGAACCGAGATCACATCCACCGGCGTCTTTTCAAGACACCTTCGGTGAGAGCAAGAAATCTTGGAGTCCAAGTCATAAACCGTGTTACATGTATAACTTGATTGATCAAATACCTCCAATATTTATTTTCTAGTTCAAATGTTGAAAACCATTTCTTTCCAAGTAAAAGTCAATCTTTAAGAATATCGTTTAGTCAGTGTATGACCAAACCAACAAAACCAAAACCCCTCCTCTCTCTCTATATATATAGAACTCAAACTTACATCTTCAATGCAACACAAGAGAGAAAAACGACCTTACAAGACCTTACAAATAAACACATTTGTATTTTTGTTTTTTTTTTTCAAGTTCAAGAAAGACGACTACAAAGTTAAGTGATGAGGATGAAGCAAGTGATAGTTGGAGTAATTTTGGTTGCCTTTTTAATGCTTTTTTTGGATTCCACACAAGTAGGAGCGACGAGGCTGTTACGAACCACCTTCGATAGTGATATCCGGTTCGTGTTTGAGTCGTTACAGAAGGGTGCGGTCCCTGGGTCTGGTCCTAACGATTGCTCTAACATACCCAAAGGCTCAGCAGGCTCGTGCCGTGGATGATCCCTCACGTGAAGCTTTTTCCCAATACCCAAAATTTGGTCTATGGGTGGACTATTTATTTATTCTTCTTGTACACAGTAAATATAATACTTTAACTTTTCTTGTACCAACAGAGCTATGAAAGCAAAATACATGTTTCATTGGCTTATAGAATTTACGACAGTTAATAAAATTTAATTTGCAAATTTGTGTGATAATTATCCGTAGATTAACTGGAGTCTATGATTCACTTTTACTAGTTACAAATTTGGATCAAATTTCTCAAGAAAATCAAAAAAAAAAAAAAAAAGAGTAACAAGTTCCAGTTATGTTAATTTGGTTGCCCCAACATTTACGATTAAACCGAATAGTAGAACAAATCCAATTTAGAATGGTTCTATTTGAATATTGGTCTTCCTTAACGAGAGAGAACTCATACTTACGTATTCAATGTGACAGAGTAAATATTGTAAATAACTTGAGGAGCAACATGCGTATTTTGCAAATCATGGACAATTAAAACAATTATTTATTAAGTGAAGCACGTAAAATCTTAATGAAAAGATTTAGACAACAAAAACGAGATCTTGTTATATTTGCGTTATGTGAATGTTAGCATTACGTTAATATTACCACTATATATATATATATATATCTTATAAATAATTCTTAATTATTTTACAAATTTGTGTAACTGTACTGGTAATGTGTAGATTAACCGGAGAGTCTAGCAAATCTCTCAAGTAAAAATCAAAACGAAAAAAGTAACCAGTTCCGGTTACCTTAATTTGGTATTCTCAGTATCATTCGTATCCGATTAAACCAAATATAAGAACAAACCCGGTTCAGATTGGTTCGATTTGAATTATGTTCTTCCTTAACGAGAGAGAGAGAGAGAGATCCTGAAAACGCTTAAACCCTTTCGATTGAAACATTTTCCTGAGATTTGGGAGTGTCCCTAAACCCCATACACCACTGATCGAGCTATCAAGGCAAAGACGAAAAGAATAAGGAGTTAGAAGAAATGGTGAATAAACCTTGGAAGATAATTCCAAGGCCACTTCTAGAGACAGTTCTCAACAACCACGTCCAACGCCACCGTGTTCCTCAGCCGCTCATACTCCATGGTCCTCGTGGTGTTGGCAAAACCACTCTTATTCTTAATCGTAAATCCACCATTTCAAATCCCTAAATTTTTCCCATTTTTTGTCAAAAGATCGTAGCTTTGAATCGTTTCGATCTCATTCTCTTTTTAGGTTTACTCGGAGACTGGAACAAAGGGCCTCACATCGCTGGCTATGTAGATTTTGCGCAATCGATCACCGAACACCACCCAGATCATCACCAGTCCTATCCATGGACGTCTTGGACCAGTGTTGACCCACCATTGTTGTCTAATTGCAAAACCCAGCTCGAGAACTGTCTTGAATCTATGAGCCACAAAGCTATCAAACTTGGGAGTATAAGCTCGCAGCAGATCTTCACTACTATGAACAAATGGTATGGTCTTAATACCGCGCTTCGCCGTATACTTCAGGGTTATAACATTGCCGTACCAGAGAAAGTCTCGGTTTCGTTTCTTTGGGAACGGGCAGTGTATGCGCTATCTGTTCGACGAAATGCCGATGAGATTGATGGGTTGCTTGAATTGGAAGAGAAAGGTGATAGCTTGTCTGTAGAAGAGGCTTCGTATTATAGAGAGACTGCCTTTGCGTTAAGATTGGCCAAAGAGGTCATAAAGGTGCATCAGGGTTGGAGAGCCAATGCCATTGCCCATCTTAATCGAACTAATGGGTTTTCGAGAACTTTAGCTAATTCAAGTACTGACTGGCCATTGCTAATGCTCGAGTTGTTGTCACAAGCTGCAGAGATTGGTTTCTTCCAGGTAATGAAATTGATAAGTACTCATTTTTGACTTAGGTCGTTGAATTTGTAATCCTACGAGTAGTTTAAACAGTGTTAGAAGCATTTTTGCCAACTATCGATGTTGCTTTCTGCTTTAAGTAATGTTGGCTTAGTTTTGTTTGTGTTTGTTTCTTGTTTAACTTGGCAGCCTAAGCTGGTCTTAAACAACATTGAAATCTTGAAGAGTGCTATTCAGACTGATGATTCAACAGTCTCAGCGTCAATGTACCATGACAATCTTGTATGGAGAATAATAGCGTTAGGTGCAAATGACCGCTGTCTACCTGTCCTATTTGTGACTTCGGATAGGTTGGTCTTATTTTTTCTTTGCCTTTTTGGATTTTATAAGTACAAGCTGTTACTATTTGATGATGACTTGGTCTCCTAGCTCCATCTAAGTTTATAAACACTAGACGAGAAAATTGTCTCGGGCGTGAATTACTTTGTTACATGTCATTTAGTTACAGAAATTCTTGATAGTCATTTTCCGCTTTGAACTTGACTCCTACCTATGTCTTTTATTTTGAAACTATTTTTATCATTTTCGCTGATGTATAATAATTTGTATCCTGACAGCTACTACTCATACCAAGCCTTTGTTGACTTCGGGTTTCCAGACATTTTCATCTCTCGTGAGGTATATAAGCTACACATATATCTATATTTAACTATAGATTCTGTATGCATTTGTGTGAACATGTATTGGTAATTTGGTATATAATGTACAGTTTTGTAGTCTCACCCTTCATGTATTTCCGATTCAAGAGATCATGTTAACATAAGAATTGAGGTTTCCTAATTTTCCGCATTCTACCTTTTTATGTTGCATTTTGGCTTTGTTTCATTTGTAGACATTTGGATGGACTCCCCAAGAAGCCAAATTACACATGGTTCCTGATTACTTCAGTGCTTCGGAGGTGAGAAAATTATTGTAGGTAATGGCAATTGTAGGTAATGGCACTGCTTGTTTAGTGAAACCAAAATATTAAAAACTAGTGTGACAGCTCTAAACCCTAACAATGTCAAACGAGAAAGGTTGATTTCTGCTAAAAGCTATCTGCTTACTTTGCTGTCTATAATATTGGACTTTTAACATAATGTTGAAATTGTAGTGGACTATCATTGCGGATGTTCTTGGTGCCAATTCTCGGCATCTATTCGAGCTTTATGCGCTTAAGCAGAGTAATCATTACCAAAGGTAATGGTTCCCTTTTCTTTTGTATTCGCTCTTCATTGTAGCTTTCTTTTGCTTTTAGTCCTGTATGTGTTTTTGTGTCCTCAAAATGTGTCAAAGGCCCACTTTTCGTTTTTCAGAAGTGACCCAAATTGTTTTTTATCAGTTTGATGGGAAGTAAAGCAGGTACAATCGAAGATATTATAGATGCATACTTGGCATATTTACAAGTAAGCTCACATAAACTGATTGCTTGCAATTGCTTTCAGATTACACATGAAAGTAACCTTTAATTAATTGCAATGTGTTTTCTTGTATAGGTTGCTGTGGTTAACCCTGCAATGGAAAAAGCTATGTTGCGGCTGCAACGGTATGCCAGTGATGCAAGAAAAGGAAGCATTCCGCCTGAGAAATTACGTTTTGGTGCTGCGTGGAGGCATCCTCCGCGTACCGAGGATCCTACTCTGAACTCTGAGTGGGCTAAGATTCAGCTGATGGATTTTGTCCAAGCGCTTGTCAATACAGAATTAGCGGTACCTACTCTTCTAGACCCTTAATGGAAATAAAGCTGAACTTTTGTCAGTTTGACCTTATTATACATGAAACAAAGAATAATAATCTATAAGCATCAATGGTTAAATAGGTTAATTATCTGGGTGACTATAGCCTTGAGATCTTTGAAGACCCTTCTGCTATGGCATTGGTTGAGGTAATAAGA
This sequence comes from Camelina laxa, assembly GCA_024034495.1. Taxonomy (NCBI): domain Eukaryota; kingdom Viridiplantae; phylum Streptophyta; class Magnoliopsida; order Brassicales; family Brassicaceae; genus Camelina; species Camelina laxa. The sequence goes on from CM043883.1 coordinate 27,914,884, forward strand.
CCTGTCGTTTCTTGATCTGTAGACATTAATTCCGCGAGCCATTTTACTAAAAAGGGTTGATTCTGTTTTAGGTTGGAATACTGTATACTCAGCGAGATCCATCATTTTTTCGTCCTATATCTCAAGGCATTAAAAGATGCCTTGTTAGATGGTGAGCAAACTTTTTCCCTTCTCACTTGGACCTGCTCTTTTAAATCTCTGATTCTTTAGATCCTCACACACCTAGTGATTTGACTTACAGGCTCATCCAAGAGCGAATGCAGATGAGTTACTGGAGCTCAACCAAATACTGGTGGCAACGGATCATCCGGGGTCGTTATTACAAGCATTTGATGCTTGGCTACAGAACATAAACAGTTTCACACAGGTACACACGCCTTACATGCTCTGTTTCTATCTCTTGCTGTTCCTGCTATTGATAAAGCTAATTATCCCAAGTTCCACACATCAATGCAGGTTTTATTTTCACAGGAACATTGATGAACACTAGGTATCTTGTGCGCGTAAATCCCTGACCAAAGCATATCGGATTCATATTTTACCGTGAAGTAGGAAACATAAAGGGGCGTTGTTTTTTTGTTGCCGTCAAGGTCTGACTTTAAGTAAAAGTCACATCACGAAGAGACGTCGGAGGGAAAGACCTTCGGCTATACAGAACGGTGTAATCGTGTAAGTGGGAATACATTGCCATGAGAACGGCTCTCTTCAGACGCTGTATATAAAGCGCTTGTTGCTGTTTTTATGTGATTTTTCAGGTTAAATTATATCAAGTCAAATACTTGAATTAAATTATTCACTGTATTGTCTACCTTTCCAAGCCCAAAAGTCCAATAAAAAAGTTTTGTTCAACCAGAATTTTTTTGTTTGATTATTACGTTTGTTTCTCAAAATGCCATTTTCTTGACCAATTAGTGAATAGTGAAAAGATGTTAGTATAATAGAGTACACACGCTAATAAACCAATTAAATTTCAGTTGATTAAAATTGATTTACATGAAACGAAGTCTAAAGCTATCGTATAAGTACGTAAATGTAATTTATGTACGTAACACACAAATGTGAAAACAAATCAAAGAATGATGAAGATGAAATAGATTCGTGTGACAGCTCTCAGTTATGGCATCTGCCTTTACCGCGAGGTATATTGGTGCAACCGTTCCGACCAGAGCCACGGACCGGACCTCTTTGCAGCACCTGAAACAGAAGCCCGATCTCATCGATGGTCTCCGGGAAAGGCCTTATGGCTTCAACTTGCGTAGCGTCCAAGAAAACAACGAACATAACAACTAACATAACTACGACAACCAATTGTTTCTTCATCATGTTTAGAATTTAATGTTTTCTTTGAATGAGATCAAACCTAAACAAAAATGAGCTTTCTATTGGTGAGTTGTAAGGACTTTTTTGTTTTGTATGTGTAATTAATTTGATTATGACTCGTATATATAGGGTTTCTGATGAGATGTCATTGTTTGACTTGTGCAAGATTGGTCTCACTATCTTATGTTTATGTATACACACACACATATATGAACTTTGACTTTGACTTTACTAACAAAAGAATTCGTACGTTTTCAACAATTTGAACCAAATTTAAATAGAAAATTCACTAATACACGGTTTGGCCAAGTCCACCATGAGCTTTTGCTAAAAATATACAAGACTTGGCCCTAGCTCCCTCAGTCTAACCAAAATTCTCTGCTTTTGGTTTAGATTGGTTTGATTTTGGTTCCATAGTGGGATCGATGCAAATTTCTCTTTCCGTGACAAAGTGAAAATCGATACTCTCTTGAGAGAGATTTTTAGACGCTCATCTTTTACAAAAGTATTAAGTGTGTTTCTTGTTTATAAGTTGGATAGCTTCTGGTGAAACTTTATTCTGAAAGAAACCATTGTTAATAATAATATATATGGTGCTTGGTACTTAATTACTATATGATAGAGCTCCAATCATAAAGTAATGCGGAAAATAAAGATAAACAAAAATATCTTGTTGACAAAATGTACTCTAAGTTTTATACCTAAAATTTAACTTTTTCGAGTTATTAAATCCCCATATTATGTTTACATTTTGTAGGATGAATATTTGGTGCAATGATAAATTTGTCTTTAACCCTTTTTCTTCTAAAATGTACGTAATGTCGATAAATTCTTGCTTGATTAAGTATCGTTAAATATAAGAATGCACTTTGTGACATGACAACGAGAAAGAGTAGTAATATACCGTCACTTCTGGTTTGAGTTTAATTTTCCTGTGCTTTACAACTGCATGTGCCGCCACTCTTTTTTTATCGCTCGTACCATTTGCATTGTAATGCAGATTTGGTATCATTTTGTTGTACCGTACGTTGGTTGGTGAGGACACATAATTTGGTAATACTAATACATATATATATATATCACATTGGTAAAAAGTTAATAATTAAAAAAAGTCCATATATTGAAAATCCATCAAAACTTTCAAAAGGATTGAATTATCAAAAGTTTATAAAGCATGTGGACCATCAAATTAAATCAAAGTTCCAAATAGATAGCCACATAGCATTCAAACTTGGTAAGTTATAATGAAATGATTAAATAACTAAATTTCAAACATGAAATTTGTTAAATATATGATTAATTGTTTACGTTTTGCATCAAATATATAAAATTACCGTTCAAATATTTTAAGATGCTGAACACAACGTGAATAACGTAACTTAAACAAAACATCAATATGTAGCCCAACTGAATTATAAAACATACTCACGTTCAGGTAGTGTGGTTTCATTTTCACTAGGAGTAGCTAGTAAAGTAAAAAAGAAACTAAAAGAATATGCTTGTGGAGGTAGAGATTATGCAAATAACCCGAGTAGAAAACGAATGTGTGTGTGTGTGTGCGTGTGTGTGTTTAATTATAGATAGACATCAGAGTTTGTTTAATTATTTGACTCGGGAATTTTGGTCTCACAGGGTTTTTTGAGAATTGACTTTTATTTGTGAAGAAACACTCGCTCGGCTTGAACAACACATATTGGAATTAATCAAATAAGTTATACAACGACTCGGTTCGCCTTACACCACGAGTTCTTATTCACACGAGAGAACCGGACAATTCAGGCCAATTCTATTCCTAGGTAGGTAGGATAGCATATTTTTACATGTGACTGCGACTGTGAATAATGAGTATCGTATTCGTTCCACAACATCGACCTATAATAGAGCAAAACAGTTAATTACTATATTTATGTTTAAATTCAGTGTTTAAGATATATTTTATCCGAAGTTAATTGTATAAGTATTCAAAATAATGCATACTACGCGTATATAAAACATTATTTTGAGTTATAACTTATAAGAAACAAACTATAATTGTTTTTTTTTTTGTTAAACAAACTACAATTGTTGCTTGTTGGATACTTGCATGCGTTTATAGGTAGGTCCACCAAACTTAAAATATTTTAAGAAAACATAAGTTTAAGTACATATATACTCGCGTCATGTATGAATCATCATGATTCGTGCAATAATTTTATTTCGAAACGTTGATTAGAAACTCAAATATATAAATTTATATAAAGTTTACGACTTTTTTTCTTTTCTTGTAACATCCCGATCGACAATGCTTAATATAGTAAAAGTTCAATACGATAAAGTAAACATAAATCATTAAGTCGATTACAGTTTATACTTGCATGAAAAGTGCTTTTTGTCGGCAAAACGCAATGATATATGTTATAATTAAAGGCCTAAAGAGTTTGGCTAGTCGTATTCACCTCAAGGTTGGCCTCCAAAATCTACAACAAAAGAACACAAACAAAAACAAGTGAGCATATATGTGCGTTAATAGAGATCAGAGTTTGTTTGTCTGTTTGACCCGAAAAATTTTGGTCTTGAGATTTGACTTTTATATATATGAAGAAACTCAGATGGGCTTTGAAACATTTGAACGACACATAATGGAATTAATCAACAACAAAAAGTTTGGCCGATCCTATTCCTTGTCCTAGCTAGACCGCTAGTTACGAGATAGCACATTATCCTATGAATCTGAAGATCCACAACATCGTCGACCTGTGGAACAAAACCATTAAGTACAAGCTTTATGTTTTTTTTTTTGGACAGCAATTACTAGATTTATGTTTAAACAAGACGATTAAACGCTAGTCTTCAGTTCAACTAACGACGACAAATTAATAACTAGGTTTAGATGCATACGCGTATGGTTTTCCTAGCTAGTACCCAATATAAACATAAATCAAAATGGAGGAGAGTAAGGTTTTGTTTAATTGTTGCATAATTCGCACGCGTGTATAGATAGGTCCACTAATTATCGAATCACGTTTAGAAACAATTAAGAAAAAACAAGTTTAATTAATGATACACATATTCTCGTGTCATCAGAATTATGAATCCATGATCCCTTTTTCTTTCTTTTTTTTTTTCTTTTTCTAAAGCATGATTCATGTTGTCATTTTTACTTCACAACGTTGATTATAAAATATTTCATCGTAAGGTGTAAGAAATACATGTTTTCCACCCAACAACAATGCTTACTATATAGTAGTAGTTAATGATCAGGTAAATTTGAAAATTTGAACATAAATCATCAAAGTCAATTTAGAATTTTAGAATTACATAAAAAGTACCTTTTGGTCGGGAAAAGGCAAATATGCTTTGGAATGTAAAATGCAGGGTTTAATAATACTATGATCAAACCTTACTATACAATGGATCTGACTGGAAGCAACTAAATACCACGTTTGCAAACGAACCGCATAAATGATCACCAATCAACAAATTGTTTGAAGAATGCCGTTGGACATAATAATTGGAGCAAGCAGTTGAAATGGATGGTTTTAGCTTTTTTTGATGGTTACAAACACCAATTTTAACCACTAGCAAAAACCAACGTTTGGTTTTATAAAGAGGTTGCACAACTTTTTATTTTATTTTTTATAGAAAGATGCATAATTCATGATTTCTTTTGGCTTATTAACCTTTTAAAAAAAACATATTGAAAAGAAATATCAACACATATTAAGTCAAGATTATGATTAAAATAGTAACTTCTTTTTTTTTAATGGAGACTATGATTTATTTAATATCATATAATGAAGAAAAAAAAAATTTGATAATTTTGTTAATATATCACATTTGATAAATCCCTTAATATCATTTAAATATATCAATATCTTATAGTATTATGAATTAGATAAAAAAAATTATTATTCTATTTTTTTATCTTTTAACTAAACTAATATCAATTTTTATAATTTATTATTACTTATACTATTCAATCCCTATAATGTTACCAATCAAGCTAACTCAACCGCTTTTCATTACAATTCCATCTGTTTTTTTTTACCGTTTTTTTTTTAATCAAATTCATTATAACCGCTATAAATTTTGTAACCGCCTCTTTTAAACATCGTTACTAATGAGAGCCAATAAAGTTTGGATCTATAGCATACTAATTGATTTCATTTTTTTTTCTTTTAAATGAAATAAACCTATAATGTTTTTTTATCTATTTCAAATTGTGTATCCAATTTTCATTAGAGTCGTGAAGACACGTCTTATTAAAAAGAAGAAACAGAGAACAAAAATGATATGCCCAGCCTCGCTGTTTTAAAAGTTATGGTACGGTTTCGTTCCGGTCCGGTTTGGTTATTGCTTTAATATGACAAAATTTGTGTGATGATTGATTGAGGGCTCTCGACTCTGTTGCGGCTTCTTCTTCTTCTTCTCTCTGTCGCTCTTTCTCCGTCAGAAATTCTCTTCGAAGATCGTTTTGATCGAAAGAGAGAATTTTTAGGGGAGATTGAGTCCGAAAGATTATTAACTCTTTTTCATCCAACAGAGAGAGATGCAAGCCATCTCGAAAGCTTCTTCTGCTATCTCCTTCTTTCGCTGTTCTGGGGTTCGTTTCATCTCGTTCTCGTTTCTTGTTTTTGTGCTGTAAGATTCTCTGAAATTTTCGAATTTGATTCATGAAAAGGTGAAATATGTGATTTTTATTTGTTTTTGTGTTTCTCAGAACATCTTATGATCTCTATATGCTTAATTCTTGATGATCGTTTTCTGAGAATCTCATTCTGATGCCTTGGTTTTTTCTCCAACATATTGAGAGAGCTTTGTCTAGGTTGCGTTTTACATGAAAATAGTGATTTCTTTAATAAAATCTAAGCTTGTTTGTTGCCTCTTGTTTGATATTTTATTGTAATGCAGAATGTAACATATCTCTGTTTATTTTTATTGCTTTCAGAAGCTATCAAGCCAGCCATGTGTTAGACAGCTTAACCTCAGAAAGGGTCTTGTGTACAGAGTCATGAAGTTCGTCTCTTCACCTCTTAGGACTTTGCGTGGTGCTGGTAAATCTATCCGAGTCTCCAAGTTCTGCAGCGTCTCTAACTTCTCCTCTTTGCAAATTGAACTGGTGTGTGTGCTCTTTGGAATCTCCTCAAAACCATAGATTTGGACCATAGATCTGTTTGTTTGTTGATTTTTAATGCCGTGTTTTTCCTCTAGGTGCCTTGTCTTAAGGACAACTATGCTTATATATTGCATGACGAGGATACTGGTACAGTAGGGGTAGTTGACCCTTCTGAAGCTGAACCTGTTATCGATTCTTTGAAGAGGAGTGGTCGAAATCTAACATACATATTAAATACACATCATCATTATGATCACACTGGTGGAAATTTGGAATTAAAAGACAGGTACGGTGCAAAGGTAGGAAGAATTTTTTAACCTTCTCTTTCTGTACTCCTTGTACAATGATAACATTTTTCAGAAAAAAAACTGTAAGGTTAACCAAAGGTTACATCTTTTGAATGCAGGTGATTGGCTCAGCTGCGGATAAAGACAGGATTCCTGGAATTGATATAGCCTTGAAGGATGGTGACAAATGGATGTTCGCTGGTCATGAAGTCCATGTTATGGATACTCCTGGCCACACAAAAGGTTGTTTAGAATTCTCATATTCACTTTGGAAGCTTTGAACCTTAACTCGCTGCATGTTCTTGCATTTCAATAAGCCTTTACTTTTACTCAATTGTTGAGTTAAACGGGTCTAGAAAAGTTTGGGATTCTCTCAATTGGATTTAAGTTTGTACCTTGATTGTATTAAGGTAACATGAGGGTGCTATCATAGACCTTGTAACCAAATGAGTCTTGTTCTTCTCTTCTTCAAATTAGATATGCATATAACCAACGAAAATCGAGGTTTTGATGGTTTATGTTGTGCAAATGAGAAACTATTGATGTTATATACCTCTTAAGCCTTGTTGTCCCGCATATTATTCTTTGTATCTAATTATCGTAATTCTAATTGCAGGCCATATCAGCTTATACTTTCCAGGATCACGAGCTATCTTCACTGGGGACACTTTGTTTAGCTTATCATGTGGTAAACTCTTTGAAGGCACTCCTAAGCAGGTAAACATTACAATATCTTTCTCTATCTTTCTGCTTAATTACATTTCTTTTGGAACGAAACTCTTAGAATCAGTTAATGATGTTTTTTTCTGCTACCCTCTGCAGATGCTTGCTTCTCTCCAAAAAATCATATCTTTACCAGATGACACAAGCATATACTGTGGTCATGAATATACACTGGTCCGTTTACATTTTGGTATTCTAGTCTCAAGTTGAAAAGCTTGTTACTAAACACGGTTGCCTCAAATGATTTTTGCTTGCGTGCAGAGTAACTCCAAGTTTGCGTTGTCTCTAGAGCCAAACAACGAAGTACTCCAGTCTTATGCAGCTCATGTTGCAGACCTCCGTAGCAAGAAATTACCTATGGTGAAAAAAAAAGAAAAAAAAAAGATTCATCTCCCATGATCCTTATGAATTTCTCAATTTTTTTGGTTAACTAAGTGTTGATTCTTTGTTTTTTTCACCAAACCTCAGATTCCAACAACACTGAAGATGGAGAAAGCTTGTAACCCGTTCCTCCGCAGTTCGAATACAGATATTAGACGGGCTTTAAGCATCCCAGAGACAGCAGATGAAGCAGAAGCTTTAGGGATCATCCGACAAGCAAAGGATGATTTCTGAGCTTATGCTTATTTCTGAGGTAAACCTTTGGTTTTGCTTCTGTTAGTCCACAAATCAGATGTGTGCACCCGTTTGACTTGGACTTTCTTTTATAACATACAAAAACAAAAGAAAAGGGTTTCGTTCTTTTTTTTTTATAACTTTTATCCATAAAACTTCTAATTTTCCTACACACAAAATTATGTTGTTGTTAGATTTTGGTTGGATTGAAGTACTTACCGAACTTATTATACTTACAATCGTGGCTTGGAGTTAATATATTCTTTGAATTTATTATTCAAATACTTTTGATAATAATAATAATAGCATTGTTCATTGTAATCGTCGTAACTACATCTCCCCTAATCTGCAGTAACCCACACCTAAAAAAAAGAAACAACTAACAGCTAAGATTGATTTGGCTTAGCCAAAAGAAGAGGTCACTTATTTCACCTGGTTGATAGAGTTGACGATGTTTTGATTAGGTATACTAGTAGGATTTGATCGTTTAGGAGAGTCTCAACGTTAGTCATTGTCACTAATAAACTACAAGTCTACAATAGCTTTATCGTCGTCACTAATAACTACGATAGCTTTAAAGAAGCAAAAAGGAAAAGAACTACTTAACCCTACTTTTCGAATTCGAATTTTCGATTCAATTCAAGAATATAGAATAACATTTTCATTTAGTTGCTAAGGACCACCACCCGAATCAAAATAAAAAGAAAAAAAAAAAATTACTATTCGCCAAGAATAAAATCCAAAGGTAAATCAAATTTTAATTTTCCTTATTTCAAGAAAATCTAAGCAACCTACAAAATTTGTGTACCATTTCTTTATAACGAAAACCCAACAGTTAAAGAAAAGTGTATATTGTACTATATAAAAAATAGTGCCGACTTCAATGTAAAAAGCAAAGAGCCAAAGATGATAATATTGATATATACTATACGTTACACTACTACATCAAAACTTTGGATCTTTATATAACAAAAAGACAATGAACATTCACATAAACCAATATATTCGTCCATTGAAAAAGTCTCTGTCTCTCTGTGCTTAGCTTTTGTAATTCTTTCTCATTGTAAATTCTGAAAATATAGTCACATGGATTATTATTTTAAAAAGAACGAAACAATTTTATATGGCTATAAACTTCAACAACCAATATATCACCCTTTTTGTACAAAGTCTTGTGTCCTTTTTTGCTTTTGCTTCTTTTCGTAAACGACGATTAGATATTTTCCGAGAGAAGTATATATTAGTAAAATAGTAGTAGTCTCTCACATAGATTAAGAGAAGCCGTAATTAACGAATTAATTGCCACCCCCACTAAATATAAAAAGATTTATATAAGTACCAATTACGACAAATATCTTAATTAACCAACTTGGTCCAACACCAAAAACACATCGGAAACGTTCTTTGCTTTAACCCAAAACTTTAAAAAGAAAAAAGAAAAAAAAAAACAATAACTCTTTTAGGATTAGAAATGATTCTAGTTACATAGAAATAGATCCCTTTTCTTTTCTTTTTCTTTTTCTTTTTTGTTTGTGCTCCCGCAAGTTTTATCATCAACGAACAATAGCCATACGACGTCGCTGAGCCTCTGTTGGTACTTTCACATCGGTGGCTAAACCGATGATTTCAAGAAACCGAACAATGTACCAAGAAATGTCAATTTGCCACCATTCAAGTCCTTGTCTAGCTGACGACTCGAAAGCATGATGATTGTTGTGCCAGCTCTCTCCAAATGAAAATACCGATAACCACCTTCAAGAAAACAAAACAAAAAATAAGATTTACATTATTGAGTTTTTTTTTTTTTTTTTTTGGAACATGAGCTGTCTCCGGTTCATGTGTACTCTTGTATTTTGGGAAAATGTCATAGAAGATATTCTACTATTTGAAGTATACACCAAAAATGTTAATATTTATTTTCATTCACACATACCAAACATTGCGAGAAGTGTCATTGGTCTTCCATGTCCGAGTGCCCCAAATATGGCAGAGTGAATTTATGAGGCAAGTCACGTGCACTTCCAATGCTGCTCCAACCCCCTGATGATAGAAGAAGAAGAAGAAGAATCACACCAACCACATCCATTAATTACAATTCGATTCTATACAATTTATAAATTAAAAAATATATATATATATATATATAGAGATTCTTCAACATACCATTCCCCAAGTAACGAAGGACATGCCACCAAGATAGAAGAGAATGCAACCCAATCCTAAAATGTGAAACATCACAGTTTTTTGAAGAAACCTATAAAACCACTGCCTCTTCAAATCCTCCACATTTGCTCTTTTTCCACACTGTTTTTTTTAAAAATTAATTAATCTTTTGGTTATACAGAGAACACAACAAGAATACACTATTTACAAAAACAAAAAAATTTGAAAAAATCACCTTTGAAACAAGGTAGGCAGAGTCATAGATCCATAGAAGATGGCTAAACCAAAAACCTTCCTTGGGACTATGAGGGTCACGTTCTGAATCAGTAAACTGATGATGGTATCGATGAGTACTCACCCAATCAATCGGATCTCCCTATTAAAAAAGTATATATTTAAAATAAAAAAAAAAAGGTTTAGATCTGTAAAAAATAAAGTACAATTAAAAGGGTTGTAGTTAAGATCTCAAGATCTACTAATATGGTTTATACAAGAAGAAAAAAGATAGGGTTAAGAAACCTGAATAGCGAGAAGGGCACAATAGGCTAAGAGATACTCAAGCCATTTAGGGACTTTGAAACTGCGGTGAGCCAAGTTACGGTGATAAGACACCGTGATACCAAGACCACCGATGGTGTAAAACAGAAACGTAACCCAAAGAGCCGACCATGTGAAATAAAACGGAGCCAAGAGAGCAAGAGAATGAACAATGAAAGATGCTGAGAATTTGACGTAATCTAATCTCCTCCACCTTCTATCCCAAAACACCCATCTCCTCTTCTTCTTCTCCTCCTCCACCGGCGAAGAAGATGGATTTTTCCGGTGGTTCTCCTCCACCGTCGACGTCACCGACATTTCGGATCTCTTCCTTCTTTTTTTTTTTTAGGTTTCTCTCTTTTGTTTGGAGAAGATAAAATAACTTAATGGGAGAGGAGGAGAATAAAAAAAAAGTGATGGCTCTCTCTTCTAATTTATAGTGTTACGAAATATTAAAAGAGAGAAATTATTCACTGCTATATGGGATCGGTAAATAATAAATATCATGATATTTGTTGCAAAGTTTGGCACGTAAGGGGGTTGAGGTGTATAGGTTACATGCAATAGTTAGTGATATACATATGTAAGTTGTTTGATTCTAAACCAGTAAATATATTATATATATAAAGTTTATTTTTAGGAGATGATGCCACAACCCAACAACGTAAAGAGCAAAGGGTGACACAGGGCTCAATATTATTTATTTTGACTTATTCTACTGTTTTGATGATATACATTGCTTTATGGATGTACGTGATTACAGGCAAAAATCACGTTCGGTAGCTGGACACTGTTATCATATATATTCCAGACTTTTTTTTTTTCTCTTTTTAAATATAAAATTGGAATAACTCACTGGCTGTACTAAGCATATACTCTTTTTAGTCTTCATTTATTATATTTTGAAAATAATCTATGGGAAATCAAAATATACGTAACTAGTATTTTACATTATTTATTATACACCAGCTCCAATAATTAATCTAATAAATCTTAATCAAATATTAAATATAATTTTGGCCAAAAAATTCTGAATTAGTAGTACATTAATTTTGACCCAAATAAACTGAATTGTTAAATTAAAAATGACTATACAGATATATTTCAGATACGCTAATTTAACACTTTTCAATTTGATACACAAATTCACATGGAACAAATAAAAAAACGATCTCTTAAAACAGCATGTATATTTTAATTATTCTTTTTTACAATTTAAACGTTTGACTGAAAGAATAAATTTAAAAGTTCTAAATCAGTTTATTTTCTAACTAGTTTGGATTATCAGATCTTCGTGATCGATTTCTTTCCGTTGGAGTACGGATTGTCAAATTGTGTTTTAAATGGAAAGAAATCAAAAGTCATATGTAGTATTCTATTTTTATCAATTAATTCGTTTTTGTTTAGATTACAAGTGGTTGAGTTTTTTGTTTTAGATTACAAGTAGTTGAGTTCATGTATTTGTTAAGGTTTTTGTTTTTTTTTTTTCTTTCTCTTAAACTAATAAAAAAAAGTTGCAAGATTTGATCATTGATGCATACACGTCTTCATACACAAAAGTACATTACTCGATTTAAATTTGACTATGAAATAATATATTTTTAAAAAATTTAGTGCTTGATATGATGATGATATCTTCTTTTGTACCCTATAATGATAACAATCTCATCAATATATACACACACACACACTTCCAAGTAACTTTATTTTTAAAAAGAATTATGATGATAAGAGATATTTTTATCAACCTTTGGGGCCGTATGCCATATTGCCCACACCTTTTAGGTCTTTAACCAAAACAAAAACTGAAACCATACCTCTAGTATATTAATATAAAGTAAGTATATATATGTTGAATCAAAAGACAATACAAGATCGTAAAGTTACACATGTTAAGATCTGTTTATGTAGACATAAGCATGTGCTCGAACTTGTAAGCTCGTGTAAAAATAATTCAAACTGTTTTGTTAATTGCTACTGTAAGTATTATTAGCACAATATACTGTATACATTATTATATAAACAAATCGTTTCTATAATAAAAATTAAAAACAAATCAATAAACCATCACGTTTGAAATGTACTCATAGAAATTCCTAAATCCTCGGTTCTAGATCTTGAAAAAGAAAAAAGAATACTATACTATACGTAGTGTGTCAAAACACTGTAGTGGAGACGAGAGCCTCGCTAACTCCGGAAACGTAAGACGACAAATATATATATAAAAAACTTTAATACAAATGAGTACAAGAATTGATAGTGTCCTACAAGAAAGAAAAAAAAGTAGACAAGAGTAAGGTTACTTTCATTATTATAGCATCTCTACATGTATTGTTGATTTTTTTTTTCCGAATCTGTAACGTACCTACCTTAGTAGTTTCTACATCAAGATTCAAATCATAGCAACAAAGTTTTTAATTGCGTTAGTTAACAAAATTTTTTGATTAGGTTGTGGGTAAGTGAGAAAGGTGGTTGCGCTTTGGTATACTTAATAGTTAATACTACTAACGATTAACAAACATTAATTAAACCCAAACGACGACCGATTACTTTGTAATGCATTAATAAATTATACTACTCCTACTACACTATAGAAGATGTTAATTAACATTCAAACATAATAATTAAGAGATCTGAACTGTAAACCATGTTAGTTTTTTGGATACAATGATTCTGAAGCATATAGAAATATAAATTTTTTATGACGTTTAAATTATAAAAAAAAACTGTAAAAAATCTGTTGCAAAAATATCATAAAATTTATTTGTTATTTTTGATTTGGTTCTGTTGTTTCAAATATTAAAAAAAAAAAAAAAAAAAAACAGGTTTAAGTTTTCATCTCGTTCAATTTGTTCATCTCATCATTTGAGATTGAATAATTTTCAACCAAAAAGTGCTATTACTCATGAACTCTAATAAATTTTGATAAAAAAAAATATAAGATATAAGGCAAATAGTGGATTTGTGGATGAATAGAGTTGAAACGTATATTCAACTTGGTTGAAAAGTGCAACCATAGCGTAAGTTGTGTGTTTTGTTCTTTGAGTCCAACCAAAATTGGAAATAAATCATAATGGTGTCACGTAGTTTTTTGTTTCTGAAAACGGACTAAGTACACAGTTTTGAGTTAGTATTCTAAAAACTATTCCTGATATAAATAAAGATAGTACATGTATCAGAAGTTCTACTGATATTATAATATCAGGATCCTTATTATAATGTATAACACATACTCAAAAACAAAAAATGATGGTAACATGTGTGCAGGGATAGAAAAATAGTAAATGATGCTAAATGGTCCCTGATCCTGCATTTGAGAGTAGTAGTAAGCTCGTCAGAAGTCACTGACTACTAGTCAATTTTACTTTCTCGATTTAACATGTTCCTCCCCTCACTTTCATAGTCATTACTAAGATTGCTACTAATTAATTACATTAGGTGGTTACAACTTACAACTTCTCTACTTAATTAAAATCTCATCTGACGCCTCCGGACCCATCGAGAGACTCATAACTGTTATCGAACATATACGAGATTACTTACTGCAATGTTATAGAAGTGTTTGTAACAAATACTTGTTAAGATATTATTAGGATGTAAAATTGTTTCATTTTTCTTTTTTAATGATATATAGAGTACATAGAAGAAAATAAATAGATAAACTAAAGATGTAAGATTGTGATGAAACATATGGTAAACAAACTACTTACGTATCCGTTAGACCGAACCAAGCCTGAACTTTGTAGCTCGGAGCTTGGTAGATGCATGGTACCTTTTGTTGCAGTAGAACCTGAACAAATCAATACTCGTTAAATTAATATTGATATAAATTAATAAATTTTTCCGATTTTGAGTTGGGCCGGTATAAAAAATGATATATTTCGATAAAATAATAAGATAATAATTTATTTGGAATGCATATGTAATAATATGATCCCATCAATATTATAAATTAATAATCAAATAAACTAATATATATATATATACATATATGATATATCTAAGAAAATTTAGTGAGATATGATTATATTGTTGTTTCCCTATCTAAGAAAATCTAGTGAAATATGATTCTATTGTTATTTGCATATTCTTAAATTTGCATTTTTGTTGGAGTTCATCTCTAATCTTTTTCATTATCTTTTTAAATCGTATCCAAAAATTGTGAATATTCCTAGATGCGATAAATGTTTCTTTAGTAACCGGTTCTGAAGATACTGCAATATATTCTTCGATTTCATCATTACCATGAAGGATAGTAGTAGCAATTTTTTCTAAACTATAAACTTTTAACAATTATCATTTTTACTTAAATAATCTAGTAAACAGATATTCATATTATTACAATAACTATAATTATAAATTAAAAAAATATTTAAAAATATGAATGATAACAAAAATATTTATTTTATAATTTAAAATTTTCAAAATTATGAAAATGAGAATTTTTTCATAAATTAATATTATCAATAAATTAAAACGTCTATAAATTAATAAAATTTCATAGTCCCAACTTTATTAATTTATAGAGATTTGAGTGTACTACTAAGCTGAGGTAGCTTGTAAAAGGCAACTTGAGAGACTCCATCAAAATTCTATCCCACATGAGAATACAAGTAACCACCTATATTGAAGACCAGTAATATCAAAGTACGAGGACATGTGTGAAATGAGACCCTTGAAGGAAGTGACTTTAAATGCCTATCGCGTATAATGAAATTGATTGCAAATAATATGATATGATAGGAATATAATAACTACATGATTTATGAGTTTGTAAATTGACCCATAATAATAATATCGATTTTGTAGGTACATTTTTCATGTATCTTTAATATATATATATATATATATATATATATATATATATATATGAACCATATTTCGAAACGTTTAACAGATTATTAAAAGTGGAATGTGAAATCGACCACCGTAACATTCCTGTCCAACAAGGAAAAGGACAATGCTTCACAGATACAGAGATGTGTGGTACCACTATCCACCCATTGTCTTATAAGGAACGATAATGACTTTTTTTTTTTTTTTTTAATAAAAATATCCCTTATTTGATATAATATATTTTTTTGTTTCTCAAGTAACCTTATCTTATTCTAAATAAAATATCAATTAATTTCGCGGCTGTGAAAAAACATATTTAAAAATATTTATATTTTATGTTTCATAGCTCTTACATAAAATATTCAAATGATATCCAATTTTTCAAAACTTGCAAGAAACGTGTTGTGTAAATGACAGAGAAAAATAACTAATTTTTTTTTTTTTTTTTATATAAAAAACTAACTATCAATTCAACGAAAATATATGTTCTAATATAAAAGGTTTATACAATCTTCGTGATAAATAAGTAGAGACAATGTGGAGTTTTCGTCTCAGAACTCCCTAAAACAATTCTGACAATCTCATAAGTCCCTCAACTTTTTTGCTTTTGTTTTTGATTTTTTTTTAAATCGAGAATGTGTTGTTTTACATTCTTGTCCAAAGAAAACTTAGATATTTACAAAAATACCTGGTAGTATCCACCCAAAACTGAATCGGATCTAAGACCCAAAATAAAAAAAAAACTGAATCGGTTTTTTGTTTTAAAAAAACTGTAAATTAAAACTGCTCGGGAAATTCGAATCGAGTGATTTGGGTGAAACTGTAGAACTAGGTTTTCTCGTTTTCATTCAATCACCCAAAAATTGAGTAAGAAGATGGTGAAAACAAGGGGGTCGTCTGAGGGGAGTGAGCGTTTGAAAGAGAAGAAGATCTCGAAGGAGATGGTGGTTCGAAAGCAAAATCCGATTCGCCGGAAGTAGGTGTGTCGGGTTTGAGTCCGGCGATAGTAGGAGGAGAGAGAGCTTTGAGTACGGTGGCGGAAGAAAGTGAAAGTCGAGTTTCGGAGGAACCCAATCCTGGTCGGAAGAGAAAATGCGAACGAAGTAGAGAAAGCAAAATCCGCTACTCCGGAATCAAGTAATGAAGAAGAAGATGATGAAGGAGGAGATAATGAGAGATCTACTTCTGTGGAATCAATCGATGGAGAAGAAGAAGGAAACAATGAAGAGGAAGAAGGAAATGAAGGGGAAGAAGAAAAGATGAAGTGGAAGAAGGAAACGATGAAGGCGAAGAAGAAAAGATGAAGTGGAAGAAAAACGGTGAAGGGGGAAGAAGAAGACGATGAAGGGGAAGAAGAAAACAATGAAGGAGAAGAAAGTGGAAGGGGGAAGACGATGAAGGGGGGAAGAAAACAATGAAGGAGAAGAAAGTGAAGAAGGGGAAGAAGAAGACGATGAAGGGGAAGAAGAAAACAATGAAGGAGAAGAAGGTGAAGAAGGGGAAGAAGAAAACGATGCAAGTGTAAGTACAACAAGTCTGTGCAACTATTGGGTGTAGAACTAGTAGAACTGGTGCAACTATCGGGTGTAGAACTAGTAACAGCAACTATTGGGTGTAGAACTAGTACAAGTAGGTGGTGTAGAACTAGTAGAACTGGTACAACTAGTTGTTGTATAATTTTTATAACTCATGTAAACCTGTTATTGTTAGGAATCGAGGAAATAAGCGATGCAACCTTTAGGAATGCACTTCTCCTAGTCAGTACAACAAGAAAATCAAGCTATCGACAAGGTGTCATATTTTTGAAACCTTGAAAACGCTGGATAATTTAGAGTATCCACTGACTCGTTCTGAGAGGGATTGGTTTGAGAAACATCCACAATTCAAGCACATTTTCCACATGCCAAGGGAACCAAACCACAAGCTTATGGGAATGTGGTTGTTTACTTCGAACAGCTAAAATCGAAAAGAAGGAAGCATGGTTTGTTGTGAATGGTGTTCCAATCCGGTATGGTCCGAGAGAACATGCTTTGATGTCCTGGATTAGATTCGGAGCTATCCACTTGACAAGGAAGCCGGCGGTATCGAGTTTCAAGGAAGTTTTTTTTACGAAAAAAAAAGATTACACTTGAAGATGTGAGGAGACAGCTAATGGTAATGCAACCAGATCGTACTCGTGATAGGTTGAAGATGGCGGTTCTCTACTTTTTAGGAAGCATCATTGCAGGCTATACAAAAGACTCGGGGAGAGATGCCATGGGTATTGATGATTTTGTTGTAAGCGCAGTGAATGATCTAGGTTTGTGTGTCTTTTCCTTGGGGAGATTATCATTCGAGAACATGCTAGAAGAGATTTCCCATACAATGAGGCATTTTGATGGGGTCGTGGTTAAAGAGAATGCGTTATGGCCTGTTCCAGGTTTCGTATTCCATGGAGGTTAGTAAGTTTAAAATTTGAAGTCTTCTCATTATTGATATTTCTTATATGTGAAGCTGATTTTAGTTTTTTTCTTTGTGTTGTGTAGTTTTTACTATTTGAGGCAGTTCCAATTTTAGCGAACACTTATGTTGACCAAATTCCCGAGGCGGATGAAAGTTGTCCTAGGATGTGCAGGAGGAAATTTAAGAATACCGGTCAGAAAGGTTTTCCTCTAAAGAATATTGGTGATACACTTGGTACAACAACGGTTAGTTATCCTAGTAATTGCCATTATTAATCATTTGAATAAATTGGTTTGTAATGTATCTAAAGTATGCTCGTTTACACAGGCAATTGCTAGTGTGATCCCTCATAATGATGAAGAAATTCCTCTTCTCGATTTAATCATGGAAGAAGCTGAGGAAGAGGATACCCATGATGTCGTAGTCGCCAGTTGGATGTGGCGCATTCGTAGAGGACTACCTGTACTTTTGGAGGAGATGTACACAGCCGATGTGGCTACTGTTCAGGACAAAACGATGCGAATGAGGAAATAGTCGCCAATGAACAACCGAGAAGATACTATTGAGTTGGTGGATCTTCTAAGGACCATGAAGCAGGATATGAAAACCCAATTCGATAACATTTCGGCGAAGATTGATGGGCTTGAAAAAGGATCGAACCGTTGGAAGTATATGTGAAAGAGCAAGAGAAACCAAAGGTAATACTGTAATACTATAGTAATACTTGATAATACTAGAAGGTGTTAACAAAATTTGGTTTCATGTCAGGCGCCTGTAGCTGATGAGCAACCGAGTACTTCGCAAGAAGGAGGGAGAGGGACGAAGAGGAAAAGGTCTAAGAAGTAGTAAAACTAGGTTATTTTCTTTGATTTTTCATCGTAGTACTAGTAAAACTATGTAAAACTTCGTTATTTTGTTGGATTTGCGATTGTACTGGTATTACTAGTAAAACTATGCAAAACTACGTTATTTTCTTGGATTTTCCGTTCGTATTTTTGGTAAAACTAAACAAAAATTAGAGAATTCATATAAGAAAAATAAAGAACACACGATTCAATTCAGAAGGAGGCATAATCCTAGAAGTCACATAAAAGAGAGATAGAACATCATGATTCAACAAGAGAAGTCACATGAAAGATAATAAACTGATTCAACAAGAGAATTCAAGGAAAATATAAGAAACAGAAACTGATTCAACAAGTTTTAAACCAACGTAGAATAAGATCGACCCGTATAATCAATCAAAACACAACCTATCCAGAGATCGACTCGAGTTGTAAGCAACGCCAACTCCTCCTTTAGTTTGACAATCTCGTCACTCTTCTCCTTAAGCTCCATCTGCAAATTATAGATCTTAGTATGATGGGGATCAAATTCCCTCAATCTCTCCCAATGGTTATCAACATCTTTCCTTAAGGTTTGGGTTTCTTCTTCAATTGCATCAGCCCAATTTTTCCGCCTGTGCAATCCATCATCCTGCAAAATATATCAACGAACGACATCATACTCAGTGTCTCTCAATTGTATTTGATTAAATTTAATTTACCTTATACTTAACGCAAGTAAACCATCTCTTTTTCTCTGTTTCTGTTGGAGAGATCTCATTGACGATTCGTTTGCCACATGGGCAAATTCGAGGCATGCCCAAATCACCATCGGCTACGGCTTGTCGCCACGCTTCTAACTTCCTCGCCTTCTTCTGATCAGCATAGTATGGGTCGGCCTCAAATTGTTCCATAGTTTGAAGGAGAGAAATAGATCTAGAATTCGACTTTAAAGATGAGAGAAGAGATTCGATTTTAGGTTTCGAAGAAAATGAATGAATGGATGAGAATGAGCTGACGTGAAGATAAATAAATAAATCTTCATGCTCTCGTGAAGAAAGAAAGAAAAACGAAATTCTGGCCACGTGTAAAAGATGTGTGTTCACACTGTGTGTTCACACACAGTTTTACCGAGTAATGCGGTTGCACTCAACTTGCAAATAGTTGTACTTTAGAGGTTTCTCAGTTTAATTAGTTTTACTAAACCTTAGCATTACTTTTTTAGTTTTACAGTTGATTAAACTTAACTAACATACAATTACAAGCTTTTTGCAACTTCATAAGTTAAAACTTGTAATTCTATAACTTTTTCATGCTTACTTGGTAATTATTTACAAAGTGACATTAAAAGTGTAAGGAAACACTTGTTAAGATTCTTTCATAAATAAATTAAAATTGGTATATTTTCGAAAATTATTCATTTATACTACAATACAATATGTATTATACAATATGTAGTGGTTTTAGGTAGTACCAATTTTATTATTTTTACCAGTTTTATCTTAGTTCCGCCGTTCTACGCTCTCATATACACATATTTTGAAAGAAGAAAACATTAATAGACTTCAAATTAAGTTTCAACCCAAGTTTTACATTAAGTTTCAAACCAAACACAATTGATACATGAAGAGGTGAATCAAACATGAACATTATCTCCAAATAACAACCATTGGAGTCCTTGTCTCCGGCGCCTTTTATTCTGCGTCCTAGGTCGAGTTTTTGGTCGTTTTTCCCCAGCAGATGCATACCTTTTTGTTTTCTTTCTTCCCCTCTTATTTTCCGATTCGGAGGCATGATCTCCATATCTTGACGTCATCTAGGACATCCCATCGAGACTTATCAGGTACTAAATAAATTGTTCCGCAATATGCAATTGCCCACAGCTCCGTCCAATACTTAGAACACAACTCATGTAACTCGAAATCCTTACCTACATATTTTTGGAATGTAATGAAAGACGCCAATGCATGCACACAAGGATACTTTTGTATATCGAAAAACCTGCAACTGCAACTTCTCAATCGCAACTTTACCAAATAAGGCTTTCCGTCACTGTCAATGACATTGTATTCAAGCTCGAAACCATTTAGCTCTATCACCTTTAGTTTCTCAGCAATTGCCCATAAATCATGTAAGTAGTTCTCCACTAAAGGCACCAATTTATTTGCGACTGATCCAGACACAGCATCTTTCCGATGTTAATTAAACCATTCAGAGAATTTTTTAACTATTGCATCAAGCATGGGTATCAAGGAGTACCTCCTTGCATCTTTGAATACACTGTTCAACGATTCAACACAGCTGCTTGTGTCTAGGTTGTATCTATCTCCTGGAAAACACATCTTGCCCATCTTTCTTTCTGTAGATTCTTCAAGATACTTGGCAGCAGAAGGATATCTTGTCGTAAAAGATGCGTAAGCAATGTTGAACTCAGCCACTGTGTAAAACCTACTACACTCCATGAATCTCCATGCAACAACGTCTTTGTTCACGTTACGAGCATAACCTTTCACATTTTGGGATAAATGCCATATACAAAAACCATGATGAGCCGAGGATACACATTAGCTATAGCTTTTATGAGACTTGTATTTGGTCATCATAAATACTATTTCGAAGAATCCCCAACAACAGTTTTCAACATCTCCAAAACCAATTCCAACTTGCATCATTCTCACCATCAAGAACACCAAACGCCAAGGGATAATGGTGACGGTTAGGATCTTGAGCCGACGCAAAACAAGAACACCCTTATATCCGTTCTTTAGAAAAGTTGCATCCATAGTTATAACTTTCCTCATGACTTTAAATCCTTCAATGCTAGCTCCCAAAGCTATGAACAAGTACATGAATTTATTATTCTCATTGCAATGAACATATGATCTTGTACCATGATTAACTTTCTCTAACATGTGCGATAACATCGCAAAGATCTTGTAGCTTTCTCCGGGCTACCTTTCAAATCAGTAACAGCTTGATTTTTCCCTCTCAATGCCGTGGAATATGATATATCAACACCTAATTTTGTCTTGACAAGATCCATGATAATTTTCGAGGTGGAGTTTCCATTTGCCCTGGATAATCACAATGTAAAAGAGAAGCAACTAATTGTGGAGTGCCTTGCCTCTTACTATTGCTTGAACTTTGACTAGCCCGAGAGCATGTATGCATCTTGTTGTGCCTTCTAATCGAGAAAATATCTGTACCTCGAATCCTACCACCTCGTAAACCCCGTTACATCCTTCTTTAGGACATTTGACCACATAACGCACCTTGTCCGACTTTACTATTTCAAAACTAAAACAGTTAGCGAATGAAGCTCTATCCACCACATCTTGCAATGCCTTCTTGTTTGGAAATTCTTGAAGTTTAGTCAGATCCAAACCGTCATCCCATGGTTCAATATACTTACACGGTTCTACAACAGGGCGTGGCTCAGATATTCATCACCTTCATCACGTGATTCGGGTTCACCCTCTTTATTAGAATCACCCTCTACATCCTTTTCTTTGCCTACGTAGACAACAATGGCGTTAGGTCCGATTTCACCATCCTTCGCATATTGGTTTTCATAGTTCATACCAACAACTTTGGTCCACTATGGGCACTGTGGGCACTATGGGAACTTGCTCAGCTGAGGCTCGAAGGGATAACATTCACAAACAACATACATCTTCTCATAATTAACGGAGTCTAGATAAACATTAACATCCTCATCATCATTAAGCTCACAATGCTCCAATGTTTCTACCAAGAGTGGCTTGTAGCTCACCTGCAACCGAACATTACTTTCAACAAACCTAAGCTTCCTCTCAGATCGTTGCTTTTAACATCAACAATGTTATATTCCTCTTGAACATTATACTATACATGCGTCCTTCATATTTAAAATGTAGGCTGACGTTCGCATATTGTATCCTGCCAAACAAACCAATATAAAAATTCAAAATTAGTACTACTACTAGTTTTACTATTTTTACTAAACATACCAAGATTACCAGTTTCACCACCTTCTCTCTCCTATCAAAATCGAATCGAATGGTGACGAGTTCTAATCGAGTTAATTCACTGAAATTGAAAGGAGCCAAATCCCTTTCTTATCTAATAGATAGCTCCATCGACCCATAAACCTTTGTAAAACACCCAATGTGCTAAGCTTTCTTCGATCTAAATCCAATTGAATTTCTATATTTACAAATCAAAACAAATTCAACCAAAAGCAACTCTAAAGTGAAGTAACGCACCTGCATTTTGAAGAACAACTTGATGCAACTTGATTTAGTGAAGAACGACAGCAGTAGGAGCTCCGACGACGGAAGAATCGCCGGCGGTGGTTGAGAGAGGTCGGGAGTTTCTCGGGTCGAAGAAAGAGCTGGGAAACGAGTTTTTTATTTTTAATTTAAAAAATTTAATCTAATTCATTAAAACAAAAAGGGTAAAATCGTCTCATCGAATATTATGAAGAAAGTGGGGTATAGAATAGAGAGGAGATAGGAGATTTGTCAAATCTTTTAAGGGCTTCGAGACGTTTACATCGTCACCTGTAACCATCTCGTTGCCCCTATACCGTAAATTCATTTCTCGCACACTCCCACTTAATCTCACTCACTTTTTTTTTAATGAAAGCAACTACCCCCTCTAACAATTTTTAAAGAATAGTTGTACCATAAACTCTAGTTGTACCATTGCACTGGCCACAGAATAGTACCATATATCCCCTAACAGATCAGCTTGTACCACATAGTGGATTCGAACCTCGGGCGCTACAAGCGCACTTGTTTCCAACCACCGAGCCTACGTTGCTTTTCGTTGAACAATTACCGATTTAATTATATTTAACCTAAAACAATCTTCAAAAGCGTATATGTCCCTTTACCATTGGGGAGTTTTCGGCAATTGCTTGATGTGAGCTAAGTTTGCATTTCCAAATGTCACCTACCGACCAAAAAAAAAAAGAGAAAAAGAGAAGAGAATGAGCTTCTAAGGCTTTTTATAGATGGGCCTAAGGCCCATAAAATATTTTAAGAAGAAGGCCTAGGCCTGGTGGTGAAATAATGCTTTTATTAATTCGTTATTTTTTTGAGGGTAAATTAATAATAATATTGTGCAGCTCATCATCGTCACACTTAACGGAAATGGCGGAACACGCTAAACGACGCGTTTTGAGAGAGCACCATATTGTATTCCCTTAACTCATGATGATGATGATGATCTGTTGTTGTAAGAATCGAATTCGCTCGCCCTTCCCTCATCATACTCCATAGATCTCTCTCTCTCTCTCTCTTCTCTTCCTCTCATTTTCTTCTCCTTAATCTCAATTTCATCTCTTTACTTTGTCCAAAAACCCAAGACTTTAAAGCTTACAATTTTTCTCCTGGATCTCACTCGCTCTCTCTCTGTTTGCTGGGTCACACTACAACAGCTGAATTAGATCTATTTTTGTAAGTGGGTCTTACAAAGTCGTCTCCTTTGATCTGCTTTTCATTAGTGTCTTTCATTTTGATTAAGGGTTAAGGATAAAAACGTGAGCTTTTCATTCATAGGGTTGTTGCTTCTCTGTTTCTCTTTCATTTGAGAAATTTGCTCGCTTGAGTTTGATTTGAGAAATTATGTGTGATTAATCGTTTTGCAGGACCTGTTGATTTGGTGTGGAAAGTTACTAGAAATGGATAAGGAGAAGTCTCCGGCACCTTGTGGAGGAGGTCTTCCTCCTCCATCTCCATCAGGTCGGTGCTCTGCATTCTCAGATTCTGGTCCCAGTGGTCATGGATCAGATGCTAACCGAATGAGCCATGATATTAGCCGTATGCTTGATAACCCACCTAAGAAGATTGGACACCGTCGAGCTCATTCTGAGATCCTTACTCTCCCTGATGATTTGAGCTTTGATAGTGATCTTGGTGTTGTTGGTAATGCTGCTGATGGTCCTTCTTTCTCTGATGAGACTGACGAAGACTTACTCTCTATGTATCTTGATATGGATAAGTTCAATTCTTCTGCTACCTCTTCTGCTCAAGTTGGTGAGCCGCCATCTGGAGGAACTCCTTGGAAAAACGAGTCAATGATGCAGACAGGCTCAACATCCAATCCTCAGAATACACTCAACAGTTTTGGCGAAAGACCAAGAATCAGGCACCAACACAGTCAGTCTATGGATGGTTCAATGAATATCAATGAGATGCTAATGTCCGGGAATGAAGATGATTCTGTCATTGATGCTAAGAAGTCCATGTCTGCTACTAAACTTGCTGAGCTTGCTCTCATCGATCCAAAACGTGCCAAGAGGTAATTAAGTTTTTCGTCTTTTTCTTTTGTGCTTCTCTGGTTATTATGTTCAGAGTTTGGATGGACATAATGAATATTTTGTGCTTTTGGTTTGAATCTTTGATGCCACCAGTCTTTTAGTAGCTTCAACTGTTTTCACATAACTTTGGGAATGAAATTGCTACTTGCTTCTCTCTCTTTTGCATGTTTTTGAGTTCACTTTTAAAACATAGTATAAGTGTTTCTGCGTTTGTATTTGTACAAACTCAAACATGTGGAGCAAGTGTGTGATTTGTTTTTGTGTCATACAACAGGATATGGGCAAACAGGCAGTCCGCGGCAAGATCAAAAGAAAGAAAGACGAGATACATATTTGAGCTTGAGAGAAAAGTACAGACTTTGCAAACGGAGGCTACAACTCTCTCAGCCCAGTTGACTCTCTTACAGGTTGGTTTTGAGTTATTGTAGTGTTGTTCTTTCTTCATGCTAAATGAAACAAAGTATAGCGTTGCAAAGTTTGTTCGTGTCTTGGGGTTTCTTAATGGATTTTAAAACTTGTGCTTTTTATATTTTTGTTTGTTCAGAGAGACACAAATGGCTTGACTGTAGAAAACAACGAGCTGAAGCTGCGGTTACAAACAATGGAGCAGCAGGTTCACTTGCAGGATGGTGAGTCTCTTTTATCACAAACATTTGCTTTCAGTGTGAAAACTGCTATTTGGTTCGTATGATCAATTTGAATCTTCTCTACTAACAGAACTAAACGAAGCGCTTAAGGAAGAAATCCAGCATCTGAAGGTTTTGACTGGCCAAGTTGCTCCATCAGCGTTGAACTATGGGTCGTTTGGATCAAACCAACAATTCTATTCCAACAATCAGTCCATGCAAACAATCTTAGCCGCGCAACAGTTCCAGCAACTTCAGATTCATTCACAGAAGCAGCAGCAACAACAACAACAGCAGCAACAACAGCAGCAGCAGCAACAGCAGTATCAGTTTCAGCAGCAACAGATGCAACAGCTTATGCAGCAGCGGATGCAACAGCAGGAACAACAAAATGGAGTAAGACTCAAGCCTTCTCAATCCCAGAAAGAGAGCTGAGGAGTAAGAATATGTCCACGAAAGTGAGAGGTACTCCTGAAGAATTCCTTTCTCATCCATATCGCAGTGTCTTGGATTTTAGGGTTTAGCTAACACAGCTTAACGGGTGCCTTGGCCTACAGGGTATTGGCATTTGAGTGTTACAAGAGAAGCCTTTTGGTAAGGTAATTGAAGAAAACATGTGGGTGGGATAGCCCAAAGAAACAGAGTTCCTTGCACTGCAATTTATTAGTTGTTTGGATTTGGTTATTTGGTATAGAGACTGGGTCTCTGAAATCATAGCATGTAAAAAAAATTAAATCACGTTCAAAAATTGTTAATTTGTTATAATCTATTACAATTGTGTTTAAGATACAAAATCTACTTGTGTTAATGATATTTGTTCAATAGTATTGTTTTTGGTATACAAATTCAAATCATTGTCTCATAATGAAGTTTTGAGCATATCCACTGAAAAGGAAACAAGGAATGCCACAAGATTAGTCAGCACCAATTCCAACAAATCTTGTATTGATCTTAAAGAACATTCAATGTCTTCTCCAATATGCAATACAGACCGCAAACAACATTTCAGCCGACTGTTGTGAAACATTATTGTCCACAAGATTTTACGGCTACACTGTAGTATACAGAGACAAACATTTAAGACAATTAAACCACTTTTCGATATTATCTAGTATATTCAACGACAATTTCAAATGTGTTCAAAAACAAAAATGATATCATAACAAATAATAAACCAACCCCAAAGTGAAAATAATATCAAAAATACAAAAGTGAGTGAGACAGAGAAGGAGAGAAACAATGAGAGCCGCAGAAGAAGAAGAGAGTGGGCTCCTACAACTACAATGCATTGATGTAAAAGAAGTAAGGATGTGGTTCCTTTTGATACGCAGAATCATCTTAAAATCTGATAAAACCTCCTCCTCTTCTATTATCTTCTTCTCTTCACCAATCATTCACTTCTCAACTTGAAACCCAATAACAAAACTCTTATTTCTATTTCTCTCTCAAAGTTTGGTTTCCATTTGTTTTGATTTTCAACAAGGGAAGAAAACAATAAGACCCTTTTAATCTTTCTTTGGAGATTTCTCTGATATTCAGATTCTGTTTAAGACAAAAAAATGAAGATACAATGTGATGTGTGTGAGAAAGCTCCGGCTACACTTATATGTTGTGCCGATGAAGCTGCTCTGTGCGCTAGATGTGACGTTGAGATTCATGCTGCTAATAAGCTCGCCAGCAAACACCAACGCCTTTTTCTTGACTCTCTCTCAACTAAATTCCCTCCCTGCGACATCTGCCTTGTAAGAAAACCTCCTCTTCTGTCTCTGTGTTTACTTGTAATAAGATCTTAGATGGGATCTCAGATAAAACTTGCTTAAGGTTACTTATGTTGTAAATCTCTTTCTTGTGTTCATCTTTGTTGACTTGCAGGAGAAGGCAGCTTTTATATTCTGTGTAGAGGATAGAGCTCTTCTCTGTAGAGACTGCGACGAGGCTACCCATGCGCCAAATACTCGCTCTGCTAATCACCAGAGGTTCTTAGCCACTGGAATCCGAGTTGCTCTTAGTTCCACTAATTGCAATCAAGAAGTGGAGAAGAATCACTTTGACCCATCTAACCAGCAGAATGCAAAGCAGGTTCTCTCTAAACCGCAAACTCAGCAACCCGCTGCCCCATCTCCTTTGTGGGCTACGGATGAGTTCTTCAGCTACTCTGATCTTGACTGCAGTAACAAGGTGAGAAGTGGTTAACCAAATTGACGAATGCTATAGCCTTATATGTCTTTAATTAAATCTTGATCTTAGTTCTTGGTTATAGCTTGTTTTTGACATGTGTATATATTTACTTGTTGTAAATTAGGAGAAAGAGCAGCTTGATCTCGGAGAGCTGGACTGGCTTGCAGAGATGGGTTTCTTTGGTGACCAGCCTGATCAAGAGGCTCTACCGGCAGCTGAAGTTCCCGAGCTTTCGTTTTCACATTTGGCTCATGTTCATCCCGACAACAGAGCCATGAAGTCCAATGTTTCGAATAAGAAGCCGAGGCTTGAGATCCGTTATGATGATGATGAAGACCACTTCCTTGTCCCTGACCTAGGCTAAGCTATGTGGATGAAACTAGTGAAGCTTTATATCGAACTTGATTCGTATATGTAACTACACGCACTCGTTTATTGTCTATGCCTTGCTTTCTATGTGATCTGATTCGAACCAGTAATAGGTATTTGTATGAGTAAGTATATTTGCAACGGGAAGGTTTTTAGGCTCAATGTTGGGAAAAAAATAATGCATCATTTTATTAGCATGTGATGCCATGAATTGCAACATGAGTCTTTTTAAATCATTACATTTGAAGAAGAGGAACAAAAACAGAGCCGAATGCCCAGTTTGTTTCTCTCCAATCCGAAAACAAGAATACGAAAAGAGAAGAAAGCCGAGCAAAACAGATTACATGGTGAAAGCTTGAGTTTCTTTTGTTTCTTCTATTTCCCTTCGAGAAAGCTGCGAACTTCAGCATCTGAGGGAAGAGCTGGAATGGCTCCTTTTTTGGTCGTGGTGATTGCTCCACAAGCGTTGGCGAATCTCAACACTTTTCTCAATCTCTCTTCGTTCTGTAAGTTAACAAGAGAAGTTATAGGATACTGAAGTTAGAACCTATATTGAATCATGAGGCACATTAATTAACTAATGCTTTTTTTTTTTTTATGTTATACCTCGAGAACGGACTGATCATCGACAATCTGGTTTAGAAGAGCACCGACAAAGGAGTCTCCAGCTCCGGTTGTATCCACAGCGTTCACATGGAAAGGGTCAACGGATCCTTTGAAACTCTACACAGTTTGAGAAGTGTACAAGAAGAGAAACCCATTTAGAGGTCACAAAGTTATTGACGTAAATAAGTAAGAACAATGATTTGGCAAACTAAGAAAAAGCAAAAGTAATTTCCTTTCTAGACAACAAGAACATTTTGTCATGTTTGCAAAACAAAGAACCTTAGAGATCACGACTTTTGCCACCTTCTCTATTGAGTAAAGTAACATTAATCTTTTGGAGGGTCCACGAAAAATTCAATTTTTTTAATGCAGTAGTTGGTGAGATCTACCCAACCTACTAAACACCCACTAATATTAAATCAAGTAGCAGAATTGATTCCTGCTGAATCGTTGAAATCCCTATTCTGATATAAAAAAATATTAATGAGTTTCTCGATTCCTATTAAAAAGAGATGCTAACATCCTAAAAGCAATCCTGAAATGATATTTATATAGCAGACTAGTTTTGCCTTCTGGTATCACCTAATGGGCACAACAACACACAAGGCATAACCAAGAGACAGTTATGTTATATGATAATAATGATGATGATCATGGTAAATATGTTTGAGTGTGTGTGTTGTTACCTTAGTGTAATACCGACATCCCTTTTCACCGAGAGTGACAAGCAAGAGCTTCAAGTTAGGATGCCACAAGGACATTGCAGTCTCATCATCGATCTTGTTGCTTCCAGTTAAAAACTCAAGCTCAACGTCGCTCACCTTAATGATCTCAGCTTTGTCCCAAATACTCATAATCTGTGTCTTGGCTTCTTCCTTTGATGGCCACAAAGGTTCCCTAAGGTTAGGATCGTAGGAAAGAAGAGCACCAGCTTCTTTCGCCACTTCCATAGCCTTCAAATGAGCAGACCTACATGGCTCCACTATCAAACTTATCGATCCATAGTGAAACACTTTCGCCTGCAAAAAAAAAACAAATCACAATGGTCACAAAAACGTTAAAAACTTCACCGAATCAAACAAAAATAACACAAATTTGGATCATTAGGAATAAAATGATCAAGGGACCCATATAAATTAAGATTCTTTATGTTTTCAAGGGGTCAATCATTATCAAAACTGTTCAAGAAAAGCAAAAGATCCTCAACCATTGAGAGATTAGCTGTAAAGGTAACAATATTTACACAAAAATATTCAACCTGACATGAATTCACTCCATTGCTATAAAAAAAACACCTACTTTACACGTATATCTGCAAATTTACTCCCTTTTTTTATCACATACTCAAAAGACTTACAAAACATTAAAAAAAAAACAGAGATTCAGGCTCACCACTACAAAAGCTACTTCAGGGAAAACGTTTCCAATAAGTTTTAAGATGGTGATTGTTAAACAACTTTGCTTTATATTCACGGCCAAAAAGGTTTCTAGCTTTTTTATTTTTTAGTTGTCTTTGTGAAGGAGGAATTGGGCAAATCACGTGGTCTCACGTGGATCTAACAAAAACAAAATAACACCCGCGAAAATAAAAATAAAAATCGCTGAGAAAAGTCACCGCCTCTCATGAGATCATCATCTTCTACAAACGCGATTCCCAAAACTACACGCTTCAACACTCCTAATTCAATTTTGTTACTTCGTTTCGTTTCCCAGATTAAAAAAAATTCAAATCTTAAATCTTCTAGATCTGGATTTACACAAATCCCAAAAAAAAAAAAAAAATCATAAATCAGAAGAGAACGTACGGATCTGATGAGGTCGAGGTTGAGTTCATCAGGACGGAGAAGCATATCAGCGCTAGGATTCCGATAAAACATAAACTCGCGATCTCCATCAGCACGCAACGTAACGAAAGCTAAAGCAGTTCTAGCACCAGTATCGAAGTTGATCCCTTGATCAGCGACACCGTTCTTCCTTAAAATCCCAGCGAGCATATGACCGAACTCGTCGTCACCGAGTTTGCCTACAAAAGCGGATCGTCCGCCGAGACGAGAAACTGCGATCGCGACGTTGGCTGGAGCACCGCCTGGTGCTTTGAGGAAACCAGGAGCTTCGGCTAGAGATACGCCTGATTCGGTTGGTACGAAATCGATTAGCATCTCGCCGAAACTGACGATCAGTCCTTTTTCACCGTTGGATGCCATTAGATCTATGAGATCTTTGTGAATCGTTGGATCAAAAATCGTAAAGAGAGACGAATATTAAAAACGAGAGAGAGAGAGAGAGAGAGAAGAAGAAATGGTTTATATAGAGAACACGATGGGACTGGTGTGAAACAAGTCTACTCCTTACTACTACTACTACTACTGATATTTATTTTAATTTTATTATTTTTTAGCTTATTTTTCATTTTATTAAATTATAATTAAAAAACATGAGGTTTTTTTTTTGTTGCCAATAAAATAAATAAATAAATATATATATGGTTTTTTTTTAATAATAAAAGTGCAAAAAATCTTGTTACCTTTTCAACGAGTGCCCGAGTATTTGATATTTCTGTTTAGTTTTCTCCGTGATCCTCTGTTTTTAGTTAATTATAATGTTGCGTGAAAAAATAAACTTAGTAACATATTTATTGGTGTCAGGTTAAATAGGATGATGACAAAACACCAAAGAGATACTCTCACGTGTTAGTGAAATTATTCGTTCTCTGGCTTTTTTGTTTTATGCTTCAAGTGTTATTAGTGTATATTAATCAAATTATCAAATATGGTTTAATTTTGTGAAAATTTGCTTATGATGATAGGGGTTTTTAAAGAAGGGAAGTATTGTGGGGAATTCAAACCAAAGTTTTTGTAAGAAAATAACGGAAGAGATTTTGTTTCCTCTTTAACAAAGAAACAAATCAAATCTTAAAGAAGTAATCATGTAATTAATTAGCATTATATACGTTTGTTAATTAAAGTAAAGGGAAACGGCAATGGGGTTGGTCGATGTTGACAAGTTGACACTATTTTAGTTTATAATCTAACTGGTTTTAGTTTATTACATTTTAGAAACCTGTGGGTTCCTCTGTTCAGTTTTCCCTAATACCAGCGACGGTTCACGAAACGCCCCTATTTCAATTACCACTTCTTTTCCTGTACATAATATCTTAAAAAGTATTAAAAATGATTCATGATTTGTTTGGTTTGGTTGTTGTATATAGATGTTAAGAGAAAAAGCAAATTTTCACATAAATTAATTGAGTTGTTTTGTTACAAAAATATTAGCACAAAAGCCAAACATGGTTGTTAGGACCGGACCGATGGTCCTATTACACTTAAAAATGATCATACATTGTTTTTACATCACACTAAAAGCTACAAGAGAAGAGGCTGCAGAGTAAGCGAGGTCTGTTCGCGTTGTTGGTCTTTTGATTTCATTGTTGTACTAGCAGCTGTTTTGGTCGTTATGTGATCATGGAGGATTAAGAGTTTCAGTGTCGCTGATTCACGCAGCCATGTTGCTACCACCGACCCGCTTGATATGAACCGTCCCATGTTGCATTTCGACAAGTGGAACGGTGCGTCCATTCCCCTCAAAAGGACTTCAACCGCTCGTTTTAGTGCTCCGTCTCCAACCACTTTGCTGTGTTTCCCCCAACCAGTCAATATACTGCCACACCAAAAACAGTTAATACATACAGCACAAGTCTTGAACTAACCCCAGATAGTGATTAGATAGAGTTAAGGATCACGAAAGATATTCAAAACAAGACCACACCACATAAAGGAGTAGCTTGAAAGACAACCATATGCACGAGCAAAACTTAATAAAACCTATATCACAAGAAAACATACTATCCACTATCCACGACATGCTGCACATCAGATTTTCTAAAAAGAGGTAATTGGACTAAATACTTGCCCCTGATGGAGTTCTAGGAAGCAACCATAACATGAAAAGTGCCCGGTATTATAGGCTAGTTTAGTTGTGATAGTTAAACCAAAGAGCTCTTTGTAGCTTACCTCAAAACTTTCGGTAACTCATGACCTTCATAGACAATGGAGCGTATGTTTAGTAGCCACGCATGAACCATTGCGCGTGCAGCTCCAGAAGACATGAGGTGTAAGTCCAAGCAAGAATCAGACCACACGTTCTCCCACACTTGCCTAGATCTTCCCTCAAGTGCAACCAGTTCTGCACCTCGTTTCTATAACACAAGATTCTCAATAGTAAGCCTTTGTTACACACAAGAAACCGGTTACATAATTTGGCCTCTAATATATTAGTATGATTTTACCTGACCGAAGTGCCAGAGCATGTCCGTTAGAGCATTGTAGAAGGCAGAAGCAGTTGAACCATCCATCTCATTTACTCTGTCAAACAAGCTCTGAGCTTGGAGCCATACATTCTCTCTCTCTCCCATGAGAAGTCCATGAACAACACCATATACCTTATTATCAAACAGCCTCAGCTCCTCTAGCAGCATTGATGCATCTTCAAATGAGTTACAGCGACTACATTTGACACAAACATGTCAACAAAATAAGAATCGTCACCAAAAAGCAGCCAAACAGCAAAACCACACATCGCTAATCTAGGATAACACTAATAATTGGGTTATATAACCGTTCACTCGCTAACTTCAAAAAGAGGATCCAAAAGAGAAACAAACCTGCAAGCATTCAGAATCGCTGAAAAGGTTACAACATTTGGTTTAATTTCCAACTGATGCATTTTGCGGAAAACTTCTAATATACACGAGAGCTCCTGCATACCCTCCTTACAATCTTTCGTCATTCGGTTATTACTCTCACTTGTTAACTGCCCGAATAACTGTATTACCCGATTACCCTCTGTTTCAGTCAATGCACTTAGAGCAGAAGAAGAGAAAGCCAAAGATCCAACTTCTACGTTATTGGCTCCACCATTGCAGTCAGCTGATCTTTCCATAGTTGCAGAACGACCGAAGGCATCGATTATGGAATTGTAAGTTACAACATTCGGGCTAATTCCTTCCTTTGTCATCTCATCGATCAAAGATACAGCAGAACCCACCAACCCATTCTTGCACAATGCATCAATCAATGCACTGTACAAAACAACATCAGCTCTTAAACCGGCACTCTTAAACTCCCTAAATATCTCCATTGCCTCTTTGTACAAACCCCCTTTCGAGTACCCATCGATCAATGTTGAATAAGTCAGTAAATTGGGCAACACGTGCTCTCGCTTCATCTCAGTGAACACTTTTTTGACTTCATCATATTTTCCTTGTTTCCCATATCCTCCAAGAAGAGCATTGTAAGTCACAACATCCTTCTTAATCCCAACAGATGCCATTTCTCTCAATATATCCAAAGCTTCTTCAGATCTACCAACTTTAGTATATATCGAAAGCAATGTATTGTAAGAAACTCTATCCAATGCAATACCGAGATATCTCATCTCACCAAACAAGTTAAGAGCTTCATCAAATCTCCCTGCTTTTGCAAACCCATCAATAACAGTGCTATAACTCACAACATTAGGCATGATTCTCTTCGCGGGCATCTGAGCGAGTATTTCGAAAGCAAGGTCCATCTGCCCACCTTTGCAAATTGCATCCAAAAGCGTATTATAAGAAAAGACATCTTGCTCAATCCTTCTATTAGACATCTCATCAAACAGATTCCTTGCTGCTTCCCACAACCCTCCTCTACTACAAACAGCAAGCAAAGAGTTGAAAGTGATTCTATCTGGCTGCACACCATTCTTCTGCATCTCATCGAAAAACTTGGCTACTTGCTTAAACTCCATCCCGCCTTTACCGCAAGCGTCAATCACAGCATTGTAGGTAACCAAATTCGGCCTCAAGCCATACTCTTTCATGGAGTTGAAGACACTAATGGCTTCCTCATGGAGTCCACTTCTCCCATAAGCGCTGATCAACGCCGAGAAGGCGTAAACCGTGTTCCCATATCCACCAGCAAAAGCAGTTTCGAAAATCCTCTTAGCAATGGTTACTTTGCCATATCTACCAAGAGTACTAATCATAGCACTAGCTAATTTACCTTGCTCGTTCTTTCTCCTCTCTCGTTTAACTGCAAACTCATAAAAGCCAACAGCTTTATCGCACTCACCACGATTCCCTAACTCACGGATTATATAGGTACAATCGTCAGAGCCACACAGCTTAGACTCAAAGCTCAACATTAGACTACGAAACATCTCATTGTCTCCAGAGAAATCAATAGCGTCTTGAAGTGCATCTTCCGCAGCAGAGCTGTGCCGAGTGGCCATAGTAGTCTTAGGTCGTCCAAAATGCATCTTGGAAACGAACCTAGTGGACCGACGACCAGAGAAATCAGACGAAAGATCCGATTTTTGGGTTTGGAGAGGCGAGAAGTTAGAAGCCTGAGATAGCTGAGCTGGAGCTACAGTGGCTACAGATGAAGGCGGAGGAGCTGAGCCACGAGGAGACGAAGAGACACCATGAGGAAGCAACGGACGGTGGTTGTAGTTTGGGTTATGCCGGGTCTGGCGGTGGTTATTGTTGCCGGCGGAGGAGACGAATCGGCTTGATTGACGACCGGCGAAATCTGATTTGGGGGTTTGTAAAGGAGAGAAATTTGGAGTGGTTTGTGGAAGATGAGCTGAAGCAACAGAGGCGACGGCGGAAACAGAGGATGAAGAAGAGGGAGGAGCTGAGGTAACGGAGCGACCGGGACGAGGACGCTGGGGAAGCCATGGACGGTGGTTGTTGGTGGTGGTGACCCAGTGTGGCGGCGTTGACGCCATTGAAAGGGAGAGTTTTTAGGTGATTACGGAATCATAAAAAGAGCTACATAAGGATAGGGTTTTTCATGTTTTCTTTGGAATTCGTAAAGTCTCAAACTTTTTTTGGATAGGTCTTTGAGAAGAGAGATACAGGAAGGAGCCCAGACAGAGAGAGAGATTAGAGATGAGAATTGGACTCTCTGTTTCCAAAAATGATTTTTTAATTTGATATAATTTAATATTTTTGCTTCGGAAATGAATAATTCAACCAAAGTCATGTTTACTTTCATTTCTTTCTTTCTTTCTTCATTTTTTTATATTTATATTTGTTTCAATTATTGTCTCATATTTGTTTTCCAATTGTGTATCTGTTTGTTTAGATTTTCCTTTTTCTAAATATTTACATTCCTATAAAAATGCATTTTTAATCAAATTTTCAGAAACAAGATCTGAGAAAAGATTGCTCTTTATGCGACCAACTCTCACCAAATTATACATTAACCTACCTAACCTATATAGACGAGTACTGAGCAGTTGGATGTTGCACGAGTCATTGTCCCACCTAACCTAATATAGCAAAATATGTATTGTGTTGTAACAAAATCTAAAGACTCTGACTGATATCTTTGTCCAGTTTCCTCTTTTTACAACTTTTCGATCTCTTTAATGAATCTAAAAGTTCCACCGTTTTGCGACAAGGATTAAGGTATCTGCAAAGTGCAAACCCCTTTGACTACAACTTGATCAAATATCTGAATTACAACCACACAAGACTTGTCAGAGATATTGATCTTGACAGACTTGACCAACGTTGGCTTAAAATTTTAGTAAGATCATGAACAATTGAGTGACGACTACCATAGAGGTATATATAATCCGTCTCTCATCTAGTGAACCCCTAAGAAAGCTCGCTCTTTCGCAGGACAGGACTACAATTGAAATATTCACTCGAATCAGCTCAAACCAAGCAAGAGGAATGGAGAACATACAAACTCACTGAATCAACAATTACCGAAATTGAAACCACAATGTCATGGTAACTCATGAACTGATCTGTCCATCAACTACAAGTGAATTGATCCTATATGACCATCCATATCAAGACTTAACCTTGATTTTATAACCAGTTCAATCTCCAATGCCTATCTATATCTCACTAATAATGGCAAGAAGAAACACCAATATCCTCATCAAGAAGCAGAGCCAGAAATAGCAAATGAACAACCACATAACTAAGATGCAATAATGGAGTCAACTACACAATGATAATCAAAAACCCTGATTAACTAGATTATACTTTAGCTTAGCCCGGATCTATAATCCAGTCAAGATTCACCAAAATCATCTCAAAGTTCACTTTTTTGTTGTTTCTCAAAGAAGTAATATATAATTGCAAAACAAAAGGATGGGTTCTTAAACTGTTGAAGCAAAGCAAAAACACTGTTTCTCACTATTAAAACTTCTTCTACAACATTTAGTTCTTAGCTGCAGATCATTGTTAACCATCATCAACACTGAAAATACAAAAAAAACTGAAACTTGCCTTTCAAAAATAAACTAAGTCGCCTTGAGACTCTTCTTGTTACCAAGACTCAACATCTCCTCAGGAATATTCTTAAGCTGCTTCCTCTTCTTAGACTTAGCAATCTTCTTCAAAGTCTTAGGGTTTGAAATAATCTGAAGCTTAGTACCAGTTCTCATTACATTCTCCTTCTTCCTCTTCTCCCTCTCTTCCCTCTTCTTCCTCTTCTCCACCTTGTTACTCCTTATCTCTTCCTTTAGCTCATTCATCCTCTCTCTATACGCTCTCTTAATCTCCTTCTGCCTCTTCATCTCTTCTAGATCCGGTCCCTTGTTCCTCACAAACCTCCCCGAAGATCTATGAGTTCTCGGCTGTTTCCAGTTCCTCCCCGAGACTTTCCCGGCGATTACACCGTCGTACTTCGGTCTCTCAACAACCGCTACAGCCATTGGTTTGTTTGGATCTTCAGAAGATGCGACGGCGCTTCGTTTCGCTG
This sequence comes from Camelina laxa, assembly GCA_024034495.1. Taxonomy (NCBI): domain Eukaryota; kingdom Viridiplantae; phylum Streptophyta; class Magnoliopsida; order Brassicales; family Brassicaceae; genus Camelina; species Camelina laxa. The sequence continues at coordinate 27,952,571 of CM043883.1, forward strand.
ATGGAGGACCGTTCAGATCGATGTCCATCGACGCTTCATCGCCGATTGTCTCGGCGGCGGCGGCGGCTTGTTCTTGAGATTCTCGCTTACGTTTGTAAGTCTTGCCGCCGAATCCTTCGTCTAGGCACCGGAAATCTACGGTGCAAGCCATCTCCTTCTTGTTTTTGAGTCTGGTGGCTGTGAGAGGTTTTGAAGAAATTTAGGGTTTTGAGAGCTTTTATATGAGTGAGTCGATGGAGACGACAAGGTTACAATTCCGGTTTATAGCCGTCCCTCTCAAATCTAATAATTGAACCGAACCGGATTTGGTTTGATTCAATTACTCTGGTTTAGTTTTATTTATTTATAACCAATCAAAATAATTCAAATCTGTATGGTAAAATTAATTTTTATTTATTTATAACCAATCAAAATAATTCAGAAAAAAAAAAAAAAAAACTGGATAAACATCCAATTTTTTAACTGAACACCAGAAAAAGGAAAAGAAAAAAAAAAACACCAAAACCAAAATTGCTTGAAACCTAAAACCCTTGTTACTTGTGGTTTAAGCAATAGTTTGACAACTTGAGGAGGAAGGAGTACTAGAGGAGCTGTTCTAATCGGAGCGGGTCGGAGGAGAGAGAGCCAAACAGAGTTTTCCTTGTTCACAACGGAAGGACCAGACTTGAATGTCGTCATTGGCTTCATACATCTTGGAGTCAATCACATTGTTCCAACCATTGGTTAATACATATTTCCACTTGCCATTGTTACCGCTCCACTTTCTTAAATCAACCTTATAGTAATTCAACTCATGATCCACCAAATCCACTTTCAAACCTTCCTCTTGATCATGATCAGTCTTCAACTTCTTCCACTGTCTTCCTTTCTTCTTTTGTGTCAAAATCCAATGTTTATCTATGGTGTCGATCTCCTCCTCTGTCAAAAAATCTAAAGTCTCTAGTTGGGAAGCATGCATTGAGAGACACGACTGGCTTTTGTCGAGGTCTGTCTTTTGTACCTTCCTCTTTATGATCAGCTTTGGATCGTATCCTTCCCATTCTTCCATCACTTTCACAAGCCACTCTGGCGTCAAAGAATCATCAACAATGGTTCTCTCTTGTTTTTTGAAAGCTGTTTTAGTTGCTTCTTCCAACATATCCAGCTTCCAGAACTTGCAATCTTCTTCATCAGATTCCGCCATTGTGTTTTGATTCTCTCCAAGAAATAGAACGAAAACAAACTACAGAAGAGAAAGATGTTTCTTAGTAAGCAAGGAAGCAAAGCTAAAGAGAGAGAGGGAGAGAGAGAATTGTTATAATGATCTCCTTAAATAACATAATCTTACTCAGGTTCCTATTAGGATTCGGCTTTTGTTCTTTATTTTTCCCAATCTAACTTGAATTACCCTAGGAAGGCTATATAATCTTTTAATGATAATTATTATTTTAGTACAAATTTTTATATTATTTATTTTTTAATGTTCTTTTTCTTTGAGGTTAATGACAAACAAAATTATACTATTAAACTTAATACTATATATATATTTTAATATAATTTTTTTTTAACAATGTATATATTTTTTTTAACGTTTATTTAACATGAATGTTTGTTTCATCACTTTATATCGTTTGAATATTACATTATTACTAACTGGCAATAGAATGATTCTCAGGTCAAAACGACATCTACAAATATGTCCTAGCCCTCCAAATACATCGTTTACAACTACTCGACCATAACATAACAGCCACACGTTAAACTGCGACTCCCGGTGTAATATTGTTTACGCGTTTTCTCCCTCAATCGTCTCCTCAAAACGTCTCACAAAATTCCTTACACATCAGCCAAGAAGAAATCCACAGTATGCTCACGAGACTCTAGATCTCACGTACCTTCATCAACAAATGAGGTAGAGCTCAAGTCTCTCTTGTACGATCTAACGTTCAATAACATCGAGAGGATGGTTACAGGGAGTATTTATATTGCACCAAAAAAAAAAAAAGATAGTATTTATATATATATTTTATATACAAACAAGACGATTGTGTCAAGGACAAAGAAGAAGCCGAGCTAGCTGTTCAAGAAGAAGCTGTTGCACAAGTCATGGATGAGACGTTTGCAGCGTTTACTTGAAGAGTGTTTGAGGCTTTAATGGGAACAAGAGATTGTTCACATGCTCTCTTTGCAACAACAAGAACTTGAGTATTACACTGATGATGGGAACTAATCAAACAAAAATCCACTATAAATATATATGTACATCAGTACATTTATAAATATGTCAAATCATGGGCGCGCAACGCAAACCAAACATAAACCAACACTTTTTCAAAACCTGATCACAAAAGTTTTGGAGAACAAGAGATTGTGACTTTGACGTTAATTAGGATCGTTGATTTCGGTAGGAGTTATGACATTGTAAATCCAAACATTAAGCTACCATTTACTTTTTTTCTTGTTACTATTTTAAGGTGCTACCATTCAAAATGTTGAGGAATCTTCATCCATAAATTATTATTACCGGCCGTTTTTAGCTTCCATTCCAACTATAAATAAAACACATTCACAAACAAAATATATAAAACAAAACAAAAAGATACACCTAGAAGACAAAACAAAAAAAAAAACAAAAAAAAAAAACAAAAAGATACACCTTTGTTTCTCAATAAGGTAGCCACGATGTTAAAAGAACACAATAATTTTCTTTCATTGTTGTTAGTATTAGTGCTCTTTGCATTCTCGAAATCAAATGCAATGCCGATCAAAGACGTACACAGTTTTTGCAAGGAGACATTCGAAGAAGATCTCTGCCTGAAACACATTGGGTCGGACCAACAACGTATAGTAGCCGCCCGCGACTTCAGTGACGTGTTTTTAATTGCGGTAATAACTCATCTGACAACTTTACTTATTTTTTGTGTTAATTATGAAGAAATTCACGTGGTAGAAAAAAAAAGAAGAAGATTTCGTAATATCGATGTTCTAATTCGAGTTAATATAAGAGAACTGAATAATTGTAACCACGAACCAAAGTAATTAATTCTTTAAAAAAATATCCGCTAAAAACGGAACAAAGCATATTAAATTTGAAACGTAAATATTTACTCTGCTTTGATCCATGCATATCTAACATATAAATATATAGAAAATAGATATAATTAATTCTATATATATATATAAATATTTAGAAAAACATTTTTTTATTAATTAATTATACGACTATTAAAATTTTATAAATCAAGAAAAAAATATACTGAGTAGAATTTGACACTAAGTTTAGTTTGATTTTAATTTAATCATTATAACACCTTCTTTAAGAATATCGGTTAGTCAGATCATGTAGTCAAATATACAGACTTTAAAAGTTTGTTTAATGTAAATAAAATTTAGGGTTTATAATGGAGTAGTAGAAATTTGTAACTCTCTAACATTTCTTGTATTATTAAATCATAAATGGAGAATATTCAAAGTACTAATAGAGAATATTATAGGAAAAATGTGATTTATTATTATTCTACAATATATATGATTTGAGATCTTATCAGGCATCTGAACTCCAAATTCAAGTGAACAATGCGATCACTCATATCAACAATGTCCGACGAACTTATGTTGATCCGCTTGGAAAGGAGCGGATCGCAGTATGCGAAAAAAAATACGAGACTGCAGCCGATAGTTTTCACAAGGCTTGGGAAGTTGGACAAAAAAAGTCCAAGGCATTAGCGGACCGTGTGGAATTGTCTAACCGTATGAAAGCTGGTTATGAGGCTGTGAGCGAGTGCGAAGCCGAATGGTCAAAGCAGGGTCCGAAGCAAGGTCCGAAGAAAGAGTCTCCTCTTATTTTCTATTACCTTAACATTATCAAATTGTGCCAAATAACTCATGTTATTATCGGCAAGACTTACAATATCGGAATTTAATTACCTGAGAATTAGGTACTAAAACTGACAATACAAGCAAAAAGTATTTTTAGTATGAAACGTATGATCAACAATGAAATTCGTATATCAGATTTTACAAATTAATATGGTTTGTTTTTCTAGCAGCAAATATGTAAAATGTAATTTGGGATATTGTTAATATAATTTTATAATTTACAAATTGGCTGTTGAGTTATATTTTGGAAAATACCCCATTTCAATTTTTAGTAAAAACTAAAATATTTTATATATAAAATGATAATTTTGTCCAGATTTAAATTTAAGATATATTTTTAATAAATCAAACTAAATTCAAAATTTGAAGATAAACTAAACTAAATTTGAAATAATATTAATTATAGTTATATTTTTTTTAACCCAAAGTGTTTATTGATTTTATGTAAAAATTTAACAACATAATATCTAAAAATATTGCATAGTCTACAACTTAATATTTGTCATGTTATATAAGAAAAAATCTCCGACGTTCCAAACATATTTTTCAACTCAACATACCATCTAAGTTTGTTTTAATTCAACGATTCTCTTTGATTTTTTGTTTTTTGCACTGTACATTATTTTGTATTTGTTAAATAATAATGAATCATCAAAATATGCACTATGACAATAACACATGATTTAACAAAAATCATGACTTAACATAGTTATAACTTTGTTATTAATTATTGTTATTTTTTAAAATAGGATAATAAGTCTTTGGAATTGTTAGTTATATAAAAACTTTGTAAAAATTAAATATAGAATTATTACTAAAAAAGTGATTTCATATTTAACATATGAAATGTTTTTGGTAAACTTTTAAGTTTAAGTTAGGTTATTTTAGTAATCATACATATTTAAAAATTATTTTTAAAAGGAAAATTAAAAGAGGAAATTTTTTCAACTTTACAAAATTACTTGAGAATCCCCTTTTTAATAAAAGGGAAGTACAAAACATAGTTTTTGTAGACTTTATATTTTTTAATAAATGGTTAGAAATGGTTACAAGTAGGTTATAGATGGATTATAAATTAATGTATATATTAATATTAATGATTACACCTAAATATTAGGGATATTCCAAATTGATAATTGACATATTAATGGTAACAAATAAAATCATGGATATTCCAAAATGTATTTTTGGAAGATTTTAGTTCTATATCACATTGTTTCCATAAATCTTTAAACAAAATATTACAAATTTATTTTCCACATATTTTATCGATAAACCACAACGTTAACCAAATATTGATTACGAAATTGATAAAGTGATTAGTTACAAGTTAAATAGTGGGTTACAAGATAGATTACAAAATAAAATTTAACCAGTGTTATAGCACTAATACTTATCTAAAATCATTAACAATATAAAACTTACAAAAAATGTGTTTTTTTTTTCAAGTTTTCACATTTAGCATATGATTTTATTGCATAATGTTTTATCCAAAAAAACTTTTGAAAACAATAATATTTATTATATTTTATATAAAAATACAATAAAAATAAAATGAATTTCGACCCGTGCTCTAGTTGATGTATTATTAGCTTAGCCACTCACCCTCACACGTTTAGCAAACTACGATTTTTCTCTGCTTCTAGTTATATAATCTTTGATTTTTTTTTCTGTAATATTTTACCAAGTCAGGACATTTAAAGATGCATGTTACAATTTTAATAAAACCGTATTTAAGAAATATCGGTTTTAAGAAATTAGCAAAAACTGAAAAGCAAAAACTAGACTCTATATAATATCCTGTCTTTCAGGTGATGCAGATATAGAGTTTTCTAATTTTTTAAGGAATCTCTCATCCATACACGATCGTTACTGTTTTTAGCTTTCATAATAATATAAAAGTCAGAAAGATATTGAAACACACAGAGAATAAATAACAATTTTTGTTTCTAGAAAATGGCCACAATGCTAACAAACCATATGTGCATTCTTATTACGTCGTCGTTGTTATTGTTTGCTTTTCCAAGAGCAAACGCGATTCCAAAAAGAGACGTTGAGAACCTATGCAGAGAGAGTACTGACTTCTCCTTCTGCCTCAAATCCCTCGAAACGGATCCAAGAATATCAGGCGCACGTGACCTCCATGACGTGCTTTTAATTGCGGTAATGTTATACGTTCAATATTTGATTTACATTTCAATCTGAATGATCAAAACATATATTGAATACCAAACCTATCAGATAACGCTGTCAAAAATTCAAGTGGACGACGCAACCACCCATATTGGCACAGTCAGTCGAAGGTACAGTGGTCCGAATGGGAAGAGACGGATCGCGGCTTGCAAGAAGAATTACGGAATCGCTTCGGCTAGGTTTCAGACTGCGTGGGAATTTGCACTTAAAAAATCGTATTGGGACATGGAGAACCAGGCAAAAATTGGCACCAACGCTGTGGTCGACTGTGAAAACGGATGGAGAAAGGGTGGTCCGATACAAACGTCTCCTCTCACTTTCTATAACATGAATGTTTTCAAGCTATCTGGAATCATTCTTCTAATTTTCCAAAAGCTTATAAAACCTTAACTTGTACCGGAATTTTGATATTTCATGACCACGACCTTAGTTAGTAGTTTACGTGTAATAAATTTTGGGAAATAATGGAGTCTCCTCACCTCTATTAGAGTATGGTTTGTATTAAACCATAATTGAGTCTTATTCTTCGTCTCTCTTAACAAACTCTTTCTTGTAACATCACCCATTTACTTAAAGTTAAAGGACATCTAAAGTAGTTGTGGAAAGGATAGAGAAGATTACTGAAAAAGTGTGGTTTATATATGACAGAGAACTCTTATAAGATAATACCAATTACCAAAAATGACAATGACCAACGCAACGAACTCTTATGATCAACAGAGTTTGTCAAATAGTTATAATTTAGGATCATAAGTGCGTGAAAAACATGACGTTCAAGTTTCAAAGCAATTAGGGGATAAAGACGAATGAGGTTTGGATGCAAAAGAAACGAGTCAGGAGATACAATGATGCTAACGACCGTTCTACTGTTATTTTAGATGAGACATGAGACTGAGGCCAGATTACCGTGAGGCGCTGCTTTGGTTCCGGGTTTCTAACAACCTCTGCCAAACCATTTTCCCACAATGCACAAGAGTCAAGGATGCCACAAGGTAAAGAAGAGGAACACCGATTACACAACCTTCCGATGCAAAATTCACCAATGTCTGGTAAGAAAACAAAAAACAAAAGATCACGTTTAAAAGAATATTATAAAATGGTGATCAGCAAAGGAAAGGATATATAGAGAATACAGGCGAGATTTGAAAATCTGAGATCTTATTACCAACATTCCAGCAGCAAGGTGTATGACTGGAACTATTACTTGATCTACTCTGTTCCCTTTTGCATACCCTTCGAAAGCAATGACCATCGAGAATGTGTGGATCGTAACAAATGCAAGAGCAATGATTGCTGTAAGACATGGTTGTAAATATTACAACATGAGTACTAGTGCACCAGACCAAAAAATCAAACCAGTAGCGACTCAATGAAGAAGTCGCAAAGCTTAATCTATGTTATAAGAACAAAACTTGGTTTCAGTTGACTCACCAGAAATGAGAAAAAATGGCACCTTCGAACATCTTTCGACATAGAATGTGGCTGGACCAAACGCTGGAGTTAAGAGGCTCAAACAAAAGAAGACAGCGTGTGCCACACCATGACCTAAGCCACCAGCTGCATGCAATTGACTGGAATAGTCTTAGATCATGTCAAAAGAGTAAGAAATGGGATGCATAACAGGTGCTGAATGGGTTCCATACTTCCATGTTAGTTTCAGCTATATCGTTATCTAACCTATTCTACAGCATTCTCCTTGTGGATGCACAACCAGAAACGAATGCCTAAATAAGGTTCGCTCGAGCTTCTGACAACCTTTAAGACCAAGACAGAAATATCTAAATCCTATTCAAGATCAAGATACTTGCAACCTGTTTTTACATTATGTTTCTTAATCAGACAACAAGAGTCCACAAGTGTGTTTGCCTACCTGATAATATATACTAACACAAAAGCCGACTACAATCTATGAAACAAACTTAAAAGATGTTCAGAAATTAAACCGGAATGCGTACATACCTAGAGCAATCTGCAGCTTATCAGTGAGAAACAGACGGGGCCTTGAGATCCGATCCGCAAAGGAATCCAAAACATCCTCAAGCCTCCTTCAGTACAACAACACAATAACAAGCTGAGATAGAATTCCACTTATGATGTAGCATGAACAACAGTAGTAAGAAGAAGAAGAAGAAACTAACTTGTAAACCTTCCAGAAAAGAAAACGAAGACCTTCCTGGAAACAAACAGAGGTGACAACAAGCAAAGCATAAGGCCACCACACATTGGCTTTGAGAGGAAGAAATGGTCTCCATAATCCCGACAAGATGATCAGACTCACAAGCCACAGCAACGTACTGCATTTATCATTTACCAAAGCAAATCAAATCAGAGCATATATTCAAGTTTTTGATTCCAAAAACCCTAACTTTTTCCCAAGGAAAGTCTTCGCGAAACGCTCAAACGATAGACCCAAAGAAACCAAATTCGAATCGAATCACTAGAGAAAAAAAGAAGCAGAGAGACCCAAAAAAAAGAACCTGGAGAGAACAGTGAGGATGAGAAAGGGCTTTCTGGAGATGACGGAGACGAAGAGTGATAGAGAAGGTCCCAGAGCCACCAGCGCGTATCCGATCCCCGCCGCGACCGTCATGCCCGCACCGGCGTTGTCGTCGCTACTAAGTCGCTCAGACTTTCAGATGATCAACTCAACTCTACTCTCCCAAGTCCCAACGTAGACCTCGCGTGAAATCTCAATCAATTGATAAAAATGCTTTCTTTTGTCAGTTTTGTGGTTGTGGAAACAAAAAAATAAAAAATCAGATCTTTATGTGGCTATTCAAATTCAACTATAGATTAAAATTTTAACACCAGAAGATTAATTAATTAATTACTTGAGTTTATGAGAAATCCATACTCTGCAATCTTTACTAATTTGAGTTTACCAACTTAGTTACAATCCTCTATTTACATGTTACAAAGGTCATCCTCAAGATCCTACAAGTACAAACAAAGAGGCATGTGTGGGTTTTGTAGCAATCCCCGCTCTTACAGTTTTCTAGGATGCAATCTTTTCCACAGAGGAACTGATCACAAAAATGGGGGTTATCAAAATACTAAAAGTCTTGTTGGAGTTTGGATCATAGCTCTTTGCTTCTTTTGTTAGATTTCTTCAACTTGGATGAAGGACTTGATGTCTCTTTGAATGCAGCAGGACAAAGCTTTGTGACGCTGCAGGCTTCGCAACGAGGTCTTAGCGGTGTGCAAATCATTTGTCCAAAACCAACCTATTACAAATTTCAGACAAGACAAGAGTCCATAAGAGGAGGCTGGTTAAGTTATAAGTCAATGTTTTCATTTGATCTGTATAGTCTCAAGTGTGTTTTTATGGTTAGAAGAAATGGTGACGGATGACGTACCAGGAGGGGGTTAATGGCGACCCATTCTTCCTTTGGAAGCCATTGTTGCAAAGCTACTCTTGTTTCCTCCGGAGATGTAGTTTTCTAGCAAATCACAAATTACGTATGTGTGACAAAGAACAGGCAATCAGAAGACGATTTGCTCAGTTTGTCACAATACAAGTTCTGATTTAAGCCAATTGGTGAAGTACCTGTTTTGTTCCTGGTCGAGACACCCAACCAAGTCGATTGCAAATGCGATGCACATGTGTATCTACACATATTCCTTGGACATCATTCCATGCTATATGCAGAATCTGACATGTGATAACAGCAGAAAACTTTGAGTAGCTTTTTGATACCATTTCATCTAACTCACAAGATAGAAGTAAATAATTTGGTCGACTTTTACCAGATGGGCCATCTTGGGACCAATCCCTGGAAGAGACAGTAGGTCGTCCAAAGAGTTTGGAATGTCTCCGTTATATTTCACTAGACAAATTCTAGCTATTTTCTTCATATATGTAGCCTTCCTTGTATAAAATCCAACCTGAAAGTAAAGGCAAACTGTAAACTTCGTAACCAAGATTTTACTAAGAATAAGGGCCTTTTCTTTTATCCATAGTCTCTCATTCCTTTCCTTATTTCCCACTTTATTTTAAGAAATTGGTAATGAAATTAGCACACCAAGAGGCTCATGCCAGTTGCAGTGGATGTGAAGAAGTAAGACGACACTTGCATAACATACCGGATAGATCAATTCTCTTATGGTTGATTCATCAGCTTTATCAACGGCTTCGGGCGTAAGAAGGCCGTTTTGATGAAGACGATGTATAGCCGCTGCATGTTGAAAGCATCTGCATAGTAAGTATGCATGTATAATCAATGGAACTTGTAAATTTAGATGATTAGAAAAGTGAAATAACTGTTTCTTTAACAGCACAAACCTCACCATTATTAACTTGATCTTTTGTCTGACTTGAAAGAAGTGCTCCTAGCAAGACAGCAAATCTTCTTTCCTAGGTATAACAAAAAACTGATCAATATTAGAACACGAACAATCCATCCCACTGCTTTCAAGCATAGCTTGATCTCGCGAAATATGAAAACAACAAAGGGAATAAAAGATACTTTCTTAAGCAAACAATAAGAGTCCTTTCCTAATCTACTCAATACGGATAAGTACATCAACATTTATAAAAGACTTGAGGACAAATGTGCATTATACGGTAAAACAAAAAACCTCAAGCCCAAAGAGCTAGAAACTCAGTGTATATAGCATACTTTCGCATAAAAACTAAATTGAGAAAAATCGTTATACCGTAGGAGGTAGAAAGCTTCCGGCCTTATCACATCCCATCGAATCAACTGGTGCGTCTTCAGAAGATCTCATTTGACGAATACCCTCGAGCACTTCTACCCAGTTATCAGGCGGATTTCCTGTATTATATAACTAACCAGTTACTGTGTGTGAAGAAATCTGTAAAGTAAAAACCACACCAACCCTGTCATTAATGGAGTCGCTGCATGATAACATACCCACTGTTTTGACTGAAGTCACAGCAGTGATGCTAGTTTCCGGTGACCTCCCTGCAAAACTAGTCAATCAAATCCTCTTAACCGTTTAAAGAATCTTCTTGATGATAGAATATCTCCTACTCCTACCAACTTCTATTCAGATTAAATCCGTAAAGACATTCAATGACAAGTACATATCATGCAACTAGTTTAGAAAGAAGTCAGGTAGGTTCGTTGGCTCTTTCTTTCTACCTGGTGGTTGATACTAAGTTCAGTAAATGGTTGGGAATGTAAAGTTCCGAGTGTATATATAATGAGACTTACTAGATGAAGGAGATCCAATATTCTTTTTGTAAGCGAAATCTTCTATATCGGGCAAACCACATAGTTGCTGCATCATTAAATATGAAGACATTACATTAAACAACACATAAGACTCTCTATATAGTAAATACTAACACAGGGTCATATATGGTCATGGAACAAATGGAAACAACAAACAAGGTTTCCTCTCCTTTGATGAAGCATGATCATAGCATATAGTCAGGACAACAAAAATAAAAAACACTACGATCACTACCAACCTCGTAGGGTTAACTTAAAACTAAAGGCAATTGGATGATAGGGACAAAATCAGAACCAAGTAAAACTCATTCCCAAGAAAGTATCACACTTGTAGAGCCCAATCTGACAAAATTGTAAACCCTCAATTTCCTTTTTTAGGAAAGAGCAAAAAGGAGGAAACTTACTTTGCCGGGGAGAGGCTCCAAAGGTTCGTGCTTTAGCCTTTTCTTCCGGGTATACACTCGAGTCTCCGACCCAGAAACTACATTGGCTGGTTCTGGTGAAACAAACACACTAGTTTACGCACAACAACAACACAAAAAATTTCCTTGGAAATTGAAGAGATAGAGCGATAGAGAAAATGAACCTGAGTTGGAATCAGAGAGAGGATGATGATGTTGGGTTTTCAAGGATAAGGACTTAGAAGAAGATACAGCTCCGCGATTCATGGTCCGAAATCGAAAAAACCAAGCGGCGTTGTGAACAAGGGTTGAAGAAGCGGCTCCTCCGTTAATGAGACTCATAAAAGAAATCGTAATAAGTAAAAATTGCAACTTTGTTATTATTACTCTTTTACTAGGTAACAACTGGCACTATCCGCAGTATAAAATAATTATTAAATGTTTTTTCTATAATTTTTATCTACAAAATCTATTATTTTTGTAGATAATTAAAAAATCTAAAATTTTATCGTGTAGTATATATTTATTAAAAAAATTATATAATAATTATAATTTAATCTGTGAGAATTATTATAATATCAATCTTATATTATTATATCATATGAACAAAGACTTCTTAAAATTCATTTTAAAGATTTTATGAAAATATAATAAAGGATATAATTAAAATAGAAAGAAAATATAAGGTCATCTCCATTGGGGGAGATGTTAACAAATTTCTTAGGGTATAAAGCAAAAAAAAATAAATAAAAAATGTTAATTAAGTGTAGAATCAATCCTTAGGGCATCTCCATTGGTAAGTTTTTTAACAAGTTTGTTAGAAATATTATAATCACCAAAAATACAAATTTACTTACTAAAAACTTTTTTAAGATTTTGTAAAATTTATCCCTCCAGTGGTAAGTTTTTTAACAAGTTTCTTAGTATTACATTTTTTTAAAAAAAAAGCAGAACTTGTTTTACAAGCAAAACAGAATTTGAAAGGGGAAATGGACAGAACTGAGCCTTTCCCCTTCTGTTTGTGAGTGGGATCCTCCTCCTAATGTGAATGAGAAGAGCATTGTTTGCCTTCTCTTGGGACATAAACGAACCTGCATGCATATAGATGTGGACTCATATATAAATCCAATAACGAACACTCAAATAAAATGTCCACTTCTTCAGATTAGAAACTAACAAAGACAAGGAGAAATCGAATATGACCCAACCATCAAGAAACTGCAGAGAAGCAACAGAGAGGAGATTAGCCATTTGGTAATTGTCGTGTAAAATCTCTTAATAGATTTTGGTTTGGTAATCGAGAAATGGATATTAGAAAGAGATAGTACCTTCCCATCCATTCTAGCTATGCCTTTGCAGAATCTTCTAAGGTGGTGTATCTAACAAATCCAAACCCTTTGGAAAATCCCGATACTGTCTGTGACAACCTTAGCTACAAAAAGCCAATTTGAGAGAAAGTAATAGTTACAGTTTGTTTTTGTCCCTACTAGTTTAATGAACATAAAGTGTCACAATACGAAACGCACCATCAGCAAGTTCTCCAAAATGAGCAAAGCTGGTCGTTGTGGTCATCGCTGATGAACACCTTCACCTGAAACCAAAACCCCATCACAACTGAACAACATTATTAACAACTCTAATCGGGAATGTGAAGAAACTGGAATATACCGTGATCGAGCAAATTTTGTCTCTCGCCTGTTTTGTTCAAATACGAACAACCAGACCAAGCTCAGCTCTTGTGCTCTCATACATTGGATTCTCATCTTCTCACCTCTAAGATCAAATTTAATATCATTTGTGGGGTTAATAATCCAAAAAGTCAAAACAAAAATAATACTACAAGAATCGAACCAAATAAACCAGATTTATGCATCAATCAATCCACAACAACATCGAGCAAAAAAATCCTACAAAATTTACAGAGAAACCCCTAAAAATTTCACAACAACATATAATTTCAATTGAAAATCAATTATGAAATGCATCAGTTGTGAATCATTAGAAATAGTTCACAACAGCAGATCTGTACGACATACATCGATTGAAAATCAATTCAATAAAACAAGAAATTGAATATCTTACCCCAATCGATTCGGTTTCAATAAGACTATGGAGCATCAATCTGAGTAGGAAGAGGAAGAGCTAGAGTGAGAGAAGACATCGAGAGAGATAGGAAGAAGAAAGAAAAAAAAAAGGCGCATGTTTTTTTTTCTTTTTTTTTTCATTGCTCAAGTAGACGTCGACACGTGGTAGTAAGATGATTTGTGTGTGTTCCTGTTACCATATATTTCTATCCTCCTGTGTCTATGTTTGTATCTGATATCGGAACAACAAACAAGAAAAAGCAACAACAAATAAATATATCTGTTATGTATTTCTCTCTTCTTCTGTCTGCTGATTGTAAGAACTACAAATTCAGATGAATGAAACAACCATCTTAGACAAGCATTGAAGTCAATGAGAATATATATTTCAGCTCTTTGATTGATCCAACACCTGTACATATATGCATATAAATGCTACCTGTATTTACTATCCAAACAGATATACAATCCAGAAACAAAATTGTGGCCAATACATATGTTGGTTTGGCAAGTATACACTATTTATTTAAGCCGTAAGATGCTATATCCTCGGTTTAACAAACCTGTAAAGCTTTTTATTTTCATAGAGAATCGCCGAACAAGAAAACATCAGTGTTGAAGTCAGAATCTATGCCTTCTCTTCCCTTGAACTCGCAAAGCCCCACCGCCTTTTCTATAGAGAAATCATTCATCAAAGCAAAGTCATCTTCCAAGAATGTCCTGGACTTGCGTCTCAGAGCATATTTATTGGTGGGTTGTTAGAATGAGAGTTCTTAAATTTTTTATGAATTAATTGTGTACTGTTTAGAATATAAGAACTCATGATCTTTTAGATAAAATTTTCTCTTTTATTGGTAGGTTCTTATTTTGGGTCTCTTATTTTTGAAAATATTGTTTTTTAAAATTTAAAATTTTTAAATAGAATAAAAGTGGTATAAATGTTTAAACATTTAAGATTTTATAAAATTAGAAAATATTGCATTTTAATTAATTTTCAAACATACAAAACATATTAAAAATATTAATACATATTACAATGAATGCAATTTATAAATAGAGAGAATGATTAATATACATGAGTTAGATTTTAAACATATTTAAAAGATTGTTGTTAAACGTATTTGCTACAAACGTGGACGACGCTTACAATTGAGCTTCTTCTCTTTATCAGTGATTCATCAAATTACTTAACTTGTTTAACAATCTGTTTTTGTCTTTAGCAAGTATAAAGAAATGAAGATAAGATCAATCAAAATACTTATCATTGCCAAATATCAAATTGTCCAACACCTTTAAAAAGCCAAAACCAAGAAAATCTCCTCTTAAACACACTTCCTAATGATGATGTTCACACAAGACACCAATTTATTCGCATAAAATAGATAGATTTTGAAACAAGAAACGATCCAAAGTGTTTTTAGAAACCGTAGATTATCAGTAGTATGATAATTTGAGAGCTCACACAATCGTTTAATACAAAAAAACTCCATCCAATGAAGTTATGGATATGATAATGGTAATGATGCAGAGTATAGAAACTAGATGATACAGAACAGAGCTAACTGCAGTTGATGAAGGGTATCGTCAAAAATAGGGGTTCTCCCTCCACCATTGATGATCTTGGTGGAAAAGGAGGTCTTGGGATCGCTTATGGTAGATACAGATGTTATGGATATCCCTCCTAGATTGGTGAACAAAAACCTCAAGCACACCAACGAAACTGTCTGAACTAAAACAAAACAAACAAACCTTTTGGTGTTTGGTTTATATTCTCTAGGTAACTAACAAAAGAACACTCATTCAAACACAGAAAACAGAATTTACTAAGTGAGTCAAATCAAATCTATGGCGAATCATAGAAATTTAAAATGCTGCAATCAAAAAAAGACTGCTAAGCACTCCTCATCAGTCATCAAGCTGGTCACCAATACTGAAAACAAGTAAAAGACCAGTCACTATTACACTAGACATACCTATGATCTATCCATAGAGAATATAGGAACTGGTAAACGAAACTCGGTAATTAGAATGAGAGAAAAGAGTATCATACTAGCTGCAGTGCCGATAGTCCAGACCCAAAGGATCTTCAAACCAGGACTCTTCTCTCTCCCCATTTCCCTAGCATCATCACAAATTCATTCCAGACCTTTTAGCAGCACCAAACTAAAAACCCAATTATAACAAGGTTTTAGAATAAACAAGAAGAAGCACTCAATCTAGCTAGTGGTTTTCAAAACTAAACAAGGTTCACTTAGTAATCAACCATTGCAAAACAAGATCAATCTGCAGTAAGCTAAAGGTGATCTAAACGAGTTCTGCATAAACACTTTCCACCTAAAACTGAATGATTAAGATATATATACACATAGTCGAGGCCAGATTATGAAAAATCTCGTATCACATGGTAATCCCAACACATAAGAGCCTCAAGAACTCTCAGATTTCAGAAACGAAACTGGTTACAACTAATCGCTCTTTCAAAACCCTTGATTAGAAGAAACCCCGAACCCCGAACACATAAGAGCCTCAAGAACTCTCCGATTCCAATCTCGTCTGATTCCATCTCCAACGATTCCGACCGATTCAATCTCCTCGGATTGAGAGGTTCGCAAGAGAGAGCAAGAGAAAGAACACCGATCGGGCCAAAATTTTTTTTTGTTCTCAATAAAACTCTTTATCCAACCATGCGCTGACACGTAAGCGTCTCTTATATAAAAACAGAGTATGTTATATAAGAGGAGCTCTTCTTTTTTCTTTTCTTTCTGATTTATTTTTCTCCTACTTTTTCTTAAAACTCTTCTTAAAACCTCTCTTACAACCCCCGATAATCATGCTCTCATGATGAGCTTCTTAGATGTTTTCTGCTCTTTGAGTATCTCTCCATTATCTTCTGTAGCCTCAATAGGTACCACCTTTTACTCGATTTCCTCAACCTCGACGGCAAACTTTTGTTCCTCTTCACACTGTTCCTTATTATAGGTTGTTGGTTCTTGCTGATCATCTCGGTTTTGTTGGTGATACTGCTGTTGCTGATTGTTCGTTTCAGTTCTGGAATCCTTGTTGGTTTTGAATTTGATCCAGGACCGTTGAACATGAGCTTCCTCTTACACCCTTCTTTGAGATCTAGCTTTCTTGTTTGGAGTTGTGCCCTAATGTTGAAGCATTAGCAACGGCCAGTCAGTAAACAAATTAAATTTTTTTTTTTAATTAATGGTCTCCCAAAACCTATTAGTTCGATATAGATGGGGAATGGCATTGGTTTTTGGTGCACCCTAATATATCATGAATATGTATCTCAAGGGCTCATGAACTAGTTGGGAGAAGGTGCGATGACTGATGAGGAAGTATATGTTTACCGAAGTTCATTTCCTTGAATTTTGTTGTCTTACCAACATTTGATATATAGGGCCTCTTGCCAACATTTGATATATAGTTTTGTATAAACAAGAAGTGACTGTAGTCGGAAGTGAAATCAGACAAAAGGACCAGAGAGAAGAATTAATTTAAATCGATTAAACCATCATCAACTTATAAAGATCACAAAACCAGTAGCAACTTATAAGAATCCCAACAACCTAAGAGCCAAACGAGCTATGTTACAAGATGTCAACTTATAAAGTCTTAGAATGCTTGTATAAGCTTCACATCCTCTACATAGTCTAGAAATATGTAATTGTGATAACCATTATTAATCGGTTCCATTCCTTGGATTTCAATTCTTCTGATAGTTTTACCCTCCAAATTGCAGTAGAAAACATGGAGAGGCTGAGATGGAGAGTGTGACGGATAGCGTAACGATAACACAACTTCATTTGTACCAGTCACTCCAGCAAACATTAACAAGTCCTTAGCAAGTACATTCTGCCACAGAAGTGGCAATCCGTAAAAATGCTTCGACCATTCATTTTTTCCGGGGTCTCCTAGAACCCATATCTCAAAACCTTTTCTTTTATGATAATTAGACTCTTCCCACACAAGTGAGCCCAATTTACCTTTGTAGTTAATCAGAGTAGCTGTAGGACGCAATACCCTAATGAAAGGTTTCAAGATTTTAATACAGCTAAACTTCTCAGACCTAACATGAAAGCAAACTATCATAGCTATCCCTGAACAGATGTCAGCTATGGCTGGATAATACAATACACCATTGATGCATATCCCTTTAGAACCATTAATATGGGGTATGCAACATTCGATCATTCTCCAAGAGAGTTTCTCAGTTCCTAATGTCAGAACCTGATGCTCCTTATAGATATCATCTTCCACACTCATTGACAATACCTTGTATTGCTTCTCAGTGGGATCATACCCAAAATAGCTTTGAAGACAAAGCCTCTTTCTTGTATTAGGTTTCGGTAAGGTTAAGGATTGTCTGGTGCTAGGGTTCCATATCACCGACAACAATTCTGGAGTTTTCCTTCCCTCAAAAATATGTCCATATCTAAGAAAGACAAGGCCACCGATAGGACTGATAATATTATAGCGACCATTGAAGGGAATTTTCATATGATAAGAGGCAGCTATAAGAGACGAGCTCTGCTCAGGATTTAGAGGCTGAGGTGTCGAGAAGAAGCACAACTCACTGTCTTTTCGGCAGGCGAACAAGATCCTTGGGCGAGCAGAAGATCTGGTCAAGTACAACTCCGTGAAATAGGGAAGGCCAAGTAAGGAGGCCCAGAGCTTTGATACACAACGACATGTTGCTATAGAATTCACCGGCAACCTCAAGAATATCTCAATATAGAGATCATTTGGGATCGGTTCACAGTTTTCGTCAGCATTTGTTGAGTGGCGTTGAAGAGTGGCTTGTCGAGCCTCCGACACATTCTGCCACCGTGAATTCATGTCTGCAGTAATCAAATTCCTTTTTGGTTAAGCAACGGCACACATGATATAGTTTGCAATAAGAAACGTCGCAGGATTCATAATGACTAGAATAAAACTTAACATACAAAGAGGTTTGAGGTGTTTCTTGCAATCCACGAAAATATTCTAACAGCTTTCTTTGATTTTCATTTCATCTTTTCATGGAACAGCTGAAACACTAATAAAGGTTTTTCTAATTTTGTGAAGCCAAGGCAAGGTAATCACTAATAACCCCATAGGATTGGTCCAGGTTAACTTCAAACAAAGAACATTTGGAAAACTGAGAAAAAAAAAAAAATATTCCGTACAAACTCATAATCAGATTATAATTGTAAAGGCAGTCAACGACAAGTACAAACCATGCAACCAGTTTACAAAGTAGTCAGGTTCAGTACAATGGCTATATCTTTCTACCTAGTGATTGATATTAAGTTTAATGAATGGTTTGGAATGTGAAAAGACAGAGACTTACTGGATGAAGGAGCTGATCCAGTGTTCTTTTTGTAAGCAAAATCTTGAGGTTCCTGCTTTAGCCTTCTCTTCCGGGTATACACTCGAATCTCCGACCCAGAAGCTCCATTGGCTGGTTCTAGTGCAACATACTAGTCAAGCACCGAATGATAATAACAGCAACAACAACACAAAAATTCCCATGGAATTTAAACAGGAAGAGTGATAGAGAAAAGAACCTGAATTGGAATCAGAGAGAGGATTCAAGGAGATGGGTTTTGAGGAAGATACAGTTGCTTGAATTTGGCGATTCATGATTCCAATTCGATAAAACCAAGCGGCCTCGTGAGAAGGGTTGAAGAAGCGGCTCTGTAAAATATAGTAAAATTTACTAGTAGTATTATTTAATGATAAAAAAAGGTCAGTAAGTAAATTTTTTTTTTTTTTTTCCAAAATAAACGTAGGAAGATATCCTTTGTCCTATATTTCACAAGGCACATAGCCAATAAATATATGCCACATGGATTTTAAAGACATTTTAGAAGACTAATGGAAATCAATTAATAATGCTAACAGCTAGATAAAAATAAAACAGAAAACCTATAATCTTACAAAAGTTTTTAGCTGATGAATTTGTACTTTTTATAGTTAAAATATTACTTAGAAATTTGTAAACATATTTACCATTGGAGATCCTCTTATGTAACATGCACTTAAGAATTTGCTTGATGATCAAAATATTTTATAACATCTTCTTTTTCAGTAATTCTAGTACCAATTTCTCTCGAACTGGTCTATAATACACAGTGCTATAGTTATACTTTTGAAGATTAACTAGATTTTAACCCGCGGTATACCGCAGATCTATATTTTCATATATATTTTTAGGCAAATATAAGTTAGATTTTGTGTATAATTGTCAAAACATTTTTTTTTTGTTTTTTCTTTTGGACAAAAAACAATTTAATTATTTTGTATTGTTTTTGTGCATGTGAATGCTAAAATTATTGAAATTTTTTAAATTTGTAGATTACTATTGTGTTCTTATTTTTTAATTGAAACTTGTATGTTTCAAGATATATATTTGAGCATGTTGACTTGAAAATTTGTATAATTTTTATGTATTCGGTTTTTATTTAAATTGGTTATTTGTTTTTTTTTTTTTATATATAACATGGTTTTCTGGAATAGATGTTAAATCTGTCGAGGCCCATATATAGTTTTGAAGCCCAATATCATCAGCCGGTGTCCTTTCATGATATCTACATGTTTCAGATACTAATTCTTTCCTTTTACAAAAAAAAGCAAAACAAAAAAACAAACAAAAAGACTTGTCGGTATGTCTTTTTCCATTTTCACATACGATTCATTATTCAATTCAAGCGATATTGCTCAGTTTAAAATCTCTGTTGGATAATCTGTGGATTAATTCGGGTTAATAGGTATTCCCCCTTCGAATCTCTGTTCGATTCATTATTCAATTTGATATTTGTCTGAGCTGCTACTTTTAAATCTATCAGAGTTTGGAAGATATGGTGTGTTTTCTATGTTCGCTTCCGTTGTGGATGATTTCGTGTATTCGTTGTCGATTTTTTCTAGTTCCTGATGATGATTGTTAATTCTTTCATGGGCAAGTCTCAATATGTCTAATTCGATATGCCTTCTCCTCTATTACCATATATTGTCGGAATGAAAATGTTAAAACAGTATAGTTCATCAAGGCTGTTTAAAATAATCACCAATTTGTTATCTTCTTTGTTGTTTTGTATTTTTAATTTTGATCATAAATATACAAAGAATTAGATTTTTGATTTTATCAAACATAACTATGTAGAAATAAACATTGTAAAACGTTTCTACTTACCAATCAACATGTTAGTGTTGAACTTAGGATCTTCAACCTTTGCAAATTTGATCAAACTTAGGAAGTTTGAATCTGATTTAGGATCACTCACAGCAACATAGGTTACATTTACAAAACTCAGTTTGTATAAATGAGTGGTCAGACGGAATTGACCTACAACATGAGTCAGAGAGAATGTTTCGATGAAGCAATTGGTAGATGGTTGATGTATCGGTTGACCAAGTATTTTTTCACGGTTCCGTGAATTTTCATTCTCTATAATATAAAATAGTTAAAGTTAAGATAAGTAAAATTTGAATATAGATAGATGGTTTTTATATAACTCGATACTCACCGTCTCATCAGCCAATATGAGCTCAAGGGTCTCTCCGGTGCTGGCTGTATACTGGCGCCAATTATGCAGGACTTTGACCTGGATTCTCCAGGCGGTCTTGTAAGGGAGAATGTCTCTTAGGAAAGCGAAAGATGTTGTCATTTTGATTGTATAGTTTTCAGCTTTGTTTGATTGTGGATGTGTTTGGCTGTTGATGTTTGTTGGTGAGACACGTTTATATAGCTTGCAAATGGGATTTGTTATGATTGCGTATCCAATTTATGAGAATATTTGAGATCTTAGTTGTTTTGGAAGGTTTGACTTTGTCTCGGTAGGGTTGAGTTTTTTTTACGTTAAACTAGATTTTAACCCGCGGTACACCGCGGGACTATACTTTTAAAAGTAAAATAAAAATATTTATGACTAATGTTTTGTAAATTTTAAATGTATATCCCTTATATTTATATATTATTTAGGTTTACCGATTTAAAAATTTAGGTTTACCAGTTTAAATTGTTAAATTTAGAATATAACTCGTGGTATAACGTAGTACTACTTGTTTATTACATAATCGTAATTTAATAAACTCAATTAGATATGCCTAATATTCTAGTGTTGACTTGATGGTGTTAACAAAATAATGAACTGATGATTTACTAACAATTAATGATATAATTTTCAATTTTTATTAATACACAAACTCATCCCGCTACATACCCAAACACAAATTTTCTTCCTTGATTAAGTAAGACATGCACGTTTTTCAAAATCCAAATAACGAAAAATGCAAAAAAAAATATAGTTACACTAATTTTATATATTTTATGATGATTTAAAGCAAGTAAACTGAATAAATCAAACAAAGATGATAAGAAAATCGTAATTTTAATTTAAAATATTATTTTATATTTCAAAAAGAAATCTTTTAATTGTCTTTGGTTTTAAGGATAGTAAATAATTAATTGAAGATATTGTAATTAATTTAATGAGATATTGTAATTAGTCATTGATTGATTAAGGAGATATTTTAGGAATTTTTGTTTAGCCCAAAATATTGGTCTTAAATTTCAATTTAAAATTTAATGATAATGGCATTCCTTGTAAATAAGTAGCATCTCCAGGATTTATTTGCTAAATGTCTCCAAAAATGTATATATAGATATTTATCATGTTTGCTAATGTAAATGCGATGATGAAGATTGTCTATGATTGATTGATGATTCTGGTTTGCTAATTTTGCAGAAAATTAGGAATGGAGTGGAAAGGAAGTTAAAGAAGATTGTTTCAATTTCTATTTTTTCGGGTATAGAAAGATAGCTTTAGAGACTTATATTTCGGATGATTAGATTTGGAATATTGTAAGATAATTAATTCTTAAATTAATATGCGAGTTTAGTGGGGAAAAAATTTCGGAGAAAAAATTTCGGATGAGTATCTTTAGAATATGGAAAGAAGCTTATTAACTGAAAAATTGATATGCGATTATAGTGGGATATATGTTTGATTGTTTTTATGTACAAAAAATAAAAAATATTAATGAAAATGGCATAGGATTGTAAATAGTTCTCAACTTGAAAGGTTCTTTCACAAAGTTGCTGCGAAGAAAATAACCTTTCAAAAAGTTGCTGCGAAGAAAATGTTAATATAGATTAACGTTATATAATATTGGGTAGGTTATTTGCAAATTACATTTCAAGATTTATCTTTGTTGTTTTTGCAATTTTGGTTTTCCCTTTTTAGGGTTGGAGATAACTTACCGGAGACTAGCCTAGGGTTTTAACGCAGCCATGAAATCAAAGCGGCAGAACGTGTCGGAGTTTCGTCAAACCATCCTTGGATACCACGTAACTAATGCTAACGAAAACTCTGTATCAATCCCAGTTGATCTCATTATCGACATATTCTTGAGGTTGCCGGTGAAGTCTATAGCTAGGTGTCGTTGCGTATCAAAGCTCTGGGAGAAATCACTTCGACTTCCCTATTTCACGGAGTTGTACTTGACAAGATCTTCTGCTCACCCGAGGCTCTTGTTCGCCTGTGAAATATACGATGAGCTGTTTTTTTTCTCGACACCTCAGACTCAAAATCTTTGTGAGAGCTCGTCTTCTTCTGTTGCACCGAGTTATCATCATATGAAGTTTCCTTTGTATAGCGGCTATGATATTATTAGTCCTATCAATGGCCTTGTTTTCATTAAAGATAAACGACAACAGATCTTAAAGGGAAGGAGCATTTCAGAGTTGGTGTCGGTGATATGTAACCCTAGCACCGGGGAATCCTTGACCTTACCAAAACCTCAGACAAGGAAGAAGATTTCGATAAGAAGCTATTTTGGGTATGACCCAATCAAGAAACAATTCAAGGTATTGTCAATGACCTGGTCAGGTGAAGGGATCTTTAAGGAGCATCAAGTTCTGACATTAGGAACTGAGAACCCGACATGGAGAATTATTGAATGTGGCATTACCCATAGGCTTTCTAGCAATGATGATGTTATATGCATCAATGGTGTTCTGTATTTTCTAGATCCCGACGACATGATAGTTTGCTTTGATGTTAGGTCAGAGAGGTTCAACTTTATTAATACATCTTTCGTTACAGTAATGCAGTCTAGAACAGTTCTGATTAACTACAACGGTAAACTGGCTTCACTTATGTCGGAGGGGTGTAGTTTTATTAGTGGAAGAGGTCGTAGGTTTGATAATTATATTACTGGAACAAGTACAAGTCTAGAGATGTGGGTTCTAGAAGATGCCGGAAAACATGAATGGTCCAAGCATATTTATGAATTACCCCCTCTGTGGAAGAATGTACGTGAAGGGCACACATTTGTCGGAGTGGCTGGTACAAACGAACTTGTGTTGTCGCCGTGCTATGCATCTCACCCTTTCTATGTTTTCTACTACAACTTTGAGACAAAAACTATCAGAAGAGTTGAAATTGAAGGAGCGTTTAAGGAGTTGACATCCGACCGTTTTTGTCACGTCCGCATCTTTCTAGACCATGTAGAGGACGTGAACCTTATGAAACGTTTTGATACTTCATAAGTTGAGATTTTGTAACATTTGCTAGTTTCATATATTAGGATCTTGGGATCTTATTTGAACTCAATGAGAATATATATTTCAGCTCTTTGATTGATCCAACACATGTACATGTATATGCATATAAATGCTGCCTGTATAAATTTATACTATCCAAACAGATATACAATCGAGAAACAAAATTGTGGCCAATACATATGTTGGTTTGGCAAGTATACACTATTTATTTAAGCCGTATGGTGCTATATGATCCTCAAGTTATCAAACTTTTCTTTTTCATAGAGAATCGTCGAACAAGAAACCATCAGTGTTGAAGTCTGAATCTATGCCTTCTCTTCCCTTGAACTCGCAAAGCCCAACCGCCTTTTCTATAGAGAAATCATTCATCAAAGCAAAGTCATCTTCCAAGAATGTCCTCGACTTGCGTGTCATGATGAGCTTCTTAGGTGTTTTTTGCTCTTTAAGTATCTCTCCATTATCTTCTGTTGCCTCAATAGGTACCACCCTTGAAGATATTTTACTCGATTTCCTCAACCTCGACGGCAAACTTTTGTTCCTCTTCACACTGTTCCTTATTATAGGTTGTTGGTTCTTGCTGATCATCTCGGTTTTGTTGGTGCTACTGTTGTTGCTGATTGTTCGTTTTAGTTCTGGAATCCTCGTTGGTTTTGAATTTGATCCAGGACCGTTGAACATGAGCTTCCTCTTACACCCTTCTTTGAGATCTAGCTTTCTTGTTTGGAGTTGTGCCCTCATTGATCTTGGAGATGTACCTGCACTCTTGGATCCTAGCGACTTCTTTCTCCGTGGGGACATTGAGAAATGCTTTAAGATATCCTCTGGTGTCCAATCAAACTTCTGCTCAAATGGCCAGAAAAGCGGCTCCACAACAATCTTTCTCTTTGAGTCCTCAGTCTCTGCGCTCTTCTTTAAAGATGTTGTCCCGGTGGTATTAGTAAGACCAGATGGCACCGGTGAAGGAGTCTTCTCTGTTTCTACAGAGAAGCTAACTTTCTTTTCTTCAGGACTCTGTGAAGTCAAGGCAGGACTCACTAATCTATTGGAACTAGATGACTCTTCACATGGCTTCCTAGGACAAGTCTTGTTGTTGCTTTCTTGTAAACGTGAAGACGGCTTTGCAGAACCATTTCCACGAGATTTACCAGCCGAGTTACAAACTCTTCCATCTCTCCGAATGTTTTCTAAAGAACATTTCCCGTTCTTTGTACTTGCTTGATGACGAGGATGATGATTCTCTTTGGTTGAGCTGGTACTTGATTCTTTATTCAAAGTCAGAGAAGAGTTAGCCACACTTGACAACCACGAGACGATCTTTTCATCTACCGAGAAATGAAACGAGACAGACAATCTACGTTCCTCTGAAAGAGAAGTAGGAGACGCACAATCTGAAGACAACCAAATGGAGTCACTGTCATCAAAACATCTCATCTTCATAAACTGTTTACCAGATTCATCGATCTTTTCACGCCTTCGTTGAGGAGAAACACCTGCAGATTTGGTCCTCTTTGTGTCTTTTGTTGGTGTAACATCTGGAAGAGCCTTTTTCCCCTGAGACAGCCTCATGTGTTCGTAGTTACCTCCAGTTGATTTCGATCGAGGAAGAAGTTGCTTCGGATCATTGGTTGTGTTCTTCTTTTTCCTAATGGAGAATGTTGATGTAACTCTCTTCACAAAACCTTTAGATCCATCTTTTCCACCACCTGTAGAAGTAGAAGCCATTCAGTTTTCTCTTTGCTCCTTCAATCTTCAGAAAACCAAAACATACAAAGTTTTGTTTTTGCGTTAAAAGCAGAACAATTCACAACATTTGCGTATGATTAGAGATCAAACCAGAAACGGTACTGAATAAGAAGAAAGCTAGAAAATGTCAACGACTTGATAACTGATTATATGAAATTTAAAAAATCTTTTAACATTCTTGATTTTTGTTGTTGTTGATGTAATACAAAATGATGTATCCATTAAAAAATCAATAAAGAAAAATTCTGACACACCAGGCACTAAGTGTGTTTTTTATTTATTTATAATTCTGAGCATTAGAGAAAGAGTCAACAAATAATTAAGCTTCTCGAACTCAAATTGAAATACTGATCAGGTCCTAGAAGAATCTATAAATTAAATTGCTTATATGCTAAGAACCAAGACTAGCTTACAAGAATAACTCTTAAGACATGCGATAACAATGACAATTGGAAAATTTATGACAACGAAAGAAGAAAAAATTAGAAGAACCTTTTGAGATTGAACGGCGAAATATATCCATTAAACAAGAGTGTGAGAGAATTGGGATTTGAATCGACGAGACGCGAATCTAGAAGTCGGACACTTCGGCGCCGATCCTGCATTAAGAGTAATGTATTCTTTTTTTTTTTTTTTTTTTTTCTAATATCATATTCTTACATAGTAATTTAAAATACATAATTTAAAAATATATATCTGGGCATCTTTAATTATTTACAAAGAAATGCATTTCTTTGAAAATTCTATATTTTTTTGTAAATCCTACAATGTAGTTTTAGGGAGTGTATTCAACTTTACATTTAATTTTTGTAAAATTTACAAATTATTCAACCATGAATTTTTATTCAACCATGAATTATTCAACCTTACAGTTTGTGAATTTGGATTTTAATGACTTTTTGTGATTCTGGAGAATTTTAAAAGATTTGTTTAGTTAAAAATATAGAAATTCAAATCTTATGTTTTAGGTGAGATTTGAAAGAATTTTACAATAAATCATATCAATTTTTCTAAAATCTATCAAAATTCAAAATTTCCTAAATCCCACTAAATCCTCTAAAATCATGAATTTGTTTAGTATAATTTTCAAACCTAAGGCAGTATATAGCAATTCTAGAATGATCTATCATGCATGGAATTAGGGATGTTAAAATGGGTAAACCCACCTCATTTAAGCTCATCCCATTTAAACTCACCTCATCTAAGTATAAACCCATTTAAATCCATTTAGATTTGAAACCATTTGGCGGAAAAGTTTATTTTTGTGATTTTGGCGGAAAAACTCGGGTTTGTTGAGAAACCACTATATAATGGTGTATGAGACAAGAGAAAACAAAGAGTAGTAGAAGAGAAGTGTTGTGAACTATGACTACAAAACACTTATAAGGTTTATGTTTTGTAACACTTTGTCAAGAGAACAAATACTAACAAAGAGAGATAGAGAGAAGTAGCCAAGAGAGAGATTTTGAGAAGCTTTTGATCAAAGAATGTATGTGTCTTACACTCTTACACAACACCTCTTATTTATAGTGTACTACAAAACACATGAGTCAGTACCTATTAGTTGTAGTAATGACAAGTTAAAGTTGGTGAAATATTATAAAAACAAGTGTCCTAACATGTGACTTGTGATAGATTAATCACAATTCTATTTCATAATAGGGTTTTCATTTTTAACAGGAAACTACAGTTTTGTGAAAAAAAACCATTTTTGGTAACAAAAGGAAATTTTGCATTTTTGCTGAAAATCATAATGGAATAATGCAAACAACTAATCGAAATGGTTATAAGTGAAAGATAAAAACTGCTTGATAAAACTCTCAATCTGATCTTCGACTTTAACAGTCGACACCATCAATAAGGACATTAGAAAGACGTCAAAATCAAAACAATCTATAAAAACAAAATAAAAAGTTGAACATATAATCCTTTTCCCAAAAAATTGGTACAAAAGTTTATAAAATTGTTAGACCCTCAAAAAGAATCAGAGAAATTTTTTTAAAAATTGTTAGACAAACTTTTAACCATTCTTTTTTATTCATCAAAAATTGTTAAACCCTACTAAAAATTGTTAAATCACTCGTATATGTAATCTTGGGCCCTTTTGTTAATGGGCCTTGAGCTTAAAGTCCATTTAAAATATCTGGTTTATTGCAACAAAAAAATGATAAAACAAAAATAACCGGTTAAGAGATCCTAACCTGCACAAAACAACCACCACCACAGTCGCGACGGAGTTAAACACCATTTGAAGAAGACGATCGGAGAAGAGAGAGAGAGAGAGAGAAAAGGTCAAAAGCGTTGAGAAAGCGAAAATGGGAGGAGGTATGGAAACGAACAAGAACAAGTTCATCGAGGATTGGGGATCCGCTAGAGAGAACCTCGAGCACAATTTCCGCTGGACCCGTCGCAACTTCGCTCTCATCGGAATCTTCGGCATCGCTCTCCCTATCATTGTCTACAAGGGGATCGTCAAAGACTTCGTGAGTTCAAATCTCTCCCTATCTCATTCTCAGATTCGATTTGCATTTCGATTTGATTCCTCCCGAAGTTAGATTTCTGTTTTGTGCCCTAATTTTTTTTTTCATGTATCGTATGGATTAGGATCGTATGATACACATTTGAATTGGGTTCTTTTCCCGTTAGATTTAGGTGTTGAATTCGTTATAGATGCATTTGGATTAGATTCGGGAAATGCATTTCACCTCCATACCAGTATCCTTAGATGATGGTTAGATTTAGATTTTCTAACTGAATATTGTTTGCACTGAGGAAAGCCTCTGATTTGGAGTTAGGACTGAAAAAGATTGAGTTTTTATTTGTGGTTCATCCTTGGTATTACTTCTTATTAAGCGTATTAGTATCTCCACTTGGGTCTTCTTCTGTTTAGTTTACTGGTGCCAAGGTAATTTAGGGATAACAATGATTGTTTTAGCCTGTAAAAATTGGTTCTTTGGCTGTAGTAATGGTTTTCTATCATTCTGAATTTGAGTCTCAGCTGAGTTGAGTATGAGAACTAGTATATGGTGGACTTTAAGCGTTTTCAATCTCTACGTTTGTTGCTACAATCCATGAGGATTCTTCCTTTATATTGGTTTCTGAACTCTTGAGTCCTTGAATATAGATTCTTGCAAGTGCCATGTATATGTGATTGATGCTTTATGGTTTTCCTTGTTAGTAGAAATTTTCTTTGACGATGAAGATGGAATATAATTTCATTATGTTGCTTCCCACAAAATTTAGTGATATATAGTGTTCTTGTGCTTCATCACAGCACTAATGTCAAGCTAACGTACTCGAAACTCATATTTGACAGCATATGCAAGATGAGGATGCAGGCAGACCCCACAGAAAGTTCCTCTGAGGTTGTTTGCAAGAACACACTCTCTGCAATAAGTCTCAGCAATGCGAAATTCCAAGCCGAGGGTGCTCCGCTTTTGATTTACATTTTAATCAACATCTCAAGGATATAATATCTTTTTTTGGAAAAGTTTGTTGTAATGACTACACTTGTTTGCAAATAATAAAACTCGAGTTTTCCCTTGAGTTTTGACATACTCATGGAGGCACAAAAGAAAATGAAGCAGCCGTACCAAAACAATTGAAAGTGCAAGGTCCGAAACAAAATAAGTGGTTATTCTGAAAGCTAAACTTTGAACTTAGATATGACTTGAGTCATAAGAAGTAAAGTCTCATAGTCGTCTTGCTCCACAAGTTGAGATGTCGTAGCCCAAAAGGTTTGTCCTTTCCTAGACATTGGAGTCCCTACTATGCGACATGAGTTTTGCCATGAATGATAGAAAAATTTCACAGACCTATCTTAACATCCATGTCTTCGGCCTCTTCATATTGTGGAATGCTTGAAAAAGAAACTCAAAATCATTTCATTAATTTGTATCGTTTAGTGAGTCCCGGCTTGGTCAATATGGGATTCACCAGTTCAAGTATATACAAACTCATTCAAACATAAAGAGATAACGAACAAATAGATGAAAGAAAAAAAGGCGGGAGGAGGAAACAGAAAGAAGGGCAACAAAGTTAACGGATTATGCAAACGAACAGAACAGACTGTCTTAATAACCCAAAAATAGAAAGATATCTCCAATCCATCCAATATTTTTTCTTTTGTTCTTACCTCATAATCTCCTCTCCGTTCTTTTAGGACATTCCTTTCCCTCTTTCTTCAAACTTACGCAACAAATAAACAAATATAGAAAACGAAACACAAAGAGATTAGAAGAAGAGAGAAGCCCCTCCCTCCCCTCCCCCCCAAAAAAAAACCCAAAAAAACAAAAAAAAAAAAGAAAGAAGAAGAAGAGAAAGAAGAAGTCGAGCACAGAGAGCTTCTCTCTTCCTTCCCATGGGGTGCATTTGAATAAACTTCCTCCTTGAAATCGCTTGATTGATTGATTTGTAACTCAAAATCAATCGATCGATCGAAACCGTTGGATATTAATTTATTCCAAAACATAACCCAAACAGATTTTTAGAAAAAAAAAAAAGAAAAAAATCCCATGGGAAGCTGTGTTTCGTCGCCATTGAAAGGCTCTCCTTTTGGAAAGAGACCGGTAAGAAGGCGACAAAGTAGTAATAGCAGAACATCATCATCCTCTGTTCCTCATTTCGATTGCTCAACTAATCTTTCCCGGAGATTGATTTTCCAGCCACCAAGCCGCGTTCTTCCCGAGCCTATTGGAGATGGAATCCACCTCAAGTATGAATTGGGTAAAGAACTTGGCCGTGGTGAATTCGGTGTCACTCATGAATGTATCGAGATCACTACCCGACAAAGGTCATTACAACATTATTTCTCTTTTTTTTCTTGATTATCTTGAACATTTTATTCTTTTTTTTTTGCCTTTTCTTCTATAATTTGTGTAACTTGGGATGCAGGTTTGCGTGTAAGAGGATATCGAAGGAGAAGCTAAGGACGGAGATAGATGTTGAGGATGTGAGGAGAGAGGTTGAGATCATGAGTTGTTTACCTAAACATCCTAATATTGTTAGCTTTAAGGAAGCCTTTGAGGACAAAGACGCCGTTTACCTTGTCATGGAGATTTGTGAAGGAGGAGAACTTTTTGACCGCATTGTCTCTAGAGGGCATTACACCGAACGTGCCGCTGCAAATGTTGCTAAAACTATTCTTGAAGTTGTCAAGGTGAAACAACAAAATTTGAAATCTCTTCTCTTTTTTCTTGTCGGTTTCTAGTCTTTTTGTTTGGTCCTTATAATGTTTGTTGCATTTGTGAAGGTGTGTCATGAGCATGGAGTGATTCATCGAGATCTTAAACCCGAGAACTTCCTCTTTTCTAATGGAACTGAGTCTGCACAACTTAAAGCTATTGATTTTGGTCTCTCCATTTTCTTCAAGCCTGGTACTAGTTAATCACATCCCTATAATAGCTTCTTGAATCTTGTATTGTCATTTTCTTGAAAAAAATTGGTTTAACTCAAATGGATATTGCAGCCCAACGGTTCAATGAGATTGTGGGAAGTCCTTACTACATGGCTCCAGAGGTTTTGAGACGAAACTACGGTCCTGAGGTCGATGTTTGGAGTGCCGGTGTTATACTCTATATCTTGCTTTGTGGTGTTCCTCCCTTTTGGGCAGAAACCGAGGAAGGAATCGCGCATGCTATTGTGAGAGGGAACATCGATTTCGAGAGAGACCCCTGGCCAAAAGTCTCACATGAGGCCAAAGAACTCGTTAAGAACATGCTTGATGCAAATCCTTACAGCCGACTCACAGTCCAAGAAGTGCTTGGTAACTTAATAACAACGTTTCGTTATCTGACATAAATAATTTAAACGACATCAATTGACCTAGAAATATTTGTTTTACAGAACATCCATGGATCCGGAACGCAGAGAGAGCACCAAATGTGAATCTTGGAGATAACGTCAGGACCAAGATTCAACAGTTCTTGTTGATGAATAGGTTCAAGAAGAAAGTCCTCAGGGTATATAATTTTCTTGATTTCCCAAAATATTATGAGTTTACTTTTCCCCTCTATAAGACTTGTTATTGATACGGAAGTTGTATCAGATTGTAGCGGACAATCTACCAAACGAGGAGATAGCTGCGATAATACAGATGTTTCAGACAATGGACACTGATAAGAATGGTCACTTGACTTTTGAGGAGCTAAGAGATGGGCTTAAGAAGATTGGACAAGTTGTTCCCGATGGCGATGTGAAGATGCTAATGGATGCAGCGGACACAGATGGAAATGGGATGTTGAGCTGTGAGGAGTTTGTTACACTGTCAATACATTTGAAGAGAATGGGATGTGATGAGCATTTGCAGGAAGCATTCAAGTATTTTGACAAGAACAACAACGGATCTATCGAGCTAGATGAGCTCAAGGAAACTCTTTATGATGATAAGCTAGGCAACAGCAGCGACCAGTGGATCAAAGATATCTTCTTTGACGTCGACCTCAACAAGGATGGACGGATAAGCTTTGATGAGTTTAAGGCGATGATGAAATCAGGGACGGACTGGAAGATGGCGTCGAGGCAGTACTCGAGGGCGTTGTTGAATGCCCTTAGCATCAAAATGTTCAAAGACGATTTTGGGGACAATGGTCCTAAATCACATTCCATGGAGTTCCCTATAGCAAGGAAGAAGGCTAAGCTACTTGATGCTCCCAAGAACAAATCAATGGAGCTTCGATTCTCCAAAACCTATAAACCTTCAGGTCTAAGAAACTAGAGAAGAGAAAAAAAATGAATTAAGAAAAAAATCTCTTTGATTCTCTTTATGTGTTTGTTTTTTGGTGCTACAAGTGAAAATACAAGTGAT
Source organism: Camelina laxa (assembly GCA_024034495.1). Lineage (NCBI taxonomy): Eukaryota > Viridiplantae > Streptophyta > Magnoliopsida > Brassicales > Brassicaceae > Camelina > Camelina laxa. The sequence continues at coordinate 27,985,408 of CM043883.1, forward strand.
TTAATGGGCTTAAAGTTATGATTTATTTTTTCTCTTCTTAAAAGTCGTTGAACACAACAGAAGATAAGAAACAAAAAAACACAGAGCATTAGAAATATATAACAATTTTGTCACTGTACAAATTTACCAAGCTGTGCACAAGTAGAACCTATAGTATCAAATTTTAAACACCAAATTCAAACACTTTCTTGACATGCCACTTGAATTTAATATTACAAACATAAAATGGTCAGGTAAAGCCAAACACAAAGCAAGTACCATTTGCTATTTTTTTTTCTTTCAAATCCAGACACATGAGGTCAATGGATTTTGGTTTTACAGAGATTACCAGAGCCGCAGCCGGAAACAGAAGTCTTGTTACAATGTGTGTAGGAGAGACAACAATCACATGCATATTCTTTTACACTATACATAAGTAGTAAACTTATCACAAACCCTACAATCCAAACCCGCACACACGCATAAGAGAAGAATTAGACTTCCTTCTACTATGTGCGTGCAGTTTGGGCTGTTCTTTGATCGTGTGCGTTCTCCAAGTGCATACGACCAATTCAGGGTTTTGTACCATGGCGAGGACATGAGAAACATAATTTATAAGTTGTCATCTGCGTTTCTACTGGATCCACCAGTTCTGGAACTTCCTTTGCCTTTTCCTCTTGTTTTGCTACTGCAACCTGTTGATTTAGAGCTTGTTGATTTGCTGCTGCAAGCCGCATGTGAGTCTACATCAGTAAGACCGTTCTCCAGAGCTTTCACCAAATTCTCAAAGTAGTTTTTCGTCACGCTGTAAGAATACAAAAATATAGAAGCACGGGTTTATCTTCTTCTCTGTCAAACAACAGGATAAATGTACAGGATAAATGTATGAAGACAAAAACGCTTGCCTGGTCAATCCAGCTAGTTTTGTCCGGTAATCATTGAAATCTTTTGATGGGCCTTCAGCATTGAGAAACTGACCCAAATCCTTCTCTACACATTGATGGAGTCGCTCCAAACCTGACTCAGCTTCCCCTGAACAATAGAAGAAATTTAAGCTGCTTCTGAAGAAGGGAAAGACACATAATTAAACGGATGGTTCTGACCTTGCAAATACTCGAAAAATTGGCGTTTGGCATGTTCATGATCAGGTAGGTAGTATCCATATGCATATGTCCATTTCAAGACTCGCCTACATTCGATGATCTGCAGCAGTAAATTCACATGAGAAGCTGTTTAGAAAAATGTTATGGAAAAGTCTCACTTTTATCTGCTAACCTGAAGCCAAGCTTCTAAAATGAATTTGAGCTGAGATTCTGGTGTGCACTGTCTATCACTAAGCTTCTCAAGCTGGCAGAATTAAAATGAGTCAATATAGATAACAGAGTATGACAGTACAGTAGAAAGTTATATCAATATTTATTTCAAAGATGAAGACTATATCTCATTAAGATGAATAGATTCAGAAGGAAGCAAAATCATAAAGAACATTTAAGTCTTACATTCTGCGTCTGCGCTTGCTGTAGATCCGCCATAGCCTTTTGCCTCGACTGCCAAATCAACCGAGACAAAGAAATCAATAATGAAGACCTAGAAACCTCTTTAGCCATAAGAAGTGTAGCATTGCTCATACCGTTTGATTGCTTGCCCAGCGTTCATAATAATGTGTGTATCTCTCTAGCGAATTTTTGGCCATCTCTCTCCTTCTTTCAGTCTCATCATACTAACAGGCAACGATGAACCCATATCAATATTCAGTAACATTAGCGCAAATTACTAATAAGAAATACCACCAAAGATCAAATAAGTACCCGAGCTCTTACCTGTCCTTCTTGCTTGGCCACCTCATACCGGTTACAAGCATAAAAACCACCTGTTCTTTCCCCATGATCCATCCATGCACCAAGACAAAGCCTATAGGTGTAAATATATAAACACCGTTGTTAGCATTGAACATACAACATTGCGTAGATACAGTTTCCCCCAAACTAAGAAGTTAGAGATGGAATTCAAGCATTACCAACAAAATTCATATTTACAAGGCGGTGTACATGTCATGTGCATACAGCCCTGATTCTTTTCAATTGGCCGCTTACATCTCGGACAAGGTTTTGAATTGGCAAGTATCCTGAGCATAAGGAGGCAGAGTTTAATGACCAAGAAATATAAGTTCACTCAAAATGCTCAGAGGTGGTAAGATATGTCTTTATAAAAGCCAAAGATCACGGATCAGGAACACGAATTAAAAAGAAAGACATAGAGTGGATACCAATTCATATTTTCAGATTCAGCGCTGTTCTTTAATATCCATTTTGAGACTGTGCTACAATCCACAGGTCGGTGAGCCTCTTCAGTGCACTACATTTTAGATTTACCACAGCACTATTGATCAGCCAAAAACACTAAAATAATTAGGAGAAATAAAATCAGTGGGCTTTAACTCAAGAACTTACATTCCAACAAAAGCTATACGAGCACAAGCAGGAAACATCATAATTTCCAGACCCTGCAGCAAAATCAATCGCAAAATCACATCCTGGGGCAGGACACCACTTCATCTGAACCAAATAACCAAAGGAGTAGCAACACAAGGATTAGAAACATCGCATCATAAGAATAAATATAGAGAGAGACTAATATCGTTTGCTACTTTGCTCATTACAAAAACACTGACGGTAATTTGAGTATACAAAAAAAACAATTATGTAATCATGAAAAAAACAGGATCTTCTAACAACGCTAGTAACATGCTACAAAAAACTTCAGGATGAACAAAAAGAACCCAATACTCCTCAGCCGGGATATAGTGTCAACCAGAGAACATATAAGAAAGAGATTGAAACATTTCAAGTAAGAATGACGCGACATTAATACCAGTCTTTGTGATATAAATTTTTTAGCGTTTACCTTTCGGTTGTCTTCAATATAAGACCTAAGAAAATATCTATTGTACTTCTCCTTGTCTTCTTCAGACGCTAATTTGTCAACCATATCATGACCAACAGCAGCAAGACAAGATGGGTCAGGACATCTTAGCATCAAACATCCTGGGCCATCATTAATAGTTGTACTGATATAACCTGCAAAAGTGTACACCGTAAAACATAAGTTCCACTCAACAAGTATTGTAGTAGAAAGTGGGGCACAAAAGTTGGTTTCTGAATACTCAAAGATGGGAGCTTTTGTAATTAACAATTAGATTGGAAGGAAATTACCTAGTTATAACTACATCCAATGAACTAAATCTAACCTCAGATAAATACAAGGAAAAACGAAGTGGTTCCCATTCTTAAAAGAACTAATGATGCAAGAGTCTTGAAGATGCTAATGACAAAAAAACAAAAAAAGACAACTGACCTGTCCAGCATGTAGTGCAGAAAGGATGGCCACAAGAAACCGAAGCGATTTTCTCAGGAGGATATGAGTCGAAACAGATTCCACATGTAAGCTGAACACAACATCACGTGTTAGTGAGACATGAATCGTTAGATAGGAAACATGTAAAATCACTTCAGATTATACAAATTTCAAATAACATACTTCACTGTCATTAGTTGGCTGAACAACAGGGCTCTCCAATATGCCAACAGTCTTCCGAACTCTCTCTTCGTCTGCAAACCATTCATCATGAACTCTACCGACACTCCTGAAATGAGATGGTTCTCATTGCATCAGAAAGCTAGAATAATCACACAAGTATGACGATGGATATACATTCTAGAAAAGCTACAGAGACCATTTGATATTATCACCCCAAAACAAATTGAGATAAACAAGGAATCAGATATATACAAATAAAAAGAATGAGAAACACATAGGTGTTAATATCAAAGGGTAAATATAAAAGGCGTTTACCAATGAAAGTGACGAAGTAGAATACTCGCTTCGACCTCAGTTATCGAAAGGACAACGGAAACTCGTTCAATGTTATCCACCTGGTGCCTGCGAATATCTTCTTCCCTCAGAACACAAAAGTTTTTCTGGAAAGAAGTAACATTACAGTTATAATGGGTCAATGTTCACAGAAAAACAAAAGTAGACATGGAACTAATACAGTAGAGAGAAAGAAGCTATATCCAAGGAGTGAAATAAACAATTTACCGAAGCAACTAGAAACACAACATTAAGCGTGTGTTATCAGCAACAAAATATAATAACGGTTTCCTCTTCAACTACCACGGACACTACCAATAAGACTAGTGAACCAAAGAACATCATACATATATGAGAAAATCTTAACCAAAAATCAAACAATTCCAGTTATGCTCTTACCAAGTACAGTGGAAGTAATGGGAACGGAAACACAAAGAGATTACCAAGGAGCTTGGAAGCAGGGTAAGTAAAAACACAAAAACTCGTAAGATACCAACTAAAATCACAGCATTTCCCGTCAATTTCAATACTTTTTTCACATAATCTCGCATGAATTTACCAAAACCCCATCAATATCAATACGATTCCATCAACAAAACTAAGATTCTTTCCTCAGCCCTTCTATGGCTTAGAAGAGAACGCATGACATGAAAAATGCAAAGGTCTAACACTAGAAACTATCATTTGATTAGCTAAACACTACCCCATTAACAAATAAGAAGTAAATGATAAACACAAACAATCTCAAACCGACAACAAAACCCCATACAGCTATCGAGTAAAATCTCAATTAGACTCTTAACTCCCAAATAAGAAAATTGAATCATAAAAAGCTCCGAAATTTCAACATTTGCCAACAGACAAAAGTCATCAAAAAACATGCACAAGTCCTAAAAGCAATTTAGCTTCAAGAACCAATCCACACCTGAGAGCGATGCGAGGCGATCATAGCAGAATCATCAGCGTCTTCCTCAACAAACCCGTAATCGGGTTCACCATCATCACTATCATTATAATCATCAGTTCCACCGCTGTAGAAATCATCCTCACCAGACTCCATATCATGGGCATCGAGCATATCTTCTTCAGAATCCATGATCAGCAACCAATAAATAAATAAAAACCGAGATTTACAAGAAACAGACGAAACCCCTCTTCCTACAAATCTAGGGTTTTGTCGGAAACCCCAATCGCTGGTGGAAGTAATGAACAGGGGAAGAAGCAAAATTGAAGAGAATGAATAAATTAGGACTAAAGTATCAAACTTTATTTTGCGGTCTGAGAGAAGAAGAGGAATCTAAAGAGACTGGATCGGTTGGGTTTACGATTACTGGAATAGAGTGTAGACTTATCTCTCTTACAACATTTACTTATATTTAATATTTTCATTAAAAAGTAATCAAAACAACTGAAATTGTAAAAACAAAAAAAATCATAACTTTACATAATGGTGAAAGAATAGTAGAATACCAAAAAAAAAAAGGATTTTTAAAGAGAGTATAGTAGTATAACACTATTGAAAGGCGAAGTTGTTCTTCGTTTAGGCTCTGCGCCGCGTTTTCTTCTCTCATCCTCTCGTCCGATGAACACCTCTCAAGCTTGCTTCTTCCATGTGCCTCTTCTTAGACCATTCTCGCTTTCGCATCCCCCTTCCTATGCTTTCCTCTCTAAACGTAAGTTTTACTTACCTAGACTAGTCGGAAATCAAAAAGCAAAGAGATTGTTACTTACTTACCTAGACTAGTCGGCGGGGTATACAAATACAAATGGTTAAATTCTCGTTGATGTAAACCCTAATTTTCAACCTGGGTTTTATCCTGTTGCTATAAAGTTCATTACTTTCAAACTGATACTATCCTCTTTGGATTTAGTAGTTTTCTTAACCCTGCAAATTTGCTCAATTTTGTCTTAAACTTTCTCAAATAAACAAAAACAATTGCTTTGATGTTTTTGTAGGAGACCCAGTTCTGTGTTATCATCAACCTTTTCAATCCAGGAAATGTCTTACCATGAGTTCGAATCTGTCAAGCACGAGAGAGAGCCATGTTATGCAGATGAACAGAAGACATCTCCTTTTAAAAGAAAGGAAGAGTTTTTCGGTGAATTATTCAGATAAGCTCAGAAATGAATCCATTAGCAGCGGTAGTGATGCTTTGGATGTGGAGATTATTCCTCAGGATTCACAGGGCAGTGTCTCCAAAGCACTAGAGGATAATAATAAGCCAAAGTCTTTTAGAAATAGGTTTCTTGATTTTGTTCGCATTAGTTCAGTTCTCAATAGCGCAGCAGAAAGGTTCTTTAAGAGCGAGATAAGGAGGAGGTTGTTCGTAACAGCTTTATTGCTTGTTCTTAGCCGTGTTGGATATTTTATCCCTTTACCTGGTTTCGACAGAAGATTGATACCCCAAGATTACCTTAGCTTCGTCTCTGGCTCTGTTGGTGAGTGTTCTAATGCCATTTGAGTCCTATAATCCTTTGTTTTGATGACACATCCAAGTTTGTAGTTAACATTTAATGTTTTTTTGGATAGAGGAACTGGGTGAGTTTGGAGCAGAGATCAAGCTTTCACTCTTCCAGCTTGGGCTAAGTCCACAAATCATAGCATCCATAATTATGCAGGTTAAGATCTCCTTTGATCTGATGTTACTTGCCTGAATCTTGAATTCTTTATATCTTAAGATTATGATTGATGTTTAAGTGAACATGAAACACCAGGTGCTTTGTCACATTCTTCCATCCTTGGTGAAGCTGCGAAAGGAAGGCTTAGATGGTCACGAGAAGATCAAGAGTTATATGTGTGTTTAGTTTCTTACCTCTCAAGCCGTGAGATGAATTCTTAACATGCAATTACTTTGTTTTAGCTCTTCTGACTTTTTTGCTTCATTAAACAAAGTTACTAAATCGTTTTTCATCTCTTTTTTTTAGATGGTGGCTATCCTTTTTCTTTGCTATAGTGGAAGCGTTAGTTGTGGCTTACACTTCTCTTCAGTATTCAGTTTTTGCAGCCACTTCCCAGTAAGTTAATTAGGATAGTTCTATCATCCATTTTGCCACAACTGATGATGCTAAAGTAAGAATGCGTGCTTATTCAGGGTCAAGCATGTAATGATGACAGCATCTCTGCTAGTCTGTGGTGCAATGACGATGACGTGGCTGTGTGATACGATATCAGAATCTGGATTTGGTATGTGATTCTCTCTCTCTATCTATCTCTATAACCATTGGTAGCTTATACTGATGCTGAAATGGAGTAATTGGTGGAACTTGCTCATAACCTGTTTCGATGCATTTTACAGGTCATGGGTCATCTCTTATTATTTGTGTGGGCATATTGACGGGCTACACAGAGACCTTACACAAGATGCTCAATCAAATCTCAGGTACCTTTGGTTTTTCTTACTCCACATTTCTTAAACTTATGGTTAAGTCTTTACCTTAGACGTGTATTCTTCCACATTTCCTGGAAGCATCTATCATTCCCCTCTCTTTTCAATAAATTTATAACAAGGAAGAGTCATTCTTTTTTGGTTTTTACAGGAAGTTTCTCGAATTGGTTGCCTTACTTGTTAGGCTTGCTGGGCATTTTCACGGTAGTAACTATGTTCGCTGTTGTTGTTACTGAGGGCTGCAGGAAGATAAAACTACAATATTATGGTTTTAAACTTGCTTCTGCTTCGAGGTAATATATAGCTCATCATCAGTATATTGAAGAAAAGATTCTTGTATATTGCAATTTTTAGCCAATATATCTAGGAGTAGACTAGGTTAATATACATTTGGATGCAACGTGTGGTTAACTCATATCTGATTTGTTTTGCCATATGGGCAGAGAAGGTTCTCCAATAACCGAAGTGGAGCCGTACATACCTTTTAACATTAATCCAGCAGGAATGCAGCCTGTCCTCACAACCACATATCTCTTGGCATTCCCCAGCATTCTTGCAAGGTAATTTCCCTTAAAGAACCCGTTAGGTTTAATTCAATCTTGTTTCTTGCATCTTTGTGTATTGTTACCATGTAAAGCTGTCTAATGAGGTAATTTATGTTTTTAGTATTCTAGGTTCACCGTTCTTGTTAAACATGAAGGAGATATTAAACCCTGAAAGCAATGTTGGAGCACCGCCTTGGGTCTATTACTCGATATATGCGTTTTTCGTCTTTCTCTTCAACATCTTTGACATTGTGAGTAAATTAATTACCCTTTCTTCAATATAAATTTCAATCTTTCAGTGAATATTAGACATTTTATATACCGGGTTTCTTATGTTGTTATATAGGCCAACTTGCCAAAGGAAATAGCCGATTATTTAAACAAAATGGGAGCGAGAATACCCAACATAAAGCCTGGGAAAGCCACAATTGAGTACCTAACGAAGATACAAGCATCAACTAGGTTTTGGGGTAAGTTAAGTTGTTCTGTTTTAGAGACTTATTTTGCATGCATAGTGTAAGTATAATCTCTTAAAAACCAGTTGGTTTGGTTTGATTCAGGTGGTCTTCTGTTGAGCTTTTTGGCAACAGCTTCTAGTGTACTTGACCACTATCTACGCAGCATCAATCAAGGCTTTTCTATTGGATTTACATCGGTTTTGATCATTGTAAGTGTTCGATCCACATTTATCTATATGATTCAGTTTAACAACAATACTGATTCAGTTGTGTTGATAATCTCTATTGTTTGTGTTCAGGTTGGTTCCATTATTGAACTTAGAAGATCTTACCATGCCTACAATGTAATGCCGAGTTTAAGCAAAGCGTTGAAAAGATATGGGGTATAATGAGATTCGAGAAACAGAAGAGATTATATAAATATATTATTGTGGGTTTAGAGTTTTTGTTTCTCTTTTGTTTAGATTAGAAATTAGATGATTTGTATTAAGAACCAAAAACACATTACCATCATAATCTTTAGAAGATTCAGAGACACAAGTGCCAAGTATTATCTTTTAGAATCTACCAAGCATTTGCAGAAAGATTATGCAGAAAAAGAGTCAAACTCCATTCAAACATACGTAAGCTCAGAGTGGACAAGATTAGACTATAAAATTTGTGACATAAATTGTTCAACTTTCACATATTTTTTATTTGTTAATTTCTTCTACTAATATGTGAAAACTACAAAATCAAATAAAATTGGTACTCAACATGATCATATTGGCAATGTTAAGACTTAAGACCATGGTCCGCATAATCTCTTTTTCTCAAATCGTAAGTTATGTCACAACCTGACATCTCCTTATATATAAAAACCTTAATCTTAATCTTATTAGGAAACACCTATGTTTAGATAACTGCTAAACATCTTTGATCCTTATCTATAACCATAACTCGGTTTAGATAAAGATTACTCTTTTCTCAAGTCAACTTCATGCTTAAGCCAACACACACTATATTGCATAACTTTCGTTAGATGTTTAAAAAGATTCGGATTTCTTTAAGACAGTGATGGAAAAGGCGAACAACATGAGGTCTATGTGTCATTTCTCATGGCTGAGTCTCTCCGTTCGTATATATATGTCTCATGTTTCGCCTGTCCATGACATCATTACTCATTAGTTGTGATTTTTTTCTTTCATTGGGACACTTATCTCATTAGTGGTGACGGTCACATGAGTTTCTTACATATTCTCCTTCACATGACGTTGATGCTCTCATCTCTCCAGTCCGAGCTTGATATTAATATCGCAATGATCTTGTGTTTATAGTGTTTGCTATATGGTGTTTTGAGATTTGTTATGGAGAGTGGAGCTAAGGCATGCATGGTGAATACAAATCCCACTAAGTGTTTAAGTTTGACGTTCATTGTATCATGACATTGTATTATACTTCCTCCGTTTCAAAATATAAGATGTTTTTGAAAAGTTTTTTGTTTCACAATATAGGATGTTTTCAGGTTTCTATGCAACTTTTAGATTAGTTTAGTATTTTATATTATGCAGTATTGTTTCTGATTGGTTGAACTTGTTAAAATAAAAACTTCTGCTTTGCTTAAAACATCATATATTTTGAAACAAATGGTGTATCTTGTAACTAAAATGCTTGGGGCAGGTCATCCTGAGTGGAAAGATCCGTGCTTAACGTGCCATGAAAACCAAAGATGTGATTTTGTTTCATTTTCTATGCTTCTTTTTAGACATTTTATAGCTTCTCGGTAACTTCGAATCCGACACGTTTCCTCAAAACGTATTTCTAAAATCATTTTTTTCTTTTGCTAACTAAAACGAATTTATTCACTTCATTGCTTTTTTAATAAAGTCGTATGAAAATCAATTAATTAAAGTATAATAATACATTTTATTAGTTCTTGATTTAAAAAAAAATAATTTGATGTTAAATAATATTTTCAACTTTTCTAGTAGATGATGCTTAAGCCAATATCACAATATGTAATAATACTTTTTAAAAAAAAATCAGGAATAATGTACAATAGGTAACTAAAAGTACATTGGATGTTTCTTGAACACACATACATTTTCATAGAATCATTGGTTCGTTTTGTTTTTTGCATGGCCCCCACAAAAGATGGCATATACAATAATTGATGCTTCGACGTCGCCGCTTTTTCAAGAAACCTTCTCTTTATATAAATCAATCTCTCCTCGCATCACCACCATTCAATTACGATAACAAGAATGGCTTGTACTCATCACTTCCAATCATCAGATCTATGGAGGACGCAGCACTCTCTCCAAGAAAACAACCTAAATGCTGATCATGATGTTACATCGAACACAGTCTTACCAGAACACCACGAAGACGACGGAGGAATCCAAGATGCGTGGGCCGCAATTGGAAACTCTGGTGGAAGAGGAGGAGGTGGAGGAGGCTATTTCGCCGGCGAGAGTAGGAAGAAGCTTGAGAAGAAGAAGAGCCAAGTGTTGCTTGAGGGATACGCCTTGGATGATCAAGATGATTTGACGAGAGCCAAGAGCTTGACCGATGATGATCTTGAGGAGCTTAAAGGTTGTTTAGATCTAGGGTTTGGTTTTAGCTACGATGAGATCCCTGAGCTTTGCAACACTTTGCCTGCCTTAGAGCTTTGTTACTCCATGAGCCAAAAGTTCTTAGATGATAAACAAAACCACCACAACTCTTCGGAAGGAGAGGATTCGCCGCCACCACCATCGACCACGACTACTCCAATTGCAAACTGGAAGATCTCAAGCCCTGGTAACTCTCTCAATCTTGCTTAGATTTGGTGTTGATTCAGATGATTATGAAGAACATTTTATTGATTTTGTAGCACTTTTTTTAATATATCAGGTGATGATCCAGAAGATGTAAAAGCTAGACTCAAATACTGGGCACAAACTGTAGCTTGCACCGTCCGATTGTGCAGCTGAACAAGAATCCATCATCTTCTTGTCTGAAACAGATTGGTTGAACTAGAGAAAAGACCTTCTTTGCAAGAATGAAGTCTCTGCTTTTGTTAGCTGAGAATAGACCTGCAAATGGGTCTATGGATAAACTGGTTTGCCATTAGTCCATTGCATTTAGTTTCATGTTTATGTGTATTAATTGTATCCTTAGCGTTAATGATTTCGATAAATTGGAAATAAATGTGTCTATGAATAAAAAGTTCAAATTATTTGTCTCTACAACTTTCCCTTGAATGTTTTGTTTTGAGGGCAATGTGGTTGTTTTAACATCTGACATCTGAATTAAGGTTCTTTTGCTCATATATGCAGTGATGAGATATAGAGACACAATCAAATCTCCAACTGTATATTTATAGAACTCTGCTTTTGGCTGAGGTAACTCATGATCTAACTGTTGAGAGACTTTTAACTTTTTGTATGTTTTCATGATCTTGATCTGTCTTTGGTTTTTTTGTGTCATTGGTAATTAGGCTTATATGATGACATTGCTTCAATCACAAGATGTCAATCAAGAAAGCACATGACCTTTGTATGATGTTTTTCTCTTTCTATAACGTGTGATTCTTATCTTTTTTCCCGTGGCTAGGAAAGAATCAGAAACTTTTTGTGGTCATAAGTTGTGAACACGCTCAACGTGTCGTGTACGATAGGGAGAAATCTTTCACGTGTTCTTTGTTACGTATACAACTGTCTTATGGGCCAATATGTGATTTATTACTAAAACTTTTTAAGTTTGATCTTTAAACGAGAGTCACATGATAAATGACATTGAAGACATCCGTTATTTAGAACGTAAATGACAGATTCAGAGAGAATAAATTTGCAATATTGATGGATTCCTAAGATCACTTGGACGAAACGAGATTTCTTGAAACAACATTCGATGATCAAGAAGATGCCTGTCCCAACAGAGTTTGGATGTCTTTCTGCATAAATCCAAAAACAAACCGTCATTAGGATGGATATATAGATTTCGGTTTAGGAGAGAGCCGGGGTGGTACGTACCTCGAACTGAAGAGGAGAGGTTCTGGGAGAATATCTCTGTGAGACCTTGCCGTCAGGAGAAACCAAGAACTTGGTGAAGTTCCATTTGATGGCGTCAATGAGCAAACCTCCTTTCTCAGCTTTCAAGTATTTGTATAACGGCGCCGTGTTCTTCCCGTTCACATCCACCTACATTTGCCGTCAATTAACATTCATTACACAAACTCCGATAATGTAACAAAAAGTAAAACACTAATTATAGCAATAGGTGAAGTGTGTACAACAACGCACGACATAAAAATTATTTGTTCTAAATATATTCAACACCTGCTACTTCTGCTGTTTTGCAAAGATTAACTTTAAAACTTAGTGAACACAATTAAGGTTCAAATTCGATGGAGTTTGTGTGTATTAAAGCGTAGATAAGTTTTTACCTTGTCAAAGATGGGGAATTCAGCTTTGAACCTGGTGCAAACAGTTTGTTGAATCTCTTCATTGTTCCCTGGTTCTTGTCCTAAGAACTGGTTACAAGGGAATGCCAATATCTCCAACCCTATTTTTATTTAACCATAATCACTATTAAAATCCTAACTAAAACAAGGGTTTAATTGTGTAAGAGAGAGAGAGAGAGTATATATATAAATCACAGACCTTGATCCTTGTATTTCTCGTACAGAACATTCAGTTCCTTGTAGTTCGCATCCGTCAGACCACTGCGGTTATAAGAAAATTTAGTTTTGACGTCAAGCAAATCTGTTATATTATTATTGACTAAAATACTTATTAAGGTAAACAAAAAAGACTGTGATAACAAGAACAATGACTACCGGTACTAATCAAAACCAAACTGAACCGGATTGATCATCAATTCACTAATTTCACAAGATCTTGTAAAAAAACTAGGCAAATTAACCAAGTGAAAAAGAAGTTTTTACCATTTGGAAGCAACATTTACAATGAGAAGAGTTTTGCCTTTGTATTGGTCCAAACTCACATCGTTACCTCCGATGTCCTGCCATGTTCAAGAACACACACACATAAATCTTTTCATAAAACACACATAATCCTGCTTGAGATAGATCGAACATTGAAAATTCCGCTACCGTATTTAGGATCAAAACAAATGACTAAAAAACATGAACTAACTAATCAAAGATTAAACATAAAACCAAATGACTAAAAACATGAAGAGAAAAAAAAACCTTGACGGTGAAGTCGTAGATGGACTTTGGAGATTCATCAGCCATATTTGCAGAGTCGTCCTTCCTTGGTCTCTCTCTCTCTCTTTCTCTCTTTCTGAGTTTTTTTTTTCTTTTCTTTGTTAAGTTTTGAAGAAAGAAGAGAAGAAATATTAAATTTTTATTTATTTTGTGTGTTATATAGTAGTAAAGGTTGATAGGATCAGATGCTTTAAATGACGAATCTCTTGTGACGAACGGTCGGGTAAGCATCCACGACTTTCCAATATTGATTGCTTACCAATCTTATTTATTATTATTATTTTTCATTTTCGATTATTTGAGTAATAGGTACATATGATCATATAATTTTCTTTTTTCTATGTCGGCCGAGATATTGTATAAAATTGAATTAAGAAATGTCAAATATAATTAATTTTCTCAAACTTTAACAGAAATTTTATTTAATATTAGAGAAGTTGGAAATAAATCTCATGAAAATGATCAAATCTCACCATTCAAAATTTTCCCAAAATGACCATTAATTATAAGTTTTGACTTTCATTTACAATTAGCGATTGTTAATGGTAAACAATTATCTGTAATTGGATTCACTCTCAATTATGGAATATCCACAATTTGACCTGATTTTTTTTTCTCAATTATAACTTGTTTAATTAGGAATATATCTAGAATTTAGTTTTTTTTTCATCTAACATTGAAATATCATTGGATTTTTTTGCTTTTCCATTTACCCAAGTTTTTTTATTTATATTTTTTAGACAAATTTTGTTTTAAAAAATATTTAATATAATACAAATCAAATCAATCTGGCACAAAACTAAATAAATAACTCCTATTATAGTTTTGTTATGTTGTTTGTTCTACTCACCACTCACAATATTAACATTTGTTTACAAGGTATATAGAGTCTGGTTTAAATATGGAATATAAGAACAAAAACATTTTTCGAAATCTAACCACCAGCTTGAAAATTTCAGTCTCTAGCTAAGTCTCATCAAGTAGTTGGACCGACCTGATCAGGCATTTAAATTGTATTACTAGTATACAACATCATGATAGAAAAATAAAATAATAATAATAATAATAATAATAATAATAATAATAATAATAATAATAATAATAATAATAATAATAATAATAATAATAATAATAATAATAATTGTCTTTATTTTACTGAATTAAAAAAAGAAAAAAAAAATTGAGAGGATAAAGTTACTTTTACGCAACGCAAGAGAAGTTAAGCAGTTGGTCGGTGCACAGGTATGGTGTGAATTTAATGTTTTGCATATTTCCTAATGTCAATTCGAAACCGAATTAATTTCGTAAAAATTCTGAAAAATGGTTGACATTTCATGTAAACTACTACTAGTTTAGTTTTTCATGGCCATTTCTAATCTGATCCTCTGTAGTTTTAGACAACACATTCAGAGTCAGTGGAGCCAGTATAAGAAGGTAAAATGGCCATTTCGACATCTGTATACTTATAGTCGTAGCCTCCCTAAAACACATTCCATGACAAAAAAAATAAAATAATGGATGTATGGGTTCCCATCGGGTCAATCTATTCGGTTTGATGCTGCTATTAAATTTCGAATAACCGGTTTGATGCTGCTATTAAATTTTGAATAACCGGATTTTATTTACTAAAGTTTCAGTTATGATTGCCATTTATCTCCTTCTCCTGTATGCTCTGAATAATGGAATCTGTTCACGACATAGATCATTTAAACGACTGTGCATGCCATTTCTACAGTCAAAGACAACCAAGGGTATATATATATATATATATATATATATATATATATATATATATATATATGATTTTAGAATGACTACATTTTCAGTGTTCGAACATTTTCTTGTCGTGTGGCATCAGAAAAGTTTGCATTCACACTTATACACATGTACTCAAACACAGCAAATCCAGTAAAGAGATGTTTCTAACTGATTATGGCTTTTCTGACTGTCCATGTAGCTTGACAATGAGGATAGACTTTTCCTTCGATCAGTGGAGGTCCATGAAGAATCAGATCAGTGTATACGCATGCTTTCACTCTGCAAAAGGCTTCGACAAACGTCAACTGCCTGCCTAGGATCAGAAGCATCAAATCCGTTACTCATAAAACTTCTGAGTATCTCCCATCACCTAATCCATGTGTGTTTTGTTCACTTTCATGTTCTCACATATCCACTTGACATAGTAGTTTCTTATTTTTTATACAAGCATCATTTTATATTTGATACAAAAGTCAAGTCTGGATGATAATTTTGACATAATTTCCGTGTATTGTTGCAGAGCCTTATAATTGTTTTGGCAGAAGGGTGCGGAAGGAACCTGAAGCTCTTGCAGCTGCTTCTTCAAAGCGGCTGTTTGTTGAGAATAAGCCATATGTTATTGGTGGTTACTCTAGACTTGAGTTTTCAACTTCTAAATGTTTTCTTTTTATTCCAGCAATATTCTTACATAGCATTCCCTTAGTAGTATAAATAAATCTTGGATGCCGGTGAGTTAACCAATATCTGAGAAAAACAAAATCTTTCTTATGTGAATAGGGTGCAGGGACTTACATGTTTAGAATTGATGATAAGCGAGTCATAGATGCTACAAGGGCAGGAAGCATTGCCCACCTGATTAATCATTCATGTGTGGTATGATTATTTTTAAACTTAGTTGCTTGTATTCAATTTGGTTAGCATATGCAAACAAAAGAACTAAGCATTTATTGCATTACTCTTATGCAGCCCAATTGCTATTCAAGAGTCATCACTGTTAATGGAGAGGAGCACATTATAATTTTCACAAAGAGGGATATACCCAAGTGGGAGGAGCTGACATATGACTATAGGTTTCATTTTTATGCCCTTTAAATCAATCATCTGAGATATTTTATAATCATACTTCCTACTGCCGCTGATCTTGTAAAATTTACAGGTTCTTATCAATCGGTAGGTGCCTTTCATGTTCGTGTGGCTTCCAAGGTTGTCGAGGTGTTGTGAATGATACAGAAGCTGAAGAACAACAGTCGAAAAAATCTATACAAGTAGTAAGAATCATCCTTTATAACGTTATAGCTCCTTATACTGAGAGCATATGTTGTTTAGCTTTGCTAACTTTCGACTCTATTTGTACGGAGACTAATTAGTGACTCTTTTGTAAATCAATTTTCACCATATCAAAACCAGTGACAAGTGTGAATCAGTGATTAACATACCATCACAAAGAGTTTACACGCCCTTATTATATATACAATGTATAAGGAGAGTAACTCAAGCCATTATAGAAACAGATATAAAAGTAAACAAGGCATCAAAGAGACACAGATTATTATGTTTCCCTTAAACAGAGCTCTCATCAGATAGTTGTAGACACAGATTATTATGTTCCTCCTCGAGAACCTCGCAAGTTATCTTTTCTCCACTCTCTCTTCTGATCCAGAGGTTCGTTGATCTGCTGAGAAACTTCTATTAGATGCTTCGGGTGTGCTTGAGTACGGCTTAAACCATTTTACTCTGTCGTATGACTTAACCAATAATATCAAACTCCAGCACTACCCAAAGTTTCCTACTTAATCAATAATACACTACAAGAAATATGTACATTGTTAGCGCAGAAAAAATGTTATCATACATATTTCATAGTGTCATCGTAAATGATGTGACGTCGGTAGTCATGATAAATACCCCATATAAGTTAGCGTTTTTGACATGTTTTCATAGATTTCCACATAAGATAACATCCCCTATATATTAATAAAGAAGTATTTTTTAAAAAATGTTGATGTGTCGTTGCCAGAGAGCTTGAAGCACATTTTAGCAAATAACCCTCATTAATTATACTAATTACATCTGTGCCATTATAGATTTAGATTAAAATTTCATTACATAAATTAAAACTATTTGTAGCCATTTAATTTTAATCTATATTATTCTTTTAAAAAAAAATAGCAAATTATTTTTAAGTTGATAATTATTCATATTTTAGTAAAATGAAGTCCATACAAATTTTTCTACCACGTTAAAATTATTTTCTACATTCATAGATTTCACGGGTAAAATATATTTTTACACAAAATAATCGCAAATTTGAATAAAATAAAATAAAAATTAGTTACATATTTTGTTTTTGTAACACCCGCAAACCATTTTCTGGGAATTTTGGTGAGGGTGTCGATCGACACCACAGAGGGAGTGTCGATTGACACCAGTTGTGGCCGGTTTGGTCGGTTCAATTTTAATTGTCCGGTTTGTGTGGTTGGTTTAGGAAATCCCTAAATCGAGTTATTAGAGGTAGAAAACGACCTAAGGTCGTGTTATTTTGGTGTTTCGCCGTTTTTGAGAAAAAACACAAAGAGAGAGTGTTCTTGAGCTTTTGGGAAGAGTTTGAGAGATTTCTTGCTGTTCTTGGGAGATCTAAGGCTGGGAAGGTGCTAGAAGCTTGCTAGGAGTGAGAGATTCGTTCTTATTGGTCAGAAACTTCCTGCAAAGAGGTGAGTGCATGACCATGGCTTATCTAAGCTAAGATTTCTAGATTCTATGTGATTTGGTGCTTATGTGGTTGTTTCCTTGAGTTCTCTATGCTATTTTCGTTGCTATCTGGGCTGGTTTTGGCTTCTGGGAGTGCAAGGAGCGGATTGGAGAAGATTGGAGGCGAGATTCGGAGTTTCGATCGAGGGAAATCGCTGCTCGGTATCGGTGTCGGTCGACACCAGTTGGGGTGTCGGTCGACACCAACGCGAGGACGGCTCGGGACTTTGGCGAGTGTCGTTCGATGCCATGTGGAGGCGTCGGTCGACACAAACTAGGGTTTTCGGGAGTGTCGGGCAGGGTGTCGGTCGACACCAGTTTGGCGTCGGTCGACACCAGATAGTCAGTGACGATCGACACCATCTGGTGTCGGTCGACACCCCTTGTTCAGTTACGATGGATGTTGCATGCTTCGTATATTGCCTGGTTTGTTTTATTGATTGTTGTTTGTGGCTTGTAGAGATCTTATTGCTTGTGTGTATAGCCCAGTAGATGGGAGGATTGCCTCACTGAGTGTTTTATCAAATACTCATGCATCTCAATTTGTGTTTGTGGTGCAGGTAAAGGCAAAGTGTGATCGTGGAATCAAAGGCAATGAAGAGGAGGGTGTTCTAGGGACTCGATTGGATGTTGTCTGGCATTTGCTAGGGTGCTAGAGTTGGGTCATTAGAAACATTGCTAGGTTGCTGGTTTCATGTTTCTTGTTGTTTGGTATCGAGATATTGCCTTGCTATAATATTGGTTTATTATTGGGTTATTATTGGTTATTGATTATGTTTTCCGCTGTTGAATGTGTTGTGGTTAGGTGGCTAGTGGGTATGGGACCACTAGCTGTAGTTGTTTTTAATATATTATATTTATTATTTATTTATTAAAAAAAAAAGGTTGGTCGTTTCATTTTGGTATCAGAGCCCTTACGGTTCTAGGTTTGGGTTCGCTAGGTTTCTGTTGTAGATGTTTGGGATTGCATGTCTTGATTGATTATGTGAGTTAGTCAATTGTGTGTGGCATGGAGTCTTAGAACATCCTCTTCGAGCCGAGTGTGTGATTCCACGGTGAGTTTATGTTTCTGTGTAATAATAGAAATTGTTTGCTTAGCCTTCTGTTCATGGTAGTGCAGATGGTTAGAGAGGGTGTTGTGGCTGGTCGAGGTCGTGGACGCGGACGTGGTCGTGGACGCGGACGTGGTCGTGGTAGGGGCAGAGTCCCAGTGGTTAGTGAGACCGAGGACCAGAGTGTGACAGCTGAGGGTGTTGGCGAGTCGCAGGGTGTTCCGGGGGATTCCGTGAGTGTGGCAGGAGGGGGCGGTGTTGATGCTCCAGTGGCCGGTGATGCTAGGGTCCCGGGTGTGGGGGTCCCAGCGGGTGGAATCCCTGGTGTCGACCTTGCGGCTTTGCTAGCACAGGTGTTAGAGCGGTTACCACCAGTGGTACCGGCTCAGGCTCAGGTAGTGCCACCAGTGGTGGCGGAGGAGCGGCAGCCAGTGGCTGCGGATGCGGGGGTCCATGCTCGTTATCTCAGCATGTTGATAGAGATGGGGCGGTTGCGTACTGAGCAGTTTTCAGGAGGTGTAGATCCTACTGCTGCGGATGCGTGGAGGACGAGAGTGGAACGTAACTTCCACACTCTGAGATGTCCTGAGGAGTTTTGGGTGGACATAGGGGTCTACTTTTTGAGTGGTGATGCTGAGTTGTGGTGGAGATCTGTGGCTGCTAGGAGGGTGCAGCGGGAGATGACTTGGGCTGACTTCGTTTTGGAATTCAACCGCAAGTATTTTCCTAGAGAGGCATTGGATCGTTTGGAGGTGCAGTTCCTTCAGTTGTCTCAGGGGACACGGTTAGTGCGGGAGTTGGACTTGGAGTTCAGTCGACTTCTTTGTTATGGAGGTCGGGCTATGGAGCCTGAGGAGGCTCAGATCAGGAGGTTCTTGAGGGCTCTACGTGATGACTTGAGAGTTCACTGTAGAGGGAGGAGTTATGCTACGCGTGCAGAGCTGGTTGAGACTGCAGCAGAGATTGAGGAGGATATCCGGGCACAGTCAGTGGCGGTAGCTCCAGCAGTTCAGCCTAGTAAGGCTCAGCAGCAGGGTGGTTCTAGCAGGGGCGGTAGGCATGCTCAGGGAACCAAGAGGAAGTGGGAGGCTACGCAGAAGCCGAGTGGTGCGGGTTGCTTCGGTTGTGGGAGCAGGGATCACAGGGTTGCTAGTTGTCCCAAGAGGAGTGTTCCGACGGCAGGACCTCGGGTGTGTTATCATTGTAGGGAGACAGGGCACATCAAGCCTTTTTGTCCCAAGCTGCAGCCGGCAGCAGTGGCAGCGTTGCAGCACGTGCAGCCTGGGGGTCAGCAGGTGGCACGGATTGAGCAGGGGCCTCGGGTTTACACGACAGTGGAGACTGGTGTAACCAGTGCCGGGGCGATCACAAGTATAATTTCTGGTACTTAATCTTTGTGAATTTTAGTAGGGTCAGATTCTATGTTCCTGTGATAAAGTGTTAGGTTCTCAACACATGAGGTTTGTGTAGGGACCTTGTTGGTGGGCGGGTTTAAGTCCCACGTTATGTTTGATTCTGGAGCTTCGCATAGCTTCATTACTCCAGAGTGTGCAGAGTGTGCGGGGATCAGCGGGGATCCTAGAGAGCGCACAGGAGTTGTTAGAGTTGCGGGAGGCAAGTTCCTGAGAGTTATTGGACGAGCTAGAGGAATTGATATTCAGATCGCAGGAGAGTCATGGCCAGCGGATTTGCTTATCAGTCCCGTGGAGATGTATGATGTTATTCTCGGGATGGATTGGATGCATCGGCATATGGTGCATTTAGATTGCTATCGGGGTAGAGTGGAGTTTGAGCGACCAGGAGGGAAGTTGGTTTTTCAGGGTATTAGACCGACTTCAGGGAGTCTCGTGATCTCAGCCATTCAGGCTGGGAAGATGATCGAGAAGGGCCGTGAGGCTTATTTGGTTACTATATCTATGCCAGAGTCAGTGGGGAAGTCTACGGTTAGCGGTATTCCAGTAGTGGAGGAGTTTGAGGATGTGTTTCAGTCTCTGCAAGGATTACCACCATCTCGGTCGGATCCTTTTACCATTGAACTGGAACCGGGGACGACACCGTTATCCAAGGCTCCTTACAGGATGGCTCCAGCAGAGATGGCAGAGCTGAAGAAGCAGCTAGAGGATTTATTGAGTAAGGGATTCATCCGTCCTAGCGTGTCACCGTGGGGAGCGCCGGTGTTGTTTGTCAAGAAAAAGGATGGGAGTTTCCGGTTGTGTATTGATTACGGGGTTTGAACCGGGTCACTGTGAAGAACAAGTACCCTCTCCCGAGGATTGACGAGTTGTTGGATCAGTTGAGGGTGCTACTTGGTTCTCCAAGGTGGATCTGGCATCGGGTTATCATCAGATACCGATAGATGAGGCAGATGTGAGGAAGACTGCTTTCAGGACGAGGTATGGGCATTATGAGTTTGTGGTGATGCCTTTCGGGTTGACTAACGCACCAGCAGCGTTTATGAGATTGATGAACAGTGTGTTTCAGGAGTTTCTGGATGTATCTGTCATCATTTTCATCGACGATATCCTGGTTTACTCTAAGAGTCCTGAGGAGCATGCAGTGCATTTGAGGGCAGTTATGGAGAAGCTGCGGGAGCGAAGTTGTTTGCCAAGTTGAGCAAGTGTAGTTTGGCAGCGTGAGATGGGCTTTCTGGGTCACATTGTTTGTTGAGGGGTTTCAGTAGATCCAGAGAAGATTCAGGCTATCAGAGATTGGCCTAGACCGCAGAATGCCACAGGAATCAGGAGTTTCCTTGGATTGGCAGGTTACTACAGGAGATTTGTGCAGGGGTTTGCAAGCAGAGCACGTCCTATGACTAAGTTGACAGGGAAGGATGTTCCTTTTGTCTGGTCGAAGAGTGTGAGGAAGGCTTTGCAAGCCTGAAGGAGATGTTGACTACTGCGCCAGTGTTGGCTTTGCTGAGCAGGGAGAACCCTATGTGGTTTATACAGATGCATCTAGAGTTGGGTTGGGTTGTGTTCGATGCAGCATGGGAAGGTGATTGCTTATGCTTCGCGGCAGTTGCGGGTGCATGAAGGCAACTATCCTACTCATGATTTGGAGATGGGTGCTGTAGTTTTTGCCCTGAAGATTTGGAGATCTTATCTTTATGGTGCAAAGGTACAGGTGTTCACAGATCATAAGAGCCTGAAGTATATATTCACTCAGCCTGAGTTGAATTTGAGACAGAGGCGGTGGATGGAGCTTGTGGCAGATTATGATTTGGAGATAGCCTATCATCCTGGTAAGGCTAACACGGTTGCAGATGCCCTGAGTCGGAAGAGGGTAGCTTCGGCTCAGGAGCAGGAGATGGAGTCTCTGGTAGGGGAGATCAGTGCTTTGAGCTTATGTGCTGTTTCACAGGAACCGTTGGGTTTGGAAGCAGTAGATAGAGCAGATCTTCTGAGTAGAGTGCGGTTGGCTCAGGAGAAGGATTTGGGGCTAGTGAATGCCTCTAAGGATGTGGGTTCCGAGTATCAGGTCTCAGATAATGGTACTATCTTGGTGCACGGCCGTGTGTGTGTGCCCAAGGATGAGGAGTTGAGACAGGAGATTCTGAGAGAGGCTCACGCGAGCAAGTTATCCATTCATCCAGGAGCGACCAAGATGTATCGTGACCTCAAGAGGTACTATCATTGGGTCGGGATGAAGAAGGATGTGGCTAGTTGGGTTTCGAGGTGCGATGTATGTCAGCTAGTTAAGGCTGAGCATCAGGTTCCTGGCGGGTTAAGAGTTTACCCATTCCTGAGTGGAAGTGGGATATGATCACTATGGATTTCGTGGTAGGATTGCCAGTGTCACGGACCTTTGATGCTATTTGGGTCATTGTGGACCGGTTGACTAAGTCAGCACATTTTCTGGCCATTAAGAAGACTGATGGAGCAGCGGTCTTGGCTAAGAGGTATGTGAGGGAGATAGTCAGGTTGCATGGGGTGCCAGCAAGCATTGTGTCTGATAGGGATTCTAAGTTCACTTCGGTGTTCTGGAAGGCATTTCAGGCAGAGATGGGCACTAAGGTGCATATGAGTACAGCTTATCATCCTCAGACTGATGGACAGTCAGAGAGGACGATCCAGACGCTGGAGGATTTGCTGAGGATGTGTGTGCTGGATTGGGGTGGCCATTGGGCCGATCATCTGAACCTGGTAGAGTTTGCTTACAACAACAACTATCAGGCAAGTATTAAGATGGCTCCTTATGAGGCTTTGTATGGGAAGCCATGTCGTACACCATTATGCTGGACTCAGGTGGGGGAGAGGAGCATGTTTGGTGCTAGTTTTGTTCAGGAGACCTCAGAGAAGATTCAGGTTCTCAAGTTGAACATGAAGGAGGCTCAGGATAGGTAGAGGAGTTATGCAGATAGGAGGAGGAGAGATCTTGAGTTTCAGGTAGGAGACAGAGTGTACCTCAAGATGGCCATGTTGCGGGGTCCGAACAGGTCATTGTCAGAGACTAAGTTGAGTCCGAGGTATATGGGTCCATTCAGAGTGATTGAGCGGGTTGGACCAGTGGCATATAGATTGGAGTTACCTGAGGTGATGCGTGCATTCCATAAGGTTTTCCATGTGTCTATGTTGCGGAAGTGTCTCCGTGAGGGAGAGGAGGTGTTGGCTAAGATTCCTGAGGATCTTCAGCCTAACATGACTTTGGAGGCGAGACCAGTGAGGGTTCTCGAGAGGAGGATCAAGGAGCTTCGGAAGAAGAAGATTCCTTTGATGAGAGTCCTTTGGGACTGTGATGGTGTTGAGGAGCAGACTTGGGAGCCTGAGGCAAAGATGAAGGCAAGGTTCAAGAAGTGGTATGAGAAGCAAGCCGCGACTTGAGCTTGTTTAGCCGGGTCCCATCTGTACCCGTGGCTGGAGCGGGAATGGAGTATTCCAGCCCATCTCTCTTGTTACTCGGTCGCTTGGGGTGGTTGGTTGTGCGACTCAGTAACAAGATGAGGTGGTGTTTGGGGTACAAAGTTTCCGTGAGGCGGGGTTGTGAAGAGAAGTTTCCAAAAGTGGAAAGTTTCCAAAAATGGAAGGTGCTAAATATGGAAAGTTTTATGGGAGTTAGAATTTGTCCATTTTAGCGGTGGAGAGCCTTAAAGGGGGCTTGAGTGTGGCCTTAGTGGCGGACTTTTGAGTCAGTGTGCCCGTGTGTGGCGGTCTTTTTAGACATTGTGGGGTCTTTGTGACGGGCTTTTAGCCAAGGTGTCTTTGTGACGGTCCTCTTTAGGACATTTGTGTGGCCTTGGTGGCGGTCCTTTTTAGGACGTTTGTTTGGCCTTTGTGGCGGGCTGTTTAGCCAAAGTGTCTTTGTGACGGTCCTCTTTAGGACATTTGTGTGGCCTTGGTGGCGGTCCTTTTAGGACGTTTGTTTGGCCTTTGTGGCGGGCTGTTTAGCCAGAGTGTCTTTGTGACGGTCCTTCGGGACAGATGGTCTTTGTGACGGTCCTTCGGGACAGATGGCCTTTGTGGCGGGCTGTTAGCCAGAGTGCCTTGGTGGCGGTCCTCTTTAGGACATTTGTTTGGCCTTGGTGGCGGTCCTCTTTAGGACATTTGTTTGGCCTTGGTGGCGGTCCTCTTTAGGACATTTGTTTGGCCTTGGTGGCGGTCCTCTTTAGGACATTTTGTTTGGCCTTTGTGGCGGCCCTTGTGGTGTATATGATCCTTGTGTGGTCATGAGGTATTCCAGTGAGGGAATATGTGGTTGGTAGGACATTGAGATGTTTTACGCGAGCCACGGGAAGGAAACCTGGATAGGGATAGGACTCGGACGTGTTCAGAATCGTTTGCTCGCGACTCTTGGGGACTTAGGTTCTCCTAGTACTGCCATTTTCAGAGACTTTGTGGCTCGGGAGAATGGTTGGTATATCGACTTCGGATGACGATCCGGGGGCGCGCTGTAGGGTGGCAACCCGAGAGACGAGTTTGGACTTTTCCTTATATATTATGGCATGCGGGCTTCGGCCTGATGAGGAGCCAACATTTGGCATGCAGACTTAGGTCTGATGAGGAGCCAATAAAAACTCAAGGTTTAGGCCTATGAGTAAAGGAAAGTCCAAAAAGTCAAGAGCAAATGACGCCTGGAGCGTGAGTCTATCGCCTAGAGGAGACCTTTTGTAGATCGGTCGGAGGAGTGCGGGCCGTGGAGACGGTTGCACGGGAGTCCTTGACTGATGGTTGTTCGAGATTCGAGGACGAATCTAGATTGGTGGGGGAGAATTGTAACACCCGCAAACCATTTTCTGGGATTTTTGGTGAGGGTGTCGATCGACACCACAGAGGGAGTGTCGATCGACACCAGTTGTGGCCGGTTTGGTCGGTTCAATTTTAATTGTCCGGTTTATGTGGTTGGTTTAGGAAATCCCTAAATCGAGTTATTAGAGGTAGAAAACGACCTAGGGTCGTGTTATTTTGGTGTTTCGCCGTTTTTGAGAAAAAACACAAAGAGAGAGTGTTCTTGAGCTTTTGGGAAGAGTTTGAGAGATTCCTTGCTGTTCTTGGGAGATCTAAGGCTGGGAAGGTGCTAGAAGCTTGCTAGGAGTGAGGGATTCGTTCTTATTGGTCAGAAACTTCCTGCAAAGAGGTGAGTGCATGACCATGGCTTATCTAAGCTAAGATTTCTAGATTCTATGTGATTTGGTGCTTATGTGGTTGTTTCCTTGAGTTCTCTATGCTATTTTCGTTGCTATCTGGGCTGGTTTTGGCTTCTGGGAGTGCAAGGAGCGGATTGGAGAAGATTGGAGGCGAGATTCGGAGTTTCTGATCGAGGGAAATCGCTGCTCGGTATCGGTGTCGGTCGACACCAGTTGGGGTGTCGGTCGACACCAACGCGAGGACGGCTCGGGACTTTGGCGAGTGTCGTTCGATGCCATGTGTAGGCGTCGGTCGACACAAACTAGGGTTTTCGGGAGTGTCGGGCAGGGTGTCGGTCGACACCAGTTTGGCGTCGGTCGACACCAGATAGTCAGTGACGATCAACACCATCTGGTGTCGGTCGACACCCCTTGTTCAGTTACGATGGATGTTGCATGCTTCGTATATTGCCTGGTTTGTTTTATTGATTGTTGTTTGTGGCTTGTAGAGATCTTATTGCTTGTGTGTATAGCCCAGTAGATGGGAGGATTGCCTCACTGAGTGTTTTATCAAATACTCATGCATCTCAATTTGTGTTTGTGGTGCAGGTAAAGGCAAATTGTGATCGTGGAATCAAAGGCAATGAAGAGGAGGGTGTTCTAGGGACTCGATTGGATGTTGTCTGGCATTTGCTAGGGTGCTAGAGTTGGGTCATTAGAAACATTGCTAGGTTGCTGGTTTCATGTTTCTTGTTGTTTGGTATCGAGATATTGCCTTGCTATAATATTGGTTTATTATTGGGTTATTATTGGTTATTGATTATGTTTTCCGCTGTTGAATGTGTTGTGGTTAGGTGGCTAGTGGGTATGGGACCACTAGCTGTAGTTGTTTTTAATATATTATATTTATTATTTATTTATTAAAAAAAAAGGTTGGTCGTTTCAGTTTTACACAAACGAATCTTAAATCTCAAATAATAATTTTACTCATAATGATTTCATTTGATCGTTTTATCCGCACTATGTGCGCGGGTTGTTACCTAATATTTATATTATAACACTAGTCAAATGCTAATACATTTTAATTGTAACACAAAGTCAGTCCTATCTTTGCTATAAATTTTTATAATTTGTATATATGAATCCTGTTTTGCATAAATTATTTAATTGGATATATATATATATATATATAATTTTTATATATATCATAAAATCATCTACAGACGATATTACATTAACCATAAATAAGTCTTACATAATACATAACATTAAGTGCCACCAAGTATATGAGAGAAGAAATCATGGACAATTATACGGCGGTAGCCATCAGGCCAGTGAAGTTTCCCGTTCAAAGACACGGAATTGGATATGCTGCGCATAGAAGAAACTCCCGTAGTGGATGAAAAGATCTCAAAACTCCATGTTCGAGAAAAGCCGTACTTGAGTGCTTCGCTATGTAATCAAACCACCTTGTAACCTAAGAGGGCACCATTGTGCATTCGCGTCGTTACAAGTCCCGTATCGCTGAAACCATATCGGTATGGGTTTGGCACATAAGGAGAAGGAGGAGCTGGGAGTTGAATCCATTGTGGTAGCACGGGATTGCCAATGTAGTAACGTATCATCATGTCCTCCTCATCCTCGAGACGCAGCAAAACCAATCCATCAGTGCAAGCCACAACCCTAATCTCTTTGATCTTCTTCTTGTTTCGAGTCATAAAACTTGCAAAAGAAGAATCACCATGCGATGATGACTCATCGAGTTTCAACTCCTCCAAACTAGAATTTGGGGATTTGTGATCTCCGTGAAAGATATACCAATTAGAAGAAGAGGTTAAACTGAAGTTGCTCTGGTAGAGATCGCGGAAAAATGCAGATTCCGTAAGCAATTTCCATTCCCTACACACCAACTTGAACCTAACGACACTTTTCGGCGGCAGTCTTGCCATTATGAATTTATGATTATCACTAAGTCCTCCGGAAGATCAATACTTGTCTCCTTCCTATTCGTCTTCTGCCTTTTGGTCCCGTTTATCTCGACGGGGAAGTTTGGTTTAACCTTCATTATGCCAGATTTTTGTTCCGAATTCAGTCCAGCAATCCCAATATTATTGCCATTTCCATTAGGATCAAGCGAGGAAGCAGACGTGGCCACCATGACAAATATAGGTGAGCGTGCGTTCAAAGACCACTGACACCAACAACAACAATAACAAAAAAAAAAAAGAAACCTAAGTCAGCAGATACGATCTCCGATTAACCAGCAAAGATGTCACAAGGAAAAAGGGCTTGCTTGCGTAACACTCAAGAATTCTTACACACAACAGAAATCCCAAATTTTACTAACAGAGAACAGAGAAAAATCTCAGTAACTAGAATGAGTTACTCGAGACAATATTACATCTTTAGGAAGACAAAAAAAAAACCAGATCTGAACAACAAAGAACAGAGCAGAGAAGAAAGTACAACCGAGAACAAAACCTAAACACAAATTGTTTTATACAAAAGAAATTAAAGAAGATATAACCCGGCCGGACGACATCATTATTTCCGACAAGCATCAAAATAAAAGCAATCAGATGTATAAACCCTAAGTCCAGAAACTTTTTAAAGTCCTCTATCAAATATTGTAAAGCTTTGAAACTAGTGAATGTGGAAAGCAACACAATCAAATAAAGGACAAGTTTCCAATCTTGGTTGTGATTTCTCATTTCTTCTGTCATTACATGTTCTGAGCCTCGGATCAAACGACTTCTATGTACCAATTACCATCGCCATGTGCCCACTGGGTTTCAGAGTTAACTAAAGTCATCGATACTTCACAAAACGACTTCACCAGGACTCTCCTCCACCTCACTGTTTTATAACTTGACCTGATTTTTATAACTTGTTCAAAAAGCAATATAATAAATTAGGAATTTATATCTTGATTTTAGAGTTATTGCAGTTCTCACAGTAAGATTTTTCATCTAAAAGATAAATAACGAAATATCATTGGATTTCTACTTTTCCTATAAGATTTCTATACTTGAGTTGAGCGACCAAATTAAGAAATTTATTTAATTTTACTATTTACTTTTCTGATAAACTGTTATTACTTATGAGACTACAGACCTAAGTATAAAAAATCTATTCAAGTTGGACGGTGTGAATTTAATGTTTTACATATCCTTATCTTCCCTTATCTCATCTTCAACAAATTTATTCGAATAATTTATATATTATATAAGCTACATTTCCTACGTAAACCATTCAAAACCGAAATATTTTTCTGAACTCTAAAGTACAATGGTTGACACACTTGTAAACTGAGGTTTGAGATCGTATAACGCATGTGTGGAACAGAAAAGTTGAACAATTGCTCATAAGTTGTAAAGAATTGGAGATTAGTATTTGCAATAAATTAGTCTTACAGGTGAAGTAAAATACTAAAATGCACTTGTTTTAACATCAGTAGCTAAGAATGTTTGGGTGTTCTTCCCAGAAACAGCGTTCAATGATGTTGCAATGATCTACGGCCACTTCTCCTTCCAGTTTCTTCCCTGATTCAACTCCATTCTCGACTGCAACAGCTTCCTGAAATGAATATTCAGACAGCTGGTTGAACAGGTAACTACAAAGATCAAACTCTGCACTCGAAGAAGAAATCCCACACTGTTCAAATGCTTGATGAGTTTGATATAAAAACGAGTAACAAGCCTTGGGATTGGGAGGGTAGTTACACTTTAGGTTTGGTATGATTTAGCCATTTACAAGTTTAATAGCCAAAGGTTTGACTAACTTAATTGATTCACACTAATAAGAACAGAACCAGTTTGGCCTTATTTCCTCAGCCAGTCCACTGTATAGATTTAAGCATAGGTTTAAAGATTGATAATTAAGGCAATACTAACCTTTAGGCGGAAAACCGAAGAACCCATTCGAAAGATTAGAGGTAATGAGTTGTAATCAATTCCAAACTGACGGCTAAGCAGCTCATTTTTCTCTCGTGTTTGGGTACCCTGGAAAAGTCATTCACAAAAAGCAAGATAAGAACCATTTTAAGCATTTGACTACTTGAGAAAATGATATCTTTATCCATCATAACTAACTACCTTTAAGTAATCTTGGGATTGAGTTTTGGTTTTTCCGGACTTAACAAGCATCCAGAAACATGTATTGTACTGATTATTGATGTGGCCTGCCAAACGAAAACATAAGAGAACAGTGAGACTACTCGTATATTGAGGTTACCGTTTCGCAAATATATAGATGATTCCAAGTAATTTCTCAGACAGTGTTGTACTCACAGTCAACTTGCCTCCAGGCCAGATAATCCAATAGAATATTGTATGTTGGATAGCATACAGCTCGTCCATCGAATGATGGAGGGTACTTCAACTCTTTGTGAGGGAAAAATTCTCCCCATTGTAACACATATGTGGATGTAAAGAAGGATGTGACTGCAGATATTATCTTACTGCAATGCAGTATTAGAAATTAAGACAAGAAAATTAGGGAGATAGGGCCAAAAGTGTAACGGAAAGAGAAATTTAGTTTAACCTGGATTGTCTTTTGTAGAGCTCGGATTCTTTCTTCAAAACAAAGCTGTAATCGATGCTGAACTTAATTAATTTCTAAGATATGTAAAAGCTGAGATAAAGAGTTTGAGACTTGAGAAATAGAGACCTGTACTCATCACTGACACCATAGGCAAAGTGAATATCCTCAAACTCCTCAAGAACAGCCACTGCACATGAATTCATAAGTTTCAGAGCTTTCTCATCATTTGGCTTCTCAAATTCATGAACGTCAGAAAATCTATCAAAATCCAAGCAAGCTGCATGAGTTTCATTTCCAACATAGAACACTGGTAGTCGATAATAATATGAATTCAAATATCAGAATATGCCCTAGACAAAAGCGACCATAAGACAACATAAGAAAACTGAACAGGCCAGCCAAAGAAGTATATAATTTCATAAAATAGCTGAATCTTATGGAGCACAAGGAGTTTACTAGTCTAAGGAACACAAGGAGTTTACTAGTCTAAGGTTCCAATGCAATTAAAAATCTGACAAAGTTCTAAGAAATTAAGATGATAAGCTAAAAAAAATTACCTGTGAAAATGACAGCCATCAATCCTAACCACGACCCAAGTTAAAGGTAACAACTTGTTCTCAAACTGAAACGACCTAATAAAGTCTGGTTCAATTTTCCCAATGTCTTTCGTGAAGTGGCCAAGATCATTATATAGGGAAGGCTGCTCATTCCAAAAGTTTATTCCGGAAATATTCTCTGAATGTATAAAAACAGCCTTTCTCCTCAATCTTTTTACAGGATTGCCATTCTCATCATGCTTTACAGTTTCTTCCACCTAAATGAAGTTAAATAAAGCATGTCATATTGGAAATATACAATGTCTTAGGTATATAACATCAAGCAAATTTATGATGAACATCACAGATGCAATGACAAGAGAAGATCTGACTCTTTACCATATTGATCAGCTAGACACATCAGTTTTAAACGTGAATATCAACCAAGCTGACGTAATAGTCTTCCACACATGACCAGATTTTACAAGGGTTCAGACAACTGTAATTTGCAAATTACAATGTGTAAGCCTAAACGTACATGTGCACAAACAATATTGTTTAACAAACTATGATAACTAACCTTCATAGAGACTCAACTTATAACTGGAAGATCTATATATCTAAATTCATAGATAGCACATATGAAATCAAGTGTTGTATATATAATTTCCACCAAAAGATATAAACTATCACCTTTTTCTTGAAAAGACAAGATCCTTGGCGAAACAATTCAGGAAGCGTTTTGTAGTTGATACCAAAATTCTGAAACAGAAGCTCATTTTTCTGCTGTTTTTGTGTATCCTGCAGGTACCCAATGAAAATAGACATAGTGTGAATCAAAGAACGACATATAATTACTAGGCATGAAACTAGGCTTAAGAAGGTATTTTGACATCTGTATAAGAAATAATAGCAATAGTCGTAGTATTACACACATTCCATGACAAGAAAAACACGAACAAACACACCTTTAGAACCTCTTGTGCTTCACTTATGCTCTTTCCACTTTTAACTAACATCCAAAAACAAGTGTCATACTGATTATTGGCGTGGCCTGCAACCAAGAAGTGGAAGTTGTTAGAAGTATAAATAATATCGAAAACATAAATGACCATGAATGTGAGTTGAGTACAATATTTAAGATGTCAGAATGTCTTACAGTCCTGTTGCCTCCAGGCGAGATAAGCTTGAAGAACCTCTGCTGATGCACAACTTACAACTTTGGAAGTGAAGGAAGGAGCATATTCTAATTTCTTTTGGGGAAAGAACTCTTTCCATTTTGCTACATAAACTGCAGCAAAGAACGAAGCTACCAAGGACAAAATCTTACTGCATATCAACAAAAAAAAAAAAAAAAGTAAAAAAAAACTATGATTCAAACAGATTCTTCAAGTAAAAAAACTCTTCTGAAAAACAAAAAAAAAGTATCCATAAAATTGTAATGGAATCAATCAATACCTGGCTCGTCTCTGGTAGAATCTTGATGTTTTCTTGAATACAAAGCTAGAGAAGACATGGAAATCAGTTAGAAGCTTTGTACATGATCAATACAAGTAGTGCTAAAATCTAAAAGATATTATAAAAAAGTCAAAGAAGTAAAATTCTCGGGGACCTGTATTCGTCACTGTATCCATACGCAAAGATAATGTCGGGAAACTCTTCCAAAACCGCAGCAGAACATGAATTCATCAGACTGAGTGCTGTTTCATCATTAGGCTTCTCAAACTCATGAACTTGAGAAAATCTATAGTCATCAAATAACACAGAAATATAAATACGCATAGGGCATACATACATACATACTCCTTCATCAATGTTTTTCAGTTCCAGGAACAATGTGAAACACACTGATAACTAGATGTTCATAAACCGAATCCTGAAAATTGCAATCAAAGAGCATCACAAACTGACATTCTTATAGAACATTGATTGATTGATAGATTTGGTGGTAAAGTCATCATCATCATCATCATCGATTCATCAGCCCATAGCCGTCAATTAACAAAATGAATAAAAAAAAGCGAGAAAATCATAATATACCTAGAAAAATCACGACCATCGATTCGAACAACCATCAAGTTAGGAAGCATGACCTCGTCCTCCAATTCGAATGACTTCACATACTCGTATTTGCTATTCGCCATTTTTCTCTGAGATTCAAAGACGATACTATCTCTCTCTGCTTCTTTCTTTCTTCGTTGACTCTACTCTCTCCAGTCTCCACCTTTGGAGCTTCTTTCTTCTTTTAATTTTTTGTGTTACACGAAAATCCCCAGTACTGTAATCGAACCGGAGCTACCTAAACCGAGATCTGAGCCGGTTCGTTAATCCAAATTTGCTTAACCGGGGCTCTCCAGTTCAGTTTTGTAACTGTAAATTTGTTTAACCGGGGCTCGCAATTCCTCTTGGTCACCACAACTCCAACGACTACGAATCGAAGCTTCAAAATTGCTTAATCAGAGAGATAGAGATTCTATGTTCGATTAAATCAGATACATAGAGAGATGAAACCAGTTTTTGTCGCCAAGAGATTGTGAATTGGAGAAGAGGAAGAGTTTTTGTGTGACCCACGATCAGAATCGTTCTTCTGAAGAAAAAAAATATGGTGACACGTTCGGTGTCTTTAAACGTGATGAAGATGCCTTTTCCATTGGGTCGAACCGGTCAGTTTCTTTTTTGCTAATAAATTTCATACAACCGAATAACATTCTAAATCGGCCTGATTTTAAACCAATTTTGTCAGCAATATGCCTAGTTTCCTGAGTGAGTCTCGCATTGGCCCATAATGATTTACATACGTTCTTATCAAACTTGCAACAAAAACAGAGACGGGCATCTCCAAATATCTGAGAATTATTTCTAAAGCTTTTGTGCTTATGGATCTAATATCATCTTATTTAAGCCTATTAAAACAGTAGAATCTTCATCTCAATAAACTACCACTATCTTAGCTAGTACTACTATACCCTACATGCTACAGTACACTGTAACAAAACTTGTTGTAATAGCTCGGTGTGCAGATTAAAACGACCACATCCAATTACCTACACTGTATCAAACTCTGTAGATGAATCAGAGCACCCAACATATAAAGTTTCCTGTCACTTCTTAGAATGAGGCAAGGATCCTCACCTTTTTCAATTCTGGAAAACTTGAATACACAGAATTGACTTCTGGGAACGCTAAGAGCTTAACTCAGCTTGTATTTTCTTCTTTTACAACACTTTTAAGTTTACCCTCCTTCTGTGGGTTTTTTCTTTTTGCTTGAATATGATGCACAAATGCAGCTACTATAACATGGAGCTTTGGAGGAGGCTTGCTTGTTGAAGAGGCATTGTGACCAGCATCCTTTAGAGCTTTCGTAACAAGCTTTTGGGATTTCTGGAAGTGCATATTACACAGTGCAGGAACAGTCGACGCTAGTGTTGGTTTTCCACAAAGTAATGGTCCTGCTGGAGCTCTGAGATGTATGTACAAAGCAGAGTTGGGAGAGAAACTTCTTAAAATAACATCATATATGGTTATTATAAATCACCATACAAAATAAAATGTATATGAAACCCAATCTGAGAATGATAATGTATCAATCTGATATCTAGGTACTCTTTTGTTACAACCACAGTAGGACTGCTGCAACTCAATTACATTTTCATCCTGGAACTCAATTTGTAAAGATGATCTAGTTATGCTAATACTCACAATCCTAACTCTTTTACAAATACACATCGACTGAGACAACTTCAAGCATCTGTGTCAGTTATGTATCTCAACCAGGATAACACAACACATCAATCAAGGTTGGCAAATACAGAATCTATAAATGGATAACTATTTCGGTGTCCAAAAACTAAAATTTTTCCCAGTCCCTACAAAAAACCTTGAAACGGAGCTAAGTGACAATCCCAAATCCCTTCTGCAAACTCGAATTAAATCAAGAAACATCTCTCGGTTTGGCTCACTACTTCACACAATCTAATTCCCGATTTAAACTCATCATCACTGCATCATCTTAACGCAGCTAAAACATGTAAAGATCATAACTTGAAGCCTAGTTTATGAGAAATTACAAAACTAGAGAAAGGGGAAATGGAAACAAACCGTTTTATAACGTTAGTACAACCAGTGTAGAGCTTCTGCTTACTATCCTTGAGAATATGAAGCTGACAATACTTGGTAAGCGCCATAGCTTTAGCTTTGCAACCATACATACAACTCCCACAATTACTATTCGCATACTGATCAGTCTTAACACCATCATTGTTGTTAGTACCATTGTCTCCACTACCTTCAACAGCATCACCATCTCCCTCTTGACCAATCCTCCGTCTCTTATTCGATTGACTATGTTCGTCCTTGAACGGACTACTCCCATACTTCCACCAGTAATCTCTGTGTTGCCCCTTTAGATCCTCCATTAAAGCCCAATAATGGTCTCTGTAACACTTGGCGAGCTGCTTAAGGTTGTGCGATCGGCGTCGGAGAAGCTCCGGGCGGGTTAGGTGACTGGAGCGTGTGAAGATTTCATCTTCTTGTGACATCGCGATTGGTGAATCCGAAGTCGATGGTAAGACGTTTGTGCTAGGGTTAGGGTTACGAATTTGGGGTTCGGATGAGGTGGAAGCCACGGCGGTGGAAGATGCAGCGGCGGATGAAGACGTTGGAGGCCTTGGTGGTTTCGAGGTGGAAGGGTTTTGTTGACTGTTCTTGGAAGCTGCTGACGCCATCGCCGTCGTCGGAAAATGACAGAGCTTTCAAAATCAGTCGGGAAATGAAATTACTAATTTGCTTAAAAAAAATATAAGCACTTAAATTTTTAAAAGCCCATTAGTTGTTTATTGGGCCGAATGAATCAACAAATAAGCCCAAGTTTAAATAGATGTGAAACCTGAGTTTTCAGAATTAGGTCAATATAAATACTAAATCTGATAATGAACACGAGCTTGCTTCACCGATCCTCTCTTTGAGATAACTGCAACATTTAGGGTTTCAGAGATCGGCTGAGTTTGACATTCACAAATATGGCGACTCAAATTAGCAAGAAGAGAAAGGTGAATTTGTGATTTCATTTTCTTGCATTCATTTATCAATGGATTAGTCTTGCTTTGCTATGTGTGTTGTAACTGATTTTGGTTATTGTGTATGTAGTTTGTAGCGGATGGTGTGTTCTACGCTGAATTGAATGAGGTTCTCACTAGAGAGCTTGCAGAGGATGGTTACTCTGGTGTTGAGGTTAGGGTTACTCCAATGAGGACTGAGATTATCATCAGAGCTACCCGTACTCAGAACGTTCTCGGTATGTTATTGATTGATTGATTGATCTTTATTGCATTTCGAATTAGGAGAGCTGTTTTGAGATCTGATATCAAAGTGGAAATGTTTTTTGGGTTTTAAAAGGTGAGAAGGGGAGGAGAATTAGGGAATTGACATCGCTTGTTCAGAAGAGGTTCAAGTTTCCTCAAGACAGTGTTGAGCTTTATGCTGAAAAGGTTAACAACAGAGGTCTCTGTGCCATTGCTCAGGCTGAGTCTCTACGTTACAAACTTCTCGGTGGTCTTGCTGTTCGTAGGTACGACCATTTCTGTTGTATTTTTTTGATTAGACATAGTGATTGAGACTGTTATTGAGCTTTTTGTTTAGCTTACTTGGTCTTGTAAGCATTTTACCGAACCTAATAGTTAAAATGTATAGTATATAACTGTAATTGTATTTCTCTGTGTGGTATCTTAAAATGCACTCGCTTTATGGTACTTGTGTTATTTGTGTGTTTCGATCTACTGTCTAGGTCCCATCTCCCAGCATCTCTTGTTTCACTCTTGAACTTCTC
Source organism: Camelina laxa (assembly GCA_024034495.1). Classification (NCBI taxonomy): domain Eukaryota; kingdom Viridiplantae; phylum Streptophyta; class Magnoliopsida; order Brassicales; family Brassicaceae; genus Camelina; species Camelina laxa. The sequence continues at coordinate 28,021,859 of CM043883.1, forward strand.
ATCCCCGAGATGTTTATAGTACTGCAATGGTTATTTTCTTGTACAGGGCCTGTTATGGTGTTTTGAGATTTGTTATGGAGAGTGGAGCTAAGGGATGCGAGGTCATCGTGAGTGGAAAGCTCCGTGCTGCACGTGCTAAGTCGATGAAGTTCAAGGATGGTTACATGGTTTCATCTGGTCAACCTACTAAGGAGTACATTGACTCTGCAGTGAGACATGTTTTGCTTAGACAGGTAAGTTTCTTCCCGATGTTCATAAAGTGAATAAGTGATTCAGCAATGTGTCCAATCTAAGTCTGGTTAAACTGCATATGCAGGGTGTGTTGGGAATCAAGGTTAAGGTTATGCTTGATTGGGACCCTAAGGGCATTAATGGACCAAAGACACCATTGCCTGATGTTGTGATCATTCATGCTCCTAAAGAAGACGATGTCCACTATGCCTCTGCTCAGGTTGCTGCCCCAGCTGCTCTTTTGCCAGAGACTCCACTCACAGCCGTAGATTACCCTGCGATGGTTCCTCCAGTGGCCTAGAGAAGACTCTTTTTACTATTACTCCATGGGATTTTGATCTTTTTGTTATAACTTTTATGCCTCTTTTGACAGTCACTAGTCGTATCTCTTATATCCTCGAAGCAGACAAGTTTTTCCTCATGTTGTTTCTAAACTTGTGTCAAGTTTTCTGGAGGTTGAAATGTTTTGAGTTCCATGATTATGTTAGTCTCAAATATGGTGTGTACAAATAAAGTCACAGGGTAAATTACTTTATTTGCTCAAAACATTTATTCGAACATAACAAGAAAACTCAATACTTGAAGCTTTCATTAAGTAGTCGTTTATGTTTTTACAAAAGGGTAAAGCTCGTACCTAAAAGTACAACTAGGATTCAAAACTCTTCCTCCTTGTTTACCGTTGCAGCATTTTGGAAGCTTCGCTATAACCGAATCCAAACACACACTGCAGTTTTTAACCGATAAGTCTTGTGTACACTGCATCATTCCATACAATTTCATTGTCCCTACACTTTCCTCGGCGATCGCATACATGTAGTCTCTTGTATAGGGCTTTTGTTCTTTACGAATTGCTTTCTCCTTCAGCTTATATAGGAGAGCCCTCGTGTTCTTGTTGAACAACTTTGCATTGGCGCCGCTCACATCTTTAGCATTGTGCAAATACAAATAGTGCTTGTTATCGATCTTCTGATAGGTATAGATCGTAGAAATGTAGAGAAAACAGTTGTCGTACCATATGATTCTCCCTTTGTTGTTCGGACATTTCCTAAGAATCTGTCACATTTGTTACAATGTTATATATATCAAAATCAATGAACTATTGTCTTTTTGTTCTGTATTATATGTACTTCTTTTTGTACAACCAACTGAAGCGTGACATCTAATAGATAATATTGAAATGACGTTACCCCAGAGAAGGCGGTAAGGAGGCAAGAGCGGCACTCGGATTCAGAGGCATCGCCCCGACACTGAGCCTTGATGTAGAAGGTATTGGGACCCTCACCACCTACACCGTGGATGAAACCGTAGTCTAGATAATTGCTAATCGAATAGTCGAGGTGACGTTTGAGTTCGCTCTCATATGAACTCTCCGGCTTGTATGTCCCTTCAGTTTTGATGCATATGTGTTGCAGATACGAATTGGTCTGGTTTAGAGACAAAACACTGTGGAAAAAGGGAGTTGCAAGGCCACCACGGCTAAGATAGAGATTGATAAAGAGGATGGAGACATATCTCGTGTTAGATATTTTTGATATTAGTTTGTAGAGAAAAAGGTCTCTAGTCTTTTAACTGACAGGAGAAAGGAATTTTTGGTTTGAGACTTGGTCTTTACGGCGAGGGAAAAGGAGGACCGATGAAAAAGTCAAAGTTGAAAAATGTTTGAAACTATTAAAATCTGAATTTACTCGAACATTAAAATTTCAATTTGTCCTAACCTTCAAAATATAGCTTCGTAGATTGCATCACCATTCATCACAGCTGTTAGTTAATCAGAACTATACACTATAAGTCTATAACTATAAACCTCCATGCCATAAAAATATACATTATAACGTGCGGACCTAATGTATAGGCCAGGCAGATTATTGTGATATACTCGATTAACATGCAGGCCAAGAAACTGAATGAATTATAAATTTATGACTAAATTTGATTTGGTTGGAATTAACACATCCTGTTGGAGAGGATAAAGAATATGACAGAAAAGCAAAGAAGAGGACATGTATTGAGTTATGTTTTAAGCTCAGGCTTGCTGTCTTAAAGGACGTGTATCGATTTCTTGATTGGAAGGTCGATAAACTACGTAGGTGCTATCAGTTGAAAAGTAGCCTGGATTGAAACATTTTGCTCCCCCAATATTACAATCCTTTTGCTCACTCTTGTCACCTAATACTATCGGTTTCCAAACAACAATAAGCCTTTTATCGTGCTACCAAACTAGGTGGAATAATACAATCTTTATAATAAGAAGGTTTAAGAGAGTAAACCGTGTGAGGAGTTGGATATAGTTGTAGACAGTGATCATAGTTCCAAATGATGGGTTGAACAAAGAGAGGTAGAGGACATAGATGGCTCTGATGAATCAATGTGGAGACAAGCTGAACCAACACAATTTCACAAGTTTTTAGATTAGTCGAAGAAACTGTAAAATCAAAAGTTGGAAACTAATGGAGACAAGAGATGTGTTTACATGATCAAAGGGGTCAGTAGATTCTTCTAAGAAAGGAGTTATTAAGCATGAACGGCTCATCCAGTACAGAAGGTCTTGCCGGAAGAACACAATCTCCTTGTTGTAGAACTTTAGTCTGCATTTTTACAAATACAAGATCATTGCTGCAGCTTCTGTGTTCTAATAATAGAGAGTTCACACGCAGAATAGAAAACTTTTACCTGCAAGGGTTGCTTGAAAATATCGCATTAGGAAGAACTTCCCGAAGCTCTTCGGTTAAATACTCTGGTAAACCGCATCTTGGCAAGACTGTCGAAGGACCTGTCAGATATAATGAGTTTTTATTATTCATGTCACCTCATGGTGAACCTTGGCTTTATTTAGATGGTGATTGAGATGATACCTGCGTCATGGGGACCTGGAATGAATAAAAACCTACTGTTTGCTTTTAGTTTTGGATGGATTTCAATCATTCTCCCAAGTTTACCAAACTGCTGCCTGAAAATGAAATGTATGCATTTAAGAATAGATTTTTAATGACAATTGTAGAGTTCTAGCTAAAATGATCCCTTTACCTAAGACTTGAATAAGAAGCAAACGATATGTTGCATGGGCGAGAACAAAAGTTTCCCATGAAAACAAACAAAGAGGGCACTGTCTCCAAACTTTCAAAACGATTAAGAACCGTTTCCAGCTTCCCGAGAACCTTTCATTATTACAGACAACACATTTTGGCAGATCAATCAGTTCTCTCTTTAAGCATACGAGGAGGCAACATCACTATGATTGATGCAAAAAAATACAGTAGTTAGTACTCCAACTCACCTCTTCGTCATCCAGCCATATGTCAGACAATATGACAAATGTGTCATTCACCGGTCGTCGGCAAGTCTAATCTGTGATCAGAGGCAAAGAAAACATATTTATTTCTGCTGTGACTTACTTATGTTGTAAGGTAATCGGACAGGAAATTTACAACTTCCTCAATCCAGAAGAACAAACGAGGAGTCTCAGGATTACCATATCTTGTTTGGTTGGCCTGCCACATCCGAAAAAATCGTTGTCACGATGTATCCTTAATGTTTTATCCCTGTCTTCTGAAGGAGGAAATCCACATGCAATCACCTTTACCAAACACATGAGAAAAAAAAGAGTTAGTCAAAAAATGTATTTTGAACCTTTCAAAGGTTCTCATTAACATTGTTTTAGATCTGTTACAGTCCATCATCATTCCACTCACGGGAACATACATTTGTATATTCCATTGAGTCTATTTATCTAAGTGTGTTTTTGGTGACTTGTGTATGTATGAGATTGGTAACAGAGAAGACCATACGCAGGACTAATTAGTTCTATGTTCCCACCAATAACTAACATGTTAATATCAAGATTAAAAAATCGTAGATCCTATGAATGTGGACTTAAGCATGCCAAAAAGATGCCGTTGTGCATTTCACCTTGTGCCAAAATTATAGTATTCTCTGTGAAAAATCATGTGGTTATCTTGTACTTGATTGTCAAAGAAAAAGTAGACATAAAGCAATTCTTTAGGCTATATATGCCTTTATAAAAAAGTCCAGATTTTGCAGATAAATGTCCATCTCTACAGAAGCTGAAAGGTCTTCAAGGTAGAAATGTCCATCTTCCAACTGTGATATCATATCAAGCCCATCACCCATGTCTTTCCCTTTTCAATTGCTAGAGATTGGATTGAAGATATCTACAAGAAAGAACATGCAACAACAAACTCCTTAATTCTTCACAAAAAGTAAACAACACACAAACACATTTAATGACAGGAAAGTAAGACAGCAACCTCACGCTTCTTAAGATGGGGCATATCAGGATCAAATACTGGCCTAGAAAAAGAATCAGCGCGAGAAACTCTCTGAGACAGCAACCTGAATCTTTCCCTGTATATATTTGTTTTTGCAGAAGCCTCACCGTGAACAGGCAAATTACTCTCATGCCTGAAATCAATTATACTTCAATAAGCACATCAACATTGACATCGATCTCTACCAAAGGCACGTGAGGGGGACATGAATTGGTAGAAGCCGGCTTACTCGATGAAACGCTTATTAACAACATCATATCGAAATTTTGGAACCAGAAAGACGTTTTAGATGACCGCCAAGGAATAAACAGAGGTGGTAGTTTCATCTGTTGCCGCTTCTTTTATCACGTTTCGAATTGTTTCCACATCGAGTGTAGATGAACCTGCAACGTCATTTTCAAAAAATCGCAACCTGTATATATGAGAATCTCTCTAGTCGTCGATGAATACTCTCTAACTAGGAATATCTATAGATAAAGAGGGAGATCAGGGGGATACGCGATTCTTGCTGGAGGCGATTGAGAAGGAGTTCGATATCTTTATCGGGGAAGTCTTCAATCATATCTAGGGCATCGGTTTTGAGGCGGTACCTTCTCAATCCGAATTGCTTCTGTATCTCTCTCCTCCTCCTCCTCGTACGCTGACGCTCTCTCATCCTCTCGCAGCCTCTTCTTCTTCTTCTTTTTTTTTTGCTTTCTTCTGAATCTCTGACTTCTGAAAATTTCCAACTCGGCGGGAAAACGAATATCGTAAGAAATCTTTTGATTTTTCTAATATATTATTATTATTGCCCCTCCAGCGACAGTGAAGCTAAACCGGTTCACATTTCATTTCCGGTTAAATCGACGTTTTAACCATATCTGAAGACTGAAGTAGATGGGAACCTTAAGAAGAATATGTTACAGGAGTCGAGTCCTTTCCCAAAAAGATATACTTTTCACCATATCAAAATCAGTGACCAACTCCTATAGAGAAGCCTGGAATTATAAATGGCTTTACAATAAGAGTCACTATGACCAGTGTAATTACTTACTCACTAATGAGTCTCTGTACAAAAAAAATGGAATGTGGCAGAGCTAAACAACATATGCTCTCAGTTTAAGGAGCTACAACATTTGCAACTATTTTCTTAGTTTTTAGTCAAGCTTATTATTTATTCGGTCCAGTCGATTACTTCACAACGAGGAACATATATTTTTGACTGTTGTTCTTCAGCTTCTGTATCATTCACAACACCTCGACAACCTTGGAAGCCACATGAACATGAAAGGCGCTCACCGATTGAAAAGAACCTGTAAATTTTACAAGATCAGCGGCAGTAGGAAGTATGATTATAGAATCTCTCAGATGACTTAAAGGGCAAAAAAATGTGAAACCTATAGTCATAGGTCAGCTCCTCCCACTTGGGGATATCCCTCTTTGCGAAAATGATAATGTGCTCCTCTCCATTAACAGTGATGACTCTTGAATAGCAATTGGGCTGCATAAGAGTAATGCAATAAATGCTTAGTTCTTTTGTTTGCTGATGCTAACCAAATTGAATACAAGCAACTAAGTTTAACGGATCATAGTCGTACCACGCAGGAATGATTAATCAGGTGGGCAATGCTTCCTGCCCTTGTAGCATCTATGACTCGCTTATCATCAATTCTAAACATGTAAGTCCCTGCACCCTATATCACATAAGAAAGATTTTGTTTTTCTCAGTTATTGATTCACTCACCGGCATCCAAGATTTATTAATACTACTAAGGGAATGCTATGTAAGAATATTGCTGGAATAAAAAGAAAACATTTAATCCGACTAATTGTTCCTTTACTGTTTAATGGATCTTCCATCTAGCACCAAACTGTAGAAAGTTAGTAAATACTTACCACCATTGAATTGTAGATAAGACGTTCTCTTTTGTCAGCTATAGACGGTCTAACAAGTTCTCCCGTGTATTCAATCATCTGCACAGAACTCATAAAACGTTTTCATGAGTGACACTTTCCAAATATGGAATGTCCAGCTCTAGTTTAGTATCCTCACCATATCTCCGGCCCTGTGCGGAAGCTTTGCAAAGATGCCAAAACCATGAATTCCTGATTTCCCTGAAATAGCAGGGGGAAAACAAAAATTAGGAGAAAAAGAAGAATTCCAAAGGAACTTAGCTATCTTTTAAGATTTACTGATAACTAAAGACGAGTGAATGCTTACCAAATGCTAATCTCTTCCTGTATGTTTCCTTCATGTATCTATATTTCTCGGCCATAGAAAGAATGTTGCTTGGAGGATTCATCTGTGACACCTTGGATCCGTGAAAGCATTCAAAAGTTGAAAACTCAAGTCTAGAGTAACCACCAATAACATATGGCTTATTCTCAACAAATAGCCGCTTTGAAGAAGCAGCAGCAAGAGCTTCAGGTTCCTTCCGCCCCCTTCTGCCAAAACAATTATAAGGCTCTGCAACAATATACGGAAATTATGTCAAGTTTCTCATCTAAAATTGAATAAAATGCATGAGACTAAAATTGTGTATCAAATATAAAAAGATGCTTGTATAGAAAATAAGAAACTACTATGTCAAGTGGATATGTGAGAACATGAAAGTGAACAAAATACACATGGGCCATATGCGAGGTAAAAGAATAATGAGGAAAATAATCCTATCTTGAAATTGGGGTGTGAATCAAAATTTTAATCCTAGCATGTAGCTACATACCAGTCCGAGCACAGCCAGATGGATTAGGTGGTGGGAGATACTCGGAAGTTTTATGAGTAACGGATTTGATTCTGTCTTCTGATCCTAGGCAGGCAGTTGATGTTTGTCGATGCCTTTTGCAGAATGATAGCATGCGAATACACTGATCTGCTTCTTCATCCTCCACTGATAGAAGAAAATTTCTGTCCTCATTCTCAAGCTACATGGACAGTCAGAAAAGCCATAACCAATTAGAAACATCTCTTTTGTGGGTTTGCTGTGTTTGAATACATGTGTGCAAGTATAAATGCAAAATTTTCTGTCTGTAAGATATGGAAAGTACCTCAACACAGAGACCAGCAGCTCGCGCGCAGAGTGGATGATATGCCACACGACAAGAAATGTTTGAACACTGAAAATATAGGCATTTAAAATTATTTATATTAACCCTTGGTTGCCTTTGACTGTAAAAATGGCATGCACAGTCGTTTAAATGATCTATGTCGTGACCAGATTCCATTATTCAGAACATACAGGAGATAAATGGCAAACATAACTGTAACTTCAGCAAATAAATTGATATTCTGTAAAATGGTTTACAGGAATGATTAGAAATTATGCTACATTTTTTCTACTAAATACCAGTTACATTGGCAGCATTGTTGTCAGGCAATTTCAACTAGATTACTAATCTATGTGTATAGAGCAGACTTCATTAGAATGATTCAGTTTTCTCTTAACATAGAACGAATTCTTACTTGGATACAAGCTCCATAAGATACCCCACAGATGGTGCACATTAATTTCCAGCGATCCTAGTTTTAAGAGTTAGGGAAAAGAGGAAGAGGGATAAGAGTTTGGAAAAGATCATAGTACCAAGGTAAAGCAAGCTGAAAGAAAATGAGTACATACCTTACTGACTTTATCCACCCCATCAATCGGTTCCATCTTCTTGACATCAGATAAACATGTTTCTGAATAAAATAACAAGTTTAATTTGTAAGAAGGAAAGTAATACGGCGTCCTATTCTTCAGTAGAAAGCAGACTTATACAGAACAACAAATCATTAAGATTGAACCTGGGATCCATATAGCACAAGCCAGATGAGCCCAGCGCCCATTAGTTGTCGGCTTCATAGCACCCCCTAAAAGAAGTTTCAATTATTCACTAATGAAAGCACATAAAGACTCCATAAACCAAATGGTACGGTAAAATTACCTACTACAGGACAAAGACAACACCGTGGAGGTATTTCAGGAGCGCCAGGACGACATAAGTTGCATAACCACAAAGCACCATCACAGGGTTCTAGCTCTCCATAACAATTAGCATGGACCTAGTAGTGGACCAGAAATTTCAAAGTTGATTCATACCCAAGAGAAAGAAGGAGAATAAGGTACTATAGAGTATACATCTAAGAGATATATGATAGCCAAAAAAGCTCAGAACATGAACAATACCATCATTCTACATTTATCACATTGCAGGAACAAATTGTTCTCATACTCCTGCAGATAAAAAATATATATATATCAGAACTTATTAAAGAGCAAAAATTTGAAATCTCATGAGAAACAAAAAAAAAAAAAAATGCACCCTTTACCTCATCCATGTGGCAGACATTGCACTTATCGAGATCTTTCCAATCAACACGGACAGGTCGGTAACCACTAGGCTGATTTTGATGCTTTCCCAAACTATATTTGCACATGGAAACATTGGACGATTGTCTGGATTTTGATAAATCCTGCTAGGTAATGGTTTATTAGGGCACATATTAAGTGTAGTCACTAGCAGCAATGGTATAAATCAGGGAGCATTCACAAAGCAGTACAAAGAGAATTAATCATAAAAGTCTGCAAAAACTAGCAACCATCTTGATAGGTATCTGCCTCATGAAATAATAAAAAGTGATATGTTCTACAAAATGTGTTTCGCTATAAAGACTCCAGCACAAAACTTTACTCTTTAGTTACACTAGAAGCACAAAAATTTCTTACAATCAATATACCAAATGCACATATTTCATCCTGAGAAACTCTCTGTAATTACTTGTGAAGCTTCAAATAAGAACTGTAAATTTAATTCTTACAATTTTCTTACGGAAGAGAAAGCAACCGGCAACCGTAACAATTAAGAAAAGAAGCCATAGTCACTAGACAGAAATGATTATTTCGTAGGTGACGTAAGTGTCGTCTCATTAATGAATATGTGATTCTAACATGCTTTTGGATGGAACTAGCGAATTAGGTTACCACACCAACCAATTAGCAAAGAACTGCATAGAAAAATTTACAGCATTTATGGTCTGAGAAGAAAACTTGGTTCTGTGCATCAAACATTCATATGAACATAACTGAGACCCGCTTATACGTTTTAGAGACAAAACAAAACAAAAGTCAGGGTACCAGAAAACACATGCACACCACTACAATAATTTTACATGCAACGACAAGATACCTGTACAAGTTTAATGACTTCCGGATTGGAGAGACCAAACATATCTGTACCAGATCCATTTAGCTCCTCACCCAAAATATTAGGACTGTCAATAGTATTCTGGACCTTTTTTATCCTGTTATAAATTTTGTTCCAGCAGGCAGATGGAGTAGGCCCTTTGAACTGAAAAAAAATTAGTTACCGATGTTAGCCAGAAGTAGAGTTTTGACCTGAAAACTTCAAGAAAACAGATACTAATAGATATGTTTAACTCACCTGCTCTCCACTATCTGCGGTTACTCTAAAAAGAGGGCGAGTCTTTGACTCGGCATCTCTGAGCACTTCCATCTTGTACAAGGCAGGTGAACTATGATCTGCTAATAACAAATAACAACAACCCATTGAAGAACTAATCTCAATATTTAATATGGAAAAATACCTGATTTACAAGGAAAAGCCAAAAACTGACTAAACAAATAACCTTTTAGTGATGTGAACTTTCTCATCGCAGTATACCCTTCAGGCCAAATATGATTCTCATCCTTGAAAAACTGAGAGTCTGTCACAACCTTTCCTGTAAGACAAGTCATACGCCTATATGTTATCAATGGAATTCATCCCTATAGCCAACTTAAAATAATGAACCATAGAGAATAACAGATTATACACCATACTTATAAGTTTCAAGCTTTACCAATATTTATTATTCGCAGATCCCCTATTGTATACTGTAAATCTACTTGTTCTGTTGGTCTCAACCACACTTCTCCATCATTAAGAATATCACCACCCGAGTTTCCCTCTTCTGTACTATCAGCCATATTGGAATCAGCTCCCTTTTGAAGTTGACTCATCCTTTCTGGAAGCCTATGTTCCTTCAGATACCTGGGTGAGGCAAAATAACAGAAATTTGTGGACAAGCAACATTCAGGTTTCAAGAAACATCGGGAAGAAATGATTGGTCTAGCTGTTAATGCAACGTGTACTGGAAAGTCAGAAAAGCAGAATGGCAAAGAAAAGCGAGAGGGACTTGCATTTTTGCTTCCTGCATGCCCTCTTCAAACCGAGGTTGTTTGCACTTCAGGTGAGATGACGAAAGAAGCCCTTTGATAAATGAGATTGCTTGCTTTACTTTTATTCTATAAAACCAAATGATGTTAACTTCAGTTTGATAATGTGTAACATTGATCTCAGCATATCAGTAGCTACACGAGATATTTAAATATTTAGGAAACACTGACTAACCTAGCAAAATCATGAGTGCCAAAAAATTGGACCAAGAGTGATCCTCCTCCAGATACCTTGTTGTTTAGACCTTTCCGCTCTCCGATAACGGATTCGTCTACAATAACTGCTGGCCACATAGCATGACCTGTCCGAATAGGAAAGCAAATGCGGTTCTATGGAAGTCAGTATGTAGTTTTCTTTGTCTATATGCCTTGTTGGCATAAACAGGGGGTTTTATAAAATGGAGGAAAACAGTTTAGTACAAACCAGCTAGTTTTGCCCATACAATGTCTCCAGGCTCAAAATCTTGGCATCCATCCAAAGTAGCTGCCAATACAACCATCTCATCGTAATCACGACCACCAACAGTCACATTACTAGTACAAAACTTCAGATGTAACTGCTCCATCTCTTCACGAGAAATCAAAAATTTGATCATTTCACGATCAAGAACTATATGCTCATCATATCCATCCTCATATTCAACCTAAAGAAGCAATTTAACCACTGTTAGAGGAACAAGCTTTTACATACTACATAGCTCACAAAACTACCCAACTCAGAACTCAAGTAGAGTAGAGAACTACTTACAGTATGACGCTTTTTCTCTGCACTGTATCCAGCAATAGAACCTTCATACCAAAGAGCATCCAGCGGCCAAAAAACCTAGGGATTAAACGACAATCAATTGTTATGATCTCCCCTTTAGAAAATAGTGGAATGCAATAGCTTAAAGTGGACAAGACAATTGTCTAGTTAAAACACTTGCCTTGCATTGCAGCCCTATGAAACTTGTAGGATCCACACCATCATAACTCAACCTGCCACATCAAAACTCCATCATACAAGACCAAGAAAACAAGTAGCCTGTCCACTAACAATAAAAGGTCAACAGATTCAAAGTCTGAACTAAGGAAATCATCAGTGCAAAAACAACAGCTCGGAAAAGACCACACAATTTCCAAAGTCCATGGCTTTCAACAATTAAAGAGATGATAGGTAGACCCTAACCTGACCCATTTCTTAGCTGAACGCGCCTTGTCCAGATTCTTGATAGAAGTGCCGTTCCTTCGGGATGATCCATTTTGCTTATCTCCACTATTCTTACACCTTCTTAAACCAATTGAATCCACACTTAATTTCCCCAACTCGCAATTACCAATCTTCTTTCTTTTCTTCTCCTCAAAACAAGTAATTTCATCAAGATCCACGCTTTCACTCTTCACATCCACCGCCTGACCTAGTAAATACTCCTTCCGCGGTCTCTTACGGCGGCGATAGTAAACGCGAACAATCTCAGGACGCTGAGTCCGCAACTTGTAATCATCCAAACGACAACAATCGGCACTAGCACTCACACCGCTACCTTCAACATCAAATTGCTCAATCATCGGAAGCTTCTGGGCCTTAACCTTCTTAGACATCAGACTGTGGGAACCAACAGCATTAACACAGCACAATGCCGACGAGGTAACAGAGTACATACTCTCAATAGAATCACAGCGAATTGGAGCTTCCGCGAGGTTGTGAACATCGATTTCGATCTGGGTATCATTCGATACACACGCCATGGAGATTAATTCGGAGAGGGCTTCGTAAAGGAGACACCTTTGCTCAGTCTCTATCTCTCCTTCCTTCGATAAACCCCCAAAAAAAATTGTTAGGGTTTTCGTGGATGAGAGAAATTAGGGTTTAGAAATCAGAATCGGAGGCAAAGGAAAAAAAAAAAAGAGAGAGAGATCCTTTGGAGGGAGGTTTTTTTATCGTTTCCCGCCGGGTTTATTAAAGGTGATGACTTAACTTTTTTCAGATCTAAAATCCATTTTGTCTCCGTTTCTTTATATATCTCCGCATGCTTACATTCATAAGTGTATGTATATATGTGATGTGAAGCAATATCTGATTTTTATTTTTATAAAAAAAATTGTGTTTGAACAAAAAAAAAAATATTGTTTGTTCGAAGAATACAAAACCCAAGATATGGAAAGTTTGAGATAAAAAAAAATATTATCATTTTGATGTCAGAAACAACAAATGTAAGAATGTAATAATTCGATGTCAAAATAAATAAAAATATAAATTAAAAAAAATCTAATTATTTTATATAGATATAAATTTATATCTATTTCGCTATATAAAAAGGAAGAATTTACAAGTGAAAAAAAAAAGAATTACATGGATAGTTTGACCGAAAAAGATTAATATTTTCATGTTAGAAAAGATGTAAAAAAAGATGATTAAACATTTCCATGTCAAACATTTATAGAACTGATATGTAGGGAGTGGTATTGGATTCTAATTTTTGAAGATTTTTGAAAACAAGTTCGTTAAAAATGAATAAGTGAACAATTGTTAAAAATTGCAAGATAGTTTTGTTGAGTAGTTGTCTAAAATCTTGTAAAGTCTTCCAAACAATCCATGTATTTTTTGTGATATTTTTCATGATTTTATTTTGTAAAGAAAGTGTCTAAAATCATGAACCAATAACATAATAATTGAACTCATTAACAATTCTAAATTTTTTAATTGAATAACACAAAACGTTTAATGGCTTTATAAAAGTCTGAATCCAATAATCCAAATTTGTTAAGATTTTAAATGACTTTTTACAAATCGCAAACTAATAACACTAAATTTTAACATAGTTTAACAAATTTTGATCTAATAACAACATATTCTACATCACATTTAAAATATATAAAACTCTATTCAAATCTCAAACCAATAATCCCCAAGTAATCTATCTTAATTTTTACTAAAAATTTTAAAATTACAAACGCCGACAGAAAAAAAACAATTCTACTAGGTTTGTAATGTAACTTGATATAAATTTATTTCTTTTTTGGTTTTAGGTGTGGAATTATTGTAACTACATCCTTTTGTATAGATAGTTATTGAATTATTTAAATTCAATAAGTAAATTCAAATAAATTTTCAGTGTAAGCAAATCCCAAAAGATCAATATTATAATGTGTTATCTCAGTTACAAAATAAAAATGAGAATAATCCATATTTGGATTTCAAGTAGGGGTTAGTACAAACATTCAGATTTTTTAAAACATTCAAAAATACAAAAAAAAAAAAAAAGAATCATCAAATATTCAAAACGATCACCTGATCAAAGAATATCCCATTTGAGTTCCTGAGCTTCCACCTTGTTGCTTCATCATATGCTTTATGTAATAACGTACAGCAAATTCAGACATGTAATTATATAAAGTGTATTAAGAAATTTTACTTTAACATCAAACAGATTTTGATTTTAATATACATAATATTAACATCTTACATAACCTTTTGATGCTCCAGTCCTTCGAACTCTGATTTTATAAAAAGCTTCGAAGAGGCCAATGTGTTTTCAATACATGGTGCTCCTATAGACATTTACAATTTAAAGTGAATATATTGGTTATCTTATGATGAATATATCAGAACTATTATAAGTTACATACCTTCATATTCGCCGATCTTCATAAACCACGTTACACAAAGATTCTAACCCGGATTTCCACTCGTATTTTGAAGGATTCAAACGTGAAACACGATCAGCTGGAGAGTACATGACCATAATTCAACCTACACTATACAAATCCAATAATTATAATCAAAATTAGATTTTCAAATATATAAAAGCATCGAATAAAGAAAATTTGTCAAGAACCTTGAAATATATTTGAGAGTTGGATATCAATCATAAGGTCTGACCGACGCCTATATATATAACCTTAGATATTGCTATATATTCCTAAATATATATAAATTAATTAATAATATAAAATTTATATTTTTATAATATTAGATATGTCCATATATATATATATATAGCATATATATCTATTCCTTATGTTAACTTACTTATTTACACAATACTTATTTACATATTAATCGTATCGATTATGTAAAATTCTGATAAATATCTGTTATTTTATTTGAAAAGATAATCGGAATATTTTTATTCCCATATTTATCACTTTAAGTTTATAATAAATATACTCATTAAGATTATTATCCATTTAATTATATATATAAATTTCTTTTTTCCAAATAATAGTTATTTCCATCTTTATCATTTCAAATTTTTAAATTTTATATAAATCGTAAGTTTTATCCTTTTGCGAGTATGACTTCTACAAATAAAGGTATATAACAAAATTTCCTTACATATTTATCGTTAAAATTTTACAGAATTACATAAGTTTTAAGTTACATACTATTCTTCTATAATTCATTTGTGTATATTTTATTAATCTATTATAAAATAATTTAACACATTTCAGAAACATTTATAATTATATATTTTCACAAATCCAATATTTATTTAAATTTACGATTCTAGTATACAAAACTCACAAAATGTAATATTCTAAAAGATCAAAAATCAATATATTAATTAGATTATTGTTACATTGAAATAAATTTAAATCAAGTTAAAGATATAAATGTCATATGAATATTGTATGGTGATGAAATTTTTTTTTTTTTAATTTTGTCTTCCATATCATCTCTTTATGGCACCAAACCGATGGAATTGGAATTTCAGCATAAGTGTTTTTTTGGCCTCAAGGAGGTTGTGTCTTGAATATAATACAGTCCGAGAATTTATTTCTTGTAGTCTTCGAAGGAATCATAACATCATTCTCAGGATTATCCTCATTATAATATTCTTTAGGTATAACATGTTCAGTAATAATTAAATCATGGAATTATTCTCAATTCTCAAATAATTAAATAATCTAAATGAAATTCAAGCTAGCGATAAAATTTAAACATTTTCATTTCTACATACCCAAAAATATGCATGGCTATTAACTATAATAGTTTTCCTGCAAATATTACAATCCAAGTATAAATAAAATTATTAAATCAGTTATAAAAAAAAATTATATATGCACTCTGATTATATAAGATAATACCTGATATTAATTAGAAACAAATTTGTTGAGCGAGTCATCTGGTCCATGATACCTATGTCAAATAGTTATTATTATTATATTATTATATATAAAACCACCATATAATTTCGAAATACAAATATAAATTTGAGAACATGACAAAAGAATTTATTGTAAAACATCAACCAGAAAGGAACAACCAAAATTTTAGGATTTTGTGGATCTTGCTTCCCAAAAAACCACTACACGAACAGGAAAACAAATATGATCAGTTGGTGAATCATAAAAAACAGCAAGATCAGGATACAAATACAAATTTGAGAACATGATTAAAGAGTATTATGTAAAACCTCAACCAAAAAAGTAAAATATTATACCTTTTTCAAAAGATGAACCAACAACATCCAAAGCTTTATGATTTGTGGATCTTGTTTGCCAAGAAACCACTATACGTACAAGAAAATAAAAAGGATCAGTCGATGAATCATAAAAAGCAGCAAGATCGAAATCCTTTATCCTATAAAGCACAAGTCACATGTCCAATAGAATTAAGCCACATCAGTTTTTATTTACTCTAAAAATTAGAAGAAAAAAATACACACGATGTGTGAAAAACAAAAAGAAAAAGTCTAAAAACTAAACTGAACACGATCGTGTAAAAAACTAAACTAAACGATAATGTCTTAGTAAACTGTAAAATCCCTTTGGAATATTAATAGGCTATATAATTTATGTGTTATAAGTCCAAGCCCATAATATACGGAGTACTTTTTTGTAAAACCCTTGAAGACAAACCACCCTCTTTCTTTTTGTTCATCTTCCTTGCGTTCTTTTAACTAAGACAAACACAACTGTAAAAAAAAGTCATCCCTAATTTTACTCCCACTATGTTCTCCACGTTCATGGTGGTTTACAATCAATCAATCTCCTATTTAAATCCAGTTTTAGTTTCTTCTCTATCTTTCTTTCTCCGCGTTTTACAATTCTCAGGCAGGTAAATCGTTTAGCTTTTGCTTATATCCATACATCTTCTCTTCAGTTCATTTCATATTAATTCTGATTTTTACTTACTCAGTGGGAAGATGCCTCTGGATTATACTCCTTTTTCAAATCTAAATTCTTTGAAAAAAGAATGGAAGATCACAAATCCAAAAGCCTCTATTTGATTATGGATTCAAAACGGTGAAATTCTAAAGTCTGGATCTACAGAGAGCTAACTAACTAACACGAAAGGGGCTAGGCTGAGATAGTGAGATCGAAGGACTCTGAAGGAATATACTAAAGATTGGCAAATAGGTACTATTTGCTGTTTTTGATAATAACCACTCAATATGGTTTCGTTTGCAATTTTGGGTTCAGTCCCTAATATCAATCTATTCTTTTGATTCAGGCTTACGTTTTTGCTGTTCGAAGAACTTGTGTGTACAAGCGACAAGATTTTTTCGAGATAACGTGAGTAGTTTTATAGTTATCCATTTCTACATATTTTTTTTAACTTGGGCATTAAAGCGTACTTTTTCTTTACACCTTATTGATTTTAGGAATTGGGTTTTTGAATTTGCAGAACTATAGTGCCCTTACATCAGGAAATTTGGTAAACATCCAGTTACAAGAGCATCATTGAAAGGGTCGGAGAAGATTTGATTCCTCTCATCTTTCACAAGAACGCTGAAGGTTCATTCTTTCTCTTGCTTTACCTACTTATATGATTTCTTTCGTTGTGATTTTTTATTCTTGTGAAACAAAATCTGTGTTACTGCCATTGTAGGAGAATATATCACTGTCTTATTTTGCAACAAAGTCTTAACTGAATTTACACATATAGTTGTGAAGACTACCGAAAATGTGTTCTGCTACGAGGTTTGTTTTTTTTTTTTCTTTTGGCACTTTTTATAGTCATAAGTCTTCTTGCTTGCTTTTATTTTTGGTTTCAGTGACATTGAAACCAACTAAAAATCTTAGCTTTCATGGGCAAAGCCAGAGAAATACTTCAAGTAGATTGTTGCAATTTATTGTCGTGTGGTGAGTCTGGTGACACGACATGGATCTTACGTCAAAGGAAAAGCGTTTCAAGAATGTCAACATGACATAAAGCTCAAATCTTCTCAACACAACAAAAATCTCAACATAAGTTATGTGTCAACCGTCAACTTCTACACTGAATTAAGCGTTCATGTCTTGAAGACTTATACTATTTGGACTTTTGTGATTTTCCCTTCTGAGCTTTTTAAACCATAATCATATTATATCTTTCATGAACTCTCTTTCGTTACTTAGTTTATATATTGCACAAACAGTTAAAGAGATGTTACACCGTATATGTAATATCGCACATATGAATTTAATACAAATAGTGAGTCACCGTACGTAGTACGGGTAGAATACTACTACAAACATAAATTTGAAACATTATAAAAAATTATTGTAATTTATAAAACTATATAACTTCTAGAGAAGGGAGTTCTAAGAAACCACTACACGAACATAAAAACAAATAGGATCAGTCGGTGAATCATAAAAAAACAGCAAAATCAGGATACAAATACAAATTTGAGAACATGATAAAAGAATTTTATATAAAACCTCAACCAAAAAACACAATAGTTTACCTTTTTCAAATGATGAACCACAACATCCAAAGCTTTATGATTTGTGGATCTTGCTTGCCAAAAAACCACTATACGAACAGGAAAATAAAAAGGATCAGTCGATGAATCATAAAAAGCAGTAAAATTGGAATACAAATATAAATTTGAGAACATGATAAAATTTGTTTATAATTTATAAAACTATAAATTCAAAAGAAGAGAGTTTTTTTTTTTTTTTTTTTTAGTTATGATGAAAGCAAACGATATCATTGTATTTGTAGCTGTGAATGATCTATCTTTTTTAGGATTTACAGCTTTTTAGGGTTTTATAGTAAGGAGGTGTATTGTCATCAGACCTTTTTTTCCTGCAGAAGCCCATTAATTATCACAAATTCGTTTAGTGGAAGTTATATTATGGTCATGTATTCTCCAAATAAAACTTTAAAAAATGTTTATCGAAAAATATAGGGATATATCTAGCAAATTCTCGTTTCGCAAATAACTTTTTGTGCAATTAGATTATTTCTGTTGATTTTTTGAATTATTTTTAATGCGGAAAATAGGAAAATTTACGTCCAAGGACAAAATATTTCAACGTCAGGGGTACTTTTCATTAATGGCAAAACGGTAATCTGTGCCTGAGAGTGAACGTGAGACATTTTTACTTATGCTTCCATATAATAGATACAACTCGATAATATATATATATATATATATATATATAAGTAATTTATAGCTTATTTTGTTGTATGTTTATAGTCTTATACACATGGATAGATATTATAGATAGCACAGTCTCTTTGACAAAAAAAAATAGATAGCATAGTCTATCATATCAAATAAACATTTTCAAAGGAGAGAAAAGTTTAGTCAGAATATGGGTTGATGTTTAAAGGCGTGTCTGAGCCCCATAATTGTCTTCTTTATTTTTCTTCGCGAAATGAATGGGGTTATATAAACTGAATATACGAGTAGATGGAGAAATGAGAAATCTCACTTAACTATAAAACAACAGGCGACAGACTTTAGTGTATGGTTTCAATTACTGATGAAAAGTGACACTACTGATAAACTATAGCACGTCCTTTTGCATGGCGTCATATATGCTGCGAAAGGGTACTTGTATCCACAATGGTTGAATTGTAATTGCATTTTCTTATGCAGTGACATCCAATGCTCGCTAGTCCTCTAAATTGATCCACATAAAGATTTTATACATCCAATATACAGGCAAATATAGAACGAGCCTTCATAAGCTTTGTTGTGTAACCTACCTCCAAACTTCTTCATCTCATTTGGACTTTTCGGATGATCACTTTATTGTCAAAGTATCCACACATCATTTGTTGGCTGTCTTTCTCTAGGCGCCCGACAAATTACAGTATTACACCAACACATATTTAAGTACACTATGATTGTGGAATAAAATCTCTACGTGCTTTCTATAGTTTACATTATATGTTGATGGCTTTTTTTTTCCCAAATATACTATACGTCCTCTTTTATATAACCACGTACTGATTAGTTTCTTTTCTGTTTTACTAATAGATGAATATATGGACTATGCAGAGCAGAGGACCATGGGCATGGCCATACAATTGTTCCATCATATTTTTCTAACATTCAAACTCATCATCGTTTACATGATAACATCCACATATCTACTTGGACATAAATATTATCAAATTAATTAACAATTTAAAACGTTCATCAAATACACCAACCACACTTTCAATGATTTACACGTTTCTTATCTGGACATAGGACATATATAGGACTGGAACAAATAGTATAATATAAATATCATTGAAGGAAAAGAAAGAACACTTTTGTATTTGTTTGGTATTTAAGTAAATTCATCAGATAAATAAAGAAATAAATAAAAATAACATTTTCAGACACATACATCTCTTTTTTTTTATTTATATTCTAACAAACTCACCTGAAAACGTTTTATTTTTCTTCTTTCATATTTCTTCCTATAAGTAGTAAACACGTCACTCAAGTAAGAGAAGACCCGGTACGACTTAAACCGGAAAAATAAGACCAAAAAATCGAAATTGGTTGGTTAGTTAAACAACCCTAGGGATTTAAATACTCCTATATCGTCCAGCTACATTTTCTTTGTCCCTCTCCTCTCTCCACACTCGCCCAACTCTCAAAAATCTTCTTCTCCTTCTTCTCCGCCATTCTTGTCGCTCGCTCTAAAACCCTATTATGCTCTTCTGAGAATCTCCTCCCCCCCTTTACTCTAATTCAGCTCTATCCAGGGATTTTGAACTGGAAATTTACAATCGATTCCGCCACTGTCTCTGATCGTCGTCATCTACTCTGTGTCTAGTGTCCTAGTTTTCAAACTCCACTGAGGATGGATCTGCCTAGCCTCGCTTTGATCCTTCAGGCCGCCGTTCTCAGTCCTGTTCCTGATGAACGCAAAGCTTCCGAGCAGCAGCTCAATCAGGTTTCTCAGTTTTCACTTGAATTCTCTTCGGGCTGTTTTTTTTTTTTTTAATATTCTTCGCGAGTTTGATTCGCCCCTGAGATGTAGGAGATTCTTTTGAGCTGTGAGTTCATGTTTATATATTTTTAAAGATCACAAATCTTTGGTTTGCTTTAATCCAGATTTTGTTGTAGTTGGGATTTAATATTTCAGATGGATTAAGTTCTGCAGTTCTGATGATGCTGGTGTTTATCGTTATTCTCTGTGTTGCAGTTGCAGAACACGCCTCAGCATTTGGTGAGGTTGTTGCAGATAGCCGTGGATGGAAACTGTGACATGGCAGTGCGTCAAATTGCTAGTATTCAGTTCAAAAATTTCATTGCTAAGAACTGGTCACCTGAGGATTCTGGTAATAATTTTGCACTTGTGATTATCTTGTCTCCGGCTTTAACTTTTGGAAGATTTTAGATTAATTTTGCTTATTTGATGGCTCAGGAGAGCAACAAAAGATATTGCAAAGTGACAAAGAATTGGTGAGAGACAATATTCTCGTCTATGTCACCCAAGTTCCAACCTTACTCAGGTAAATTTCCCTGATAGCTTTTGGACCTGTCATTGAATTCATTTTGTTAGCTGAACTCTGACGTGGTCTGAAATATGTGTAACATGTACGGCTAATCATGCCTTCAAATTGCTAATCATCTTTTCTGATAGATTATAGTCCTCACTACTATATATGCATCTTTGAATGTGCCTCTGCATTATCCTTAGTTGCCAGATATTAAAAACGGCAGATAGAGGATGATTTTTCTGAAGTTTGCCTTTTTTCTCATTACCTTGGTCCCGACAGTATCTTCTATAAGCCTCAACAACAACCATAATTTGTTTCTTTCCTTAATTTTCGTATCCAGATCACAACTTGGAGAGAGCCTCAAGACAATCATTTATGCTGACTACCCAGAACAATGGCCACGTCTTCTGGATTGGGTGAAGTTCAACTTGCAAAATCAACAAATTTACGGGGCTTTGTTTGTGTTGCGGATACTCTCTAGAAAATATGAGTAAGTTCATCACTTTCCATTCCATATTCCTATGCCGGTGTATATGTTTTATAAGGTTTGTTAGTTAAATTATTGATATACTTTATTGAGACATCTTCATGATTGTCTGCGGTATCATACTGAGTAGTGTGACTAATAAATTCAGTTGGTAACCAACCACTCCTGAGTTGAAAAAAAAAGAGTGAAGGGAAAGAAGTGTTAGGCAGAAGCTATGAGAGTGTTTTAAATGTGTTATTAGAATACAATGGTGTTCATGGCTCTGTCAATTCATGATGTCCTGTCAATTTTTTTTACGACTTCCAGCTACAAATGCAAGTTGCTTCTTTACATGTAAAGAAGCAGCTATTCTGGATGACAATCTCATTGTTTACATATAAGTAGTCCTTCGCGTTGATGATGTTTCATGATTATATATCTAGGTTCAAGTCAGATGAGGAGAGGACACCTGTTTCCCGCATCGTGGAGGAGACGTTTCCTCAACTTCTGACTATTTTTAATGGGCTTATCCAGTTACCAAACCCCTCTCTGGAGATAGCAGAACTTATGAAGTTGATATGCAAAATATTTTGGTCATCCATATATGTAAGTTGCTAAAGAGATCAGTTACATGTGCCTCTGCAGTATTTCACCTTTTATCTTTCTTAACCTAATATGCATATCCTTAGTACACAATTCAAACCAGTCGAACTGCTTTGTGTATTATTTGTTGAATTAAAGTGAAAGGCTTGGGACAAGGACTCTGAGATAGGTGGTTCCAACTTCACCTGTGATCCCTCTGTCTCTATTTTCTTATATTTGAGATTATTAGTGGCATTGTTTAATATCTTATCATATTGGCAATTGCCATATTTGTTCTATTCTTTTGTTTAGAAAGACTTCAATATATACATAAAAGACTGGCATCATGTGCTGGGGAGCGTACACCTCCCTGTTCTTTTTTTGCTTCATGATAATTTATGGCTTTCGTGATCTTTAACTATGCTAATATTTAAAAAGAATCACCAGATGATCATCTCTTACTGTTCTCTGTGGGCAGTTGGAGCTACCAAGGCAATTATATGATCTAAACGTATTTAATGCCTGGATGGTTCTGTTCTTGAGTGTTTCGGAGCGTCCTGTTCCAGTTGAAGGCCAACCTATGGATCCAGAACTTAGAAAATCTTGGGGATGGTGGAAGGTCAAGAAGTGGACAGTGCACATATTGAACAGGCTCTATAGTCGGTATGTATCTGATGTTATTTTTTTAAAACAAGAAAGTACGCTTGGAAGGTTTATTGATTTTTTGTGAACACTCATTGATAGGTTTGGAGATCCAAGTCTACAAAGTCCAGAAAACAAACCTTTCGCCCAAGTGTTTCAGAAGAATTATGCAGGCAGAATTTTGGAAGGGCACCTAAATTTCTTGAATACAATTCGCATTGGAGGCTATCTTCCTGACAGAGTTATCAATCTTCTCCTGCAGTACTTAAGCAACAGGTTTGTGTTACAATCCCTTGTTGACATTAGTTTCACTTACGTACAGGCACACATTCAGTATCCCCACTTGGCGAACTTATAATATCCTCATTTCCCTGACGTTATATAATTTTTTGGTCTCTGAATTATAAGTTCTTGAAATTAACAACAACATTTTTAGAGGTTTATATGTTTTTTTTTTTTTAATTTTACTCTATTGCATTGATCATGTGTTTAGATATATTTTTTTTTTTACCATCTTCCCTGTAGGACAAACTACTGCTGTGTAGACATGTAAGAATAGCCCCACTGGGGAAAATTATGGTTTTTAGTTCCGTAGTTTATGTCTCAGTAATTTTTTAGGATATAATGAGAACCTAGCCAGGTAGGATTCACTATTTGTGTTTTCCTGCTCTTCTTCAGAAAGTGAATTCTTGATGAGTTTCGATTGTCTTCTAATATTAGGTGCTTTGTTCTCTTACATGACTGATTAACTCTCTGGATATACTTTCTGAAATGGTTTGAATTTCATGATGCGATTTCTAATGACAAGCTAATATATCTTAAGCATGCAAGATAAACATTCTGAACTTGGGATATTTGCAGATTTGGCATATGTGGTATTTCTCGTCAAAGAAAAGTTATTTATTTGTTGAAACTAATTCTTTGTATCTGCAGCATTTCGAAGAAAAGCATGTACAAAATGCTGCTGCCTCGGCTGGATGTTCTGCTTTTTGAGATTGTTTTCCCTCTAATGTGCTTTAATGATAATGATCAAAAGCTTTGGGAGGAAGACCCACATGAATATGTGAGGAAAGGTTACAGTAAGTGCTACATAATACTCACTTTCTTAAAAAGTCTTAATTCTTAAACACATCATTAAAAATGTTATTAAATACATCATTTTTAATGGGCTTATCCAGATATCATTGAAGACTTGTACAGTCCGCGAACAGCGTCCATGGATTTTGTAAATGAGTTGGTTCGAAAGCGTGGGAAAGCGAACCTTCCGAAATTTGTTCAGTTTGTCGTTGGGATCTTCAGGAGGTATTAAATTTGAGCTCTTCTGCCTGGCACTTGGTCTATCAGTTGTGTTATATTGACAACTTGTTTGTACACTGTGTGTAGTTATGACGAAGCTCCTGCTGAACGTAAGCCGTATCGCCAAAAAGATGGTGCGATGCTTGCTGTTGGAGCTCTTTGTGACAAATTGAAGCAAACCGATCCCTATAAATCTGAACTAGAGCGTATGTTGGTGCAACATATTTTTCCCGAGTTCAGTAGTCCTGTTGGACATCTTAGAGCAAAGGTATATTTGGCTTGAAACTATGTTGTGGATATCTCAATAATCCATTGTTACTAGCTTACCAAAATGATGATTTTGTTTTGCCTTTCCACGACGTCTGTTGTACTTCAATTTATCCGAGAAATCTAAGCATCATTGCTTAGTCTACTGCTCCAGTGCTATCTATAGTTTAGTATAGACTTCCTGTTGTTGCCCAGTATTATATGTCATACTCTTTGAGATCCCCTTTGATCTGTTTGACGGTTTTTTTTTTTTTTTTGAATGTAGGCCGCATGGGTAGCTGGACAATATGCACATATCAATTTCTCAGATCAGAACAACTTTCGTAAAGCATTGCACAGTGTTGTTTCTGGACTGCGCGATCCTGACCTCCCTGTTCGTGTTGATTCAGTTTTTGCATTGCGTTCATTTGTTGAGGCGTGTAAGGGTATGTGATTTTCTCCTACCCATTTCTATGTTGCATGAATGTGTTTTCACTTGTTTATCTGTCCATGTTGGCTTCTTGATTGTGTACTGGGTTTGTGTGGTGGCTAATTTAAATTTTCTGGTCAAATGCAGATTTAAATGAGATTCGTCCAATACTTCCTCAGTTACTTGATGGTAGGTTACCCTTGTATATGAATATATACAATGGTCAGTATTGTTGAAGTAAACTAATGGTTCAATTTTTTTGTGATTCTGCTTCCATCAGAATTCTTCAAACTCATGAATGAGGTAGAGAATGAGGACCTTGTTTTTACTTTGGAGACCATTGTAGATAAGTTTGGCGAAGAGATGGCTCCTTTTGCTTTTGGATTATGTCAAAATCTGGTAAGAAATTTCGTTCTCTATGAGTCTAGTTTTGTTGATGTCTAGAAAATCTGGTAAGAAAACTTGGCTATGTATATGTAAATCTTCCTTTCCTTTCATTCAGGCGGCTGCATTTTGGAGATGTCTAAACACGTCAGAAGCCAATGATGACTCGGATGACATGGGAGCTTTAGCTGCAGTTGGTTGTTTGCGTGCCATAAGTACAATCCTTGAATCTGTTAGCAGTCTTCCGCAGCTGTTTGTTGAGATAGAACCAACTATACTTCCAATAATGCAGAAAATGTTGACCACTGATGGCCAAGGTATACTGATGTCTAGAAATACATCTTGAGTTTCTCATTTAGCTTGGGCTATAGTTTGTGGAGTCTGAACATAATTAAGTTATAGTTGTGTCCAGATGATGCACTTTTCGTACTAGTAGGTTTTTTTTTGTTGGGAATTACATTTTTTTTTTTGTCAGCGTTTTGTTGTTTCGTAGCATCATGATCTCAAAATTATTCATTTCTTTTCCAGCTATATAATAATTGACATTGAAGTATTTATGTTCTCATCCTACTTGCTATAACAGAGGTTTTTGAAGAAGTTTTGGAGATTGCATCTTACATGACCTTTTATTCACCTACCATTTCCTTGGATATATGGAGTCTCTGGCCTTTAATGATGGAAGCATTGGTTGATTGGGCAATTGATTTCTTTTCAAGTATAGTTTCTCTCACATCTGCTTTCTTTTCTATAGCCCCCAAATATTTTACATTCTAATTTTTACAGTTGACTCTATGACTGTAGCACTTCCATGTCATTCATTTTTTTCGTTACATTCACGTAAGTTACTCTTTGAAAATTCAGATATTTTGGTTCCGATAGACAACTTTATATCAAGGGGAACGGCTCATTTTCTCACTTGCAAGGAGCCCGACTATCAGCAAAATCTATATAATGTCCTTTCAACTGTGAGTATACCTTCTGATAGTACTAGTGACTCCATTTATATGTTTGTGCTTGTTCATTGTTATCATGAACTGTTGGGATTCTCGCACATATCATGAAGCATAGAATCGTTTACCAGAATTTCCGAGTTCATTTCCATGCCTATCGTTGTAGAAAGTTGTTGGCCTCTTGTTTATTGTGTAAACAGGAGAAATAACATATTGTACATTTTCTTGCTGCCAAAACATATATAAGCATCTCTTTCTCTGCACAAGCGCAGTTCTTGTCTGTCTGCATAACATTAGCGCTTTTGTTACCTTTCATAGCTAATATATGTCTCACGTTTCCACTTCTACAGCTTATGACCGACAGAAACATAGAAGACAGTGATATTGAGTCTGCTCCAAAGCTTATTGAAGTTGTTTTCCAGCATTGCAAAGGGCAGGTGGATCAGTGGGTTGAACCATATCTGCGACTCACTATTGATCGGTTACAACGAGCTGAGACTTCATATTTAAAATCTCTTCTTATACAAGTGGTAAGAAATATTTTCGATTTCTACATACCAGTAGTATATTTATTTCAATGTCACTATATGAATCAAGTTGCTCGTATTGAACTGATTCTGTTGTTGTGTGATGATACAATGATGGGTTAACAATCTTTATTTCTATTCGCAGGTGGCAAATATGCTTTACTACAATCCAGGTTTGACGCTTGGTGTATTGCATAACACAGGACTTATTTCCAAAGTCTTTGACCTTTGGTTCCAGATGTTGCAGCAAAAGAGAAAAAGTGGCCTACCAGCAAACTTCAAAAGGTACTGTTGATCCTTGTTTTGACATATCTTGCTCACGTTAGCTCATAATTGTAATGGTTGGACATTCTATTGTACGTACCAGGGAACATGCTAAAAAAGTTTGCTGTTTGGGTTTGACTTCATTACTTGCTCTCCCGGGTGGTCAATTACCCGATGAAGCACTGCAGCGTGTTTTCAGAGCAACACTTGATCTTCTAGTTGCATATAAGAATCAGCTAGCTGGTATGTCCTGCTCATGATCCATTTTCTCTTCACTTGGCATGGTAATGTTTACATTTATTCCCTTTCGAATCCTCCTCGCAGAAGCAGAAAAGGAGACAGAAGTGGATTATGAGGAAGAAATGAATGGTCTCCAGAGTGATGATGACGACGATGAGGATGATGATGGGTCTGATGGGGAGATGGGGATGGATGATGCAGAGGATGGAGATGAAGCGCAAAGCGTGAAGCTGCAGAAGTTAGCTGCACAGGTTTGTCAAGTGTTTGTATCGACTTGCTTCAGTACAGCATGCTTTTGTTTGCTAGAATTGACTGTTATCCAATTCTTTTTTCTGTTTCATAGGCAAAGGTCTTCCGCTATGATGATGAGGATGACGACGACGATTCTGATGATGACTTTAGTGATGACGACGAATTTCAGTCACCCATCGATGACGTTGATGCCTTTGTATTCTTTGTCGATGCAATCAGAGGTACCACTATATAAAATCCTCACCAGCCTTGACCACCCTATACTATATGGAGCTTCATTTTCTCTGGCGTACATCTTGCTTAATAATCACGTCCTTGTCCATTATACAGTTATGCAGGCATCAGATGCGCAGAGATTTCAGAACCTTAACCAGTCTCTGGACTTCACTTACCAGGCGATTGCGAACGGAGTAGCACAGCATGCGGAGCTGAGAAGAGTAGAGATTGAGAAGGAGAAGCAAAAGAAGTTAGCACAAGCTGCTTCTACTCCTGTTGCTGCTCAGTGATGTTTAAGCTGTGTTTCAAAGTCAGTGTCTGATACACAGGTGGTGTCATTTTGGTGAGAGATTGTCGTTCATAATGATTTGCAATAGTGGCTTGCTTCCAGGTTATACAAATGAAGAAGCAGATTTTGTGAAATTTAGCAGAAGGCATCATCTCTAGAACCTTGTAGAACCGTGTGGTTGCGGTTGATGAGGATGGAGTCTCTTGTGGTTTAAAGAAAGGTGTGTAGAAACTTCTTCTCCTCCCATGAGTGCCGTGTTGTGTCTTTCGTTTGGATTGGTTGTATTCATGAAGAAAAAGACGAAAAGAGTTTTTTTTTGGGAGGGTGGGCGGATTTTGTGTACTCTTTTATCTTTTCTTTTTTTTTGGCCATGTACTCTTTATGTTATGTGTTGTGTCTTTGGGATGTGTTTAGATTTTTTTAGGAAAAGCTATATTGAATTTTGGGAATTTTTGTGATCTCACAGAGAGATCAGCAAGGGTCAATCATCAGGTTGTATGACCATTCTTTCATAAAGTGATAATTATTATCCATCATTTTGCTAGTCACTTTTTTTAATATTCATAAAATTATTATTACCATTTTAGTAAGAAATATATTTGAGAAACAGAAAATCGAGTAAATAAAATTTGGTAAATTCCCATTGCCTTTTTCTACTCTGGTAGATATGATAATGACTCGGAGCCTTGGACGTATTAACATAGACTTGCAGCTTCTTATTAGTAAGATTCTTTGTATTGTTTTCTGATTAAAGTACGACGGATGAGATGATTACAAGTAAAAACTGAAACGGCGAATGAAAACTAAGAAATGTACTTCTAAGGGTCTTCCTCGCTATATTTGTTAGTAGATTTTACATTTACCGAGCAACAAAATATTCATTGAAGACTTCTCTCATGTGGCACTCTACTATACTCGATTCCTAGAATCATTCCCACTTGCCGACTGATAATAAGTTTTTCTCATTCCCATTATGTTTTCGCAGGCAGTAAGCCAAACTGACTATTATCCACCTGTTCTTTCACTTTTGAGATCATTATATTTCTATTTGTGTTACAAAGAACTACAGCACTTTCATTGCAGCTGGAAAACTTCATTGGAAGATCAAAGATAAGCCAACGTTGCCTGTATAATCCACATTTGCAACTAAAAAGATTGTAGCCTATTACGATAGCTTAAAAACAGAGTCATTATTTTGATTACTCAATCAAGGCTTGCTTAATTTAAAAACACACACTCACATCTTCTATTCAAACATGCTTTTTATTCTCAAATTGCAGAGACAATAATGTGAAACAAATATATGTCCCCAAAAAAAAGTGTTTCAAAGGATTGAAATTTGAAAAACCTTTCTTACTTACAGACTAGAAGAAGTCTGTGAAGAAACAAGGAACTCAACAACAATGGTGGAATCTACATAATCACGAACCTTATCCTTTTCCAAGTTCACCAACTCTTTCTGAGCATCCACAGCTTCCATTTCACTCATATCCTTAAAATACGCAATCGAACCAATCGTGAAACCTTTAGCTCTCCCCGGAGAAAAGTTTTCACCCACAGTGATCTGATCAATCCCTGGAAACTTCTCACCAAGCCCCTTAATCACTCCCGTTATCTCCGATTTCGCCTCATCGGATACATCCTCTTTCAATTTAAGTAAAGTGAGTTTACCAACCGAACCAGGACCCGGTGCTAGGGTTCCAGGGATACGATCCGCGATCCAATCAACAGCCATGAGGTCATCGCAGTTCGGTAACACAGACTCCTTAACAACACGGACGTGATCTGGATGAGCAGCGTAGGTGCTGAGATCTTCTTTAGATCCGTAACGGCTATGGAGGACGTGAGTGAAAGCGAAGGCGGAAGAGGATCCAAGACGGTGGAGAGGAGCGGCGGAGATGTAAATCACTTCATCGAGTGAAGCGAGAGCGTTGAGGTTGTTAATCATGGAAGTGATTTTGTTGGATTCAGCGTCGTCTTTAGCTTTGATAAGAACGATGTGTTCTATGATCTGACTCTGTGGTGTTGAAGACGAAGACATAGCGGTTACGGCGGAGAAAGAGCGGCGGCGAGGGAGTAATCGGAGATTGGTTGGTGAGGAGGAGTGTTTGGTTGTGGAGATAGTGAAGGCTAATGGTGAGGATATTAGCGGTCTGATTCTCGCGCATATCATTGTGATTGTGATTTGTGTGAAGTTGGTGGTTGTGACTCAATTGACCATTTAAACGTTTTTTTTTTTTACTTTTGCCTAAGTTTCATCGACAGTGGTTAAGTGTATAATTAGACAATAATTAATTCTCGTATTAAGTGTTTTTACTATACGGATCCACACATAAAAAAACATTACAATTCTGAATAAAAAAGAAAAATCTTGTGAAACTTTTGTAGAGGACAAAACTCAAAAATGAATCAGTGGAAAAATTCATTCATGGTCAAGGACTCAAGAGGAAGAACAGCAAGAGAAACCAAAGCCTTGTGTGGAGCTTTTACTATCGTCTTTAACGAGACTGACTCGGTTCTTCGTGCTTAGTTCGGTTTTATAAGTGTCGGAATTGAGTTGTTTCCTGCTAACGTTGGTGTAAATGTCACGGATGACCATTTCGAAAGCTGTTTTAACGTTGGTTGAATCGAGAGCTGATGTTTCCATGAAGAATAGTCCTTCTGTTTCCGCTAAAGCTTTGCCTTCTTCAACGCTCACGGCTCTTATGCTTTCTAAGTCGCATTTGTTTCCCACCAGCATCCTAGCCACCGTTGTATCCGAATGTACTGTCAACCAAAACAAAAACACATACACAAATGAAAACCAACAACAAAATTTTACCAAAACTGAATTCAAAAGTCAATCGAACAAATGCATATGAATAAGCAAAAGCAAGGTTTTAGTTCTATCAAACAGATTCATGTGAATAAGCATAAACGATCTTTACTATATTGATTCACCTTTGGTCTAAGTAACCAATGATAAGAAGAAACCATTGGGGATCTAATTAGTCCATACAATGATAAGAATCTCTTAATCAATCAGCAACGCACACAATCTAACCAAAATCATCTGTTTAAAACAAAACAACTTGGAGAGAAATCAATGTCTTACTCTTGAGTTCATCGAGCCAACGAGCAACGCTCTCAAAAGTAGAGCGACGGCTAATATCGTAAACGACGAGGGCTCCAACGGCGCCGCGGTAATAAGCGGAAGTAACGGCACGGAAGCGTTCCTGACCAGCAGTATCCCAAATCTGAGCTTTGACATCTTTGCCATCGATATCCATGTTCTGAGTCTGGAACTCAACGCCGATGGTGGCTTTAGAATGAGCGTTGAACTCGTTACGAGCATACCGAGAGAGAAGGTTCGATTTCCCGACGGCAGAGTCTCCGATTATCACAATCTTGTATAGATACTCCTCTCCTCCTTCATCATCATCCGACGACATCCTTCCTAGCTTAGCTAGTTCTTTGATGATGATTTCTAGAGAGAGAAAAGCAGGTTTTGGAGAGAGAGAGAGAGAGAGCGATGGAGCTGGCAAATATGAAAAGGAAGAGAGAAAGACATACTGCGCATGAAGTGGTTTCATAATTTGTTTAAATTATTATTTTTGAATTATGTGCCGCAAATTCGGCGCAATTATAATGAGTTCTTGTCGTCTTAATTATAACAAAAAAAAAAAGGAATTAGTAATTTGATTTTGTAAGAGAGACTGGCCCAAATATATAGAGCATAGCTAAAAAGCCCATAATTCATGGTAACGTTTTAAGTAACTGAGACCTTTTAAAAGAGTGCGGTTTGCCATCGAGACTTGCCTGCCCGATTGAATTATGAACATATGTTGCTGATTGTGGATATGATCATCAATAATGTATAAACTGATCGAGATCTGAAGCCCATCTCCTGAAAAGTCTTTGACCAAACAAAAACCAGTTGATTTTACATTGTAATATCCAACAATATTAATTGATAAGTACAAATATGAATCTAACTTTATACATCACATAATTCTCGCGATATCTTTTTCTCTGAGTGCCGTTCTCTTTCCCCAAATAGTACACCTCTAGGTTTTTTTTCAGATCTATGAATGGGAAGTCACTCCGGTTGTTGGCGCTTCTCGCCGACGCCGTCAGTGGCTTGCCCTTTCGTTTGTGTTATAGTTTTATAATTATGCAATTCGTCTTTCTCTTGTATTTTGTTGGAGAAAAACTTATCTTGGTGGAAATGGTAGATTTTCACGGCGAGAGTGTTTGGTTCAGTTAGTGGTCAGCTTTTCCAGAGAGGGTTGTTGTTGGGTGTCCGAGATCTGTAGATCTGGCAGATGCTTTGTTCTTGTTGGTGGATCTCGAGGTTTGATTTTTCGTGATCCATGGCCATAGTCTTGTCTGTTTCTATTGTCTGGTAAGCCATTCTTCTTCGATGTTTTGCTAAAGTTAGATGGAATCGCTTTAGTTGGTTGTTATTAGTGGTAGCTTTATGCTGGTCCTTAGTAGTATCGAGCAGATTTAGTAGCTTTCGATTGGGATGTCTCGGCTCCTTTCTAGGCAGATTTTTCGTTTTGTTTGAATGTTATGGTAGAATCTTAAGTCTGTCGAGTTCCTTCTTCTTCTTGCTGTTCATAGTGGGTGATAGCTTTCTCCTTTTTTCGTCGGTTTCGGTTATGTGATTGGTACTCTTCGAGAAGTTAAGCCTCGCTCCTCGCGATTTGAAGACTTCTAGTTTGACGTTCATGGGCATATCAACGTCGTCGTCGCTTCTGGAAGTGAGTGGTCTTGCTTGCCGTGTTATGAAGTCCCTGGTTCTTGGTTAAGAGAGATTGGCTCTCATCATGTTAGGAGGTGGTGGATGTTATTCTTGAGTTGACCGTCGGCATCATTGGTAAATCACATTCTTTTGTGCGTCAGAAGAAGAGGTTCTTTGCTCTCTTGGTTCCATTGTTTCCCTTAAGGTTTTTTGGCCGGTTGCTTATGTTCTTAGATTAAGGTTGTTGTCCCCTTTCGTTTTTGTCATCAAATGCTGCTTATGTATGGTTTTATCTAGTTTCCGGGGAAATCTTGTTTTCCTTTGGTCTTTATTTCTGGGGATATTCTTGTAGTCCGCTGGCTTAATATATATTCTTGTAAAGGTAAAATTGTTATTTTAATATTAGACTAATAAAAAATTTTAAATAATTAAAAAAACATTCTTTCCTTTTAACTAATTAAGGAAAAAATTAATAATTAATTTTTAAAAATTGTAAACCAATCAGAATTTTAAAAACTAAGATTTTATTTTTAATGTATATAATATTATTATTTTTAATAATTATATTTGGAAGATTTTGTTAAGATTTTTAAATTATGATTCTCCTACCATCTTTTTTTATTTCATTTACAAATTGTTTTGAATTATCATATAATACATATGATTAATAATTTGTAGAATTTTTTCTGCCTCTATTGTGATTTGAATATTTTTTTTAAATATATATTATTCAATCTATGAAGAAAAAAATGTGTGTTTTAATGTTCCACATCAGCTGGTTAGTAAAACTAAATTTATGCACTTGATAAATTAGTAAATATATTATTTGGTCACAATTACAAATTACTACGTACTTTATAATATTTCACAAAATAATGATGCAAATACAACAAACAAACAATGTAAAACTGTAATATACATTAAACAAATTAAAATACTATAATATTTTAAGAAATTAGTATTTATAAAGATATATGTAAATTTACCAAACAATTGTAATTATAAAATTAAATTTTATCTCAAACAAAATAACATTTTAAAAGAAATATAGCAATATTTTTATAAAAATAATATAATTTTTGAAAAAATGTTGACCTATGCTTTATAATATGGGATATCTCCTAGTATGTAGATAAAATAGAATATCAAATAAACGTTTTATTTAATATGAATTATGTATATGGTCTTCAAATTCTCTGAAGAGATCAGCTTTACTACATTCTTTACATATCTTATTACGTTCATACAAAACAAAGAGGAAACCTTGGGTCCAAATGTTTTTATTTCCATATGCTTTAGGGGACAATCACTTTTGGATCAAATTTCAAACTATAGGATATATAGATAATTTCATCATCATATGGACCCACGTTTGTCCCTTTTCAATCTGAAATTAACTTTAAACTACGATTACCATGTTCTTAAGTTAATATTACTTTTAAAACATAGGTGACCAATATATATTTAAAACACTAAGAAGACCTTTACAAAGAGTTTAGTTACATACGGAGGAATCGCATATTCTATTTTACCTTTCATCATGGCGCGCGGTTTGTGATCGGTGACGGTGGTATATGTCTTGTAGTACGACAATCTAATGTATACATCATTTCGTATGATATATATGACGATGATATGATGATGTATATCAAAAAAGATACATCGCAAATTCGCAAGTATTATTCTAGGCATTTAATTTCTACTTTCTTCGAAATTATTCCTTTGAATTATATAATTCATTTAAAAAGACAATTACTTGTTGTTGGAATTTTCAACTGATGTATCATACAAACACTATATATAAAAATAATAAATATTCTATGTTCTCACATATATATGAAACTAACTAGTCATATATATGTTTAGTCAAAGTTTGACCTAGTTACGGGGATGTGAATTAGGGAAGAACAAGAGGAGACCACAGCACAGCTAGTCATCTTAATTATACTAAAAATTCGGTGATGACTAAAATTCCAACTACAAAGCATGTTTAGTCAATTATTCCATTTTGCATGAAACATAGAAGTAAGTAAAAAGGACGACAATGTGAAATAAATGACGACTTAAGAATCCAACTAGGGAGAAAGTTTAGTAATGTATACAATTCTAATTTGCATGAAACATACAATCAAGTATAAAGGACGATAAAGTGAACTAAATTACAGAAATTTCAACGCATGCATTGTTCACACATTCAACCAAAAAAAAAAAACAATTTAAAGCTAATACATTAATTGTTTTAAATTTTGCCTTGTTAGTTTAGTTTAAAGTTTACTATAGTTTACACTTTATCAAAAAAGGAAAAATGAAAAACTATTACCTTACACATATCTTTTTATCCAAAAATATAAAATATTTTAATCACTGGAAAAAATGTAAACGCAGATATGAAAGACAGATGCATTACGCGTTTGCTACTTTGGAAAGATATATGAGTGATTTATATATCAAAATATCATGTATTAACACTACGTACAATTAAGTCATATACATAAGCAAACATAACAAGTTAAAAACCTTCACTGATATAGACGTTGTACCTACGTTATAGATACACTTATCACTATACATGTTCAAAAAATTAAAGAACCCAAATTCTAGTTTGGATCTCATTCTAGCTAGTCCTAAAAAATATTACAGTATAACATATGGTTAGATACAGAATTAAGTAGATCCACGACATTTGTCCAATGCATCATTGGTTGTTCCTTTAAGAGCATCATCTTCTCGCTATTTCTCTTCAAAAACTCTAAGGCAAAATTGTCATCGTCCCCATTTTCCTTGGAATCGGCTGATCTCGAGCTTATTCTCCGTTGGTTTAGAAGATCGATATAAGTTTGGAGATCGTGAACGCAAGAAATGTTTTGAAAATCGAAAAAATCTAGCGTGAGTTCCACTCCAACATGAGCATAACATGAGCAGCTCCATGGAAGCTCATAAAAGCCACCTAAATTCCTAAAATTCTCATTGAGAAAAACACCAGGAAGTTTAGTGACCGGATCATTGACGTTAGTGATCCTCAAAACCTTAACTCCTAGCTCCTCGCAACGTTTTTTGAACTCCAAGTTACCAACCCTAGGACCTGCGAAAGAGAACACGGTCACCGGAATATCTTTCTCGCCGATCCTCCGGTTTAGGCCTAGTTCCGCAATGTCATAAGCAAGAAGTTGAGCCAATGAGCTTCCCATGCTATGTCCCGCGAGTGTGATACTTATCTCTTCTCCTTTGTACTCATTTATCAATTTCGAGATTTCAGACAGAAGCTGTTGTCTGCAGCTCTCAAGTCCAAATTTGCTCTCACTCTCATCGGATGTGTATAAACTCAAGAATCCGGATTCTACCTTTACGTCGAGACGCGGGTTATGAGGATGGAACCTAGCTGGAGATAAAGAGCTCATGAAATTTGCCAACCATTCGGGGTTAGTTACCGTTCCACGAAACGTAACCACAATGTCTCTCCTCCCTAAACGTTTCACCGAGTCATCGGATGAAACTGCAACATAGCCTACCCAACGTGCTCGTCTATTCGTCTCGTCCTGGATCGGACTGATGTTGATGTCCGGTGTGGCGTAGATGTATTTGGTGACTTGGTAGTCCTCAGGTTGGTCGATATCGGTTTCTTTAAGAAGGGTTTGTTTGCCATACTTGCAGTTCAAGTAACGTTTGGAATTAGGGTTTAGATCAAAGGCTTTGTAACAAGTGGAAACTAAGTTTCCATAGCGAGTGATCTCTTGTTGGAGAAGAGGGTTTAAAGGTTCGATGAGATCTTTCCAGTTGTTACATCCTTGTATCTCTCTCCAAACCCGAGATAACGGTACAGTCGCAATCCCACCGGAGCACGGGGACTGCGGTGCACGATAAACAGGAAGACGAGGAGAAGAGGAAGTAGTAGCAACCGGAGAAGATTGAATCACTGGTGATAAAAGAGAAGAAGAAGAAGAATTGGCAATTACAAGTCTTTTGGAGTTGTTTTTAGAATTAGGGAGTGAGAGAGTGTGAGGAAGAAAGAGTGTTTGTTGTGGATTTCTGTTTCTTAGAAATGGAACATGTTTTATATTAGGGTTTTGGATCAAGGCCATATCGATTGCAAGATGGCGTAAGCAAAAGAGAGGAAAGAGAGCGAGCTAGAGAGGTTTGTTGAACTTTTTAGAGAAATGAAATTTGTGATGTATTTATAGTGAACATGGGAGAAAGACTTCCACATGTCTTGGCGTGTATTGACTAAAGAAATTAGAAATTTAAATTAAAATACTCGAATTGCGATCGTTTTGTGAGAGTGTTCAGAATAATTTATGTGGCCGGTTTTATAGTATTAAATTCTTATACCAATAATCAATTACTCTTTTCAATTTCTGATTCTCCTCACTTCAGTCTTTTGTACGCGTTACCATATCATGTGTGGACTGCAAAAATACAATTATAAAATTCTCGTCTACACAAACTTAACGTCCTCGTATTCTTGAGAATATTATTATTTACAATTCAAGTGCCGAGTTGACCAATATATGTACGTATTGAAGTGATGTATGGTTGAAAAAAGAAATAGAGCCAATTGCTGATGTGAAGTATAAACGCCGAAGCTTTCCTATACATATATTCTTCGTCATTTTGCATGCTGCTGAAGCTAATTAAGGAACAAAATATTTTCATGTGTATAATAAACTAAAATTACACGAGAAAACGTTAAACTTATGTTTAAAAGAGATTTGATTTTTTTAGCTTAGATCAACAAGTCAGGGATTGTGCGTGTGCATTTATCTAAGGAAAAAATATGATAGTAACACAAACATACCTCTAATGTGTTGACCAACAAGCTAGAAGAAACCCAATTGTACATATATTTTGACACTCCTCGCATGTGATGTGAGTAGTCAAAAATTGTCAAATAGTATATTATATAAGTATGTATCCAAGTATACGCGCATATATGTGGCCGTATCATTACATAATTAATTATTCAAATAACTTTTTATTATTACATATTCAGGTTTGTCTTTCACTATACACTTTGAACAAAATAATAAAAAAAAAAGAGTACACTATACACAAAGATATTATACATATTTTCTTTTTCTTTTCAAGTTTTGTTTGCCACCTTTACTGAACAAAAATATTGTGAATCAAACAAAAAGTTTTTGCATTGGTATATAGTATATATACATGTATCACCTCATTCATGTAATGTAAAAGTGAACTATAATTGCTCATGTTAAACAATTTTGATCGGTTTTAAGATGAACGTATATTAGTATATATACATGTATCACCTCTATATATGTGAATATATTTCGACGTATTAGAGTCAACGTGAGTCTTATAAGATGTACGATCGATCTTTATAAGACGAGTGGGCTTTCATTTCTTTGCCACATAGGTAATAAAAACATCAGAATTTTGAAGTCAAACTGCCGGAGAGCAATAAGTTGTTTATCTAAACAAGAACTAAAGTCAAAAGAAAGAATAAAATCTTTTAAAAAATGCATCATGGCACGCTAATTAATAGAGGATCTATTGGAATTTTTGAAGTCAAATATGCTTAGCTATTGGTAGGGATGTTAAAAGTGGGTAAAAACCCAGTGGGTACCCGAAACCCATGCTTAAAACTGGGTTTTGGGACCTGTTTTTTCTTTAAGAAATCAAATGGGTAAAAAATGGGCAGGTACCCAAAACTATAAAGTCTTATACGGGTTTACCCAGTCAGTTATGGGTACCCATTGGGTTTTTTTTTTCCTTCTAATCACCTACACTTTTTTTTGTCAAGTCTAATCACTTACACTAAACCCGCAAAATCTCATTCTCCCGCCAAAACCGCAAAATCTTGTTTTCCCGCCAAAACCACAAAATGTTGGTTTCCCGCCAAAACCGCAAAATCTCGTTTTCCTGCCAAAACCGCAAAATCTCGTTTTCCCGCCAAAACCGCAAAATCTTGTTTTCCCGCCAAAATCGCAAAATCTCGTTTTTCGCCAAACCGCAAAATTATGTTTTCCCGCCAAAACTGCAAAATCTCGTTTTTCGCCAAACCGCAAAATTATGTTTTCCCGCCAAAACTGCAAAATCTCATTTTTTCGTCAAAACCGCAAAATCTCGTTTTCCGGCCAAAACCGCAAAATCTCATTTTTTCGCCAAAACCGCAAAATCTCGTTTTCCCGTCAAAATACACAAAATACATAATTTAAATCACATTTGGTACCAAAAAGTTAAAGATAAAATTATATATAATATAAAATGCAAAATAAACATCATAAGATAAATAATTTGGGTACCCACGGGTTTACCCACAAAACTAAAAACCCGTTCGGGTTTACCCACTAGAACCTAAAACCCATTTGAGTTTTCAAACTTGGGTTTTCTCTGGACAGGCTTTTTTCGGGTTTGGGCTGGGCTGGGTTTTTTCACCCATTTTAACATCCCTAGCTATTGGCAATAAATTACTTGTTTAATGACATATAAACGTCGTTAATTTTTAATCTTTTAATAAATACTGTATTTCAAGTTATAAATTATAATTATCCATTATGGATAACAGAGACCATATATATATACGCTTCTTCCTTATTTTATTAGACCAGATCACATACGTACATTTAAGTCCTTTACAAATGTATAGATAATTACAAGTAGTACTCTCTAGTATATCATTATTTTCTTTTGGAAAGTATAAGCAAGGATACACACGTAACAATGTAACATGCATGGTGGATTGAAATTTTACAGTTTTATGGGATCGTTATAGACCCATGAGTTTTTATTTTTTCTTTTTTAGTATGTTTAGTTGTTTACTATATACATATGATTACATGGCTATTTATTTTGTTTGCAAAGAATACTTTGCACAGAAGAAAATACGCGGAGACGAAAGATGTTGACTATTGTCTGTCTATTGGACCCTGCACACACATATCAGCAAAAAGTGGACTCATGAAGTTAGTACGGAAGAAATTAGCAGTTTGTGTTGTTGTTCGTTATTTGACCCTATTCCTCCTTCCCGCCGTGAAACTCCACCACCTTCTTATTTTTTTCCATTTTTATTCTTTTTCCGTTTTGCTATTAGATTGATTAAATGATTGAATATGTATCATGTTTGCCTCGAGAAAAAAATAATATATTTTTAATGTTCATGATCCGGAGTACGACTAATATTATAATTAAGGATGGACAAACCGGTCGAAATAGCTTATCCATCGTGTATTCAGTTAGGTTATTGCTTCTGTTCCGGCTGGTCTAATGATCATTTGACGAAATTTGTTTTGATGGAGTCATGGATATATATATATTCCATATTCGCATAGGGCACATTGATGCTATGTTCCAAGACACTTCATTACCACGTACGAGTAAAATACTTTTTTTTAGAGAGTTTGTTAAATATTCATAATTTAGCTGATTATCCACAGCAGGGTATACATAACTAGATTTTATTTGAAACAGCCACAGTAATTAATATATATAACATAATATTTGGTTTAGTCTGAGAAAATTTTATCAAGTGTAAACATTTAATATCAACATATAAAATCTGTATAGTTAAGTTAATTGTAGTATTAAACCCAAAAATTAAAGTTTATAATTTATTAGATTGTCTTTGTTATAACCAGTAATCACTACAAGAAAACACGCATTTTGCGAGGAGACGTTGCGACGGATTTCGTCTCTCGCAATTTTGCGGTGGATTTGCGAGGGAATTACGAGAAATAAAAAAACCCTAGCACATCTCTCGCAAAATTGCGAGGAACAGAGTCGTCGCAATTCCGTTGCTAAATTGCGAGGTATTTACGACAAATTCGCTGGGAAGGTCCCCTCCGTCGCAAAACTATCGCAATATTGCAACGATTTTGCGAAAGCAAAATCAATAGCAAATTTGCTATGGAATCGTGAGCGAGTTGCAAAAGTCATAACAAATCCATTGCAAAGTTAGGAAAATAATTTTTATAAATATTACAAAACTTAATATAAATATTCTAAAATACATTTGAAAGTGTTCATAAGGTGAATTTACTAACTTCTGGGTATTATTTTGATGGTTTTTACAAATTAGATATTCAAGGTTTGCGACAAATTTGCGACTGATTTGCTACTGCCATAGCAAATTCGTCGCAAATCCATCGCAAACTACTCAATACATAGCAATTCCCTCGCAAATAACAACCCTAAACCCTTAACCCAAACCCTAAAGACTAATTACATTACTAGTAATGATTAAAAAGTTGAATCCAAGACTTAAAATCAAAGATAGCAGTACAACACAAATTGTTGGAAAATTGGACAATTTGGCAAATATTTGTCTCAATGTATTGAACATATATGTAATATAGTGTAGAAGATCATCATGTTTAGAGTAAGATGCAAAATTGGACAATTTAGGAAAATTTGATGATAGAAAAGAGTATGATGACACCATGGGATCTTATACTATACTTGAAAGTTAATCTGGCTAATTTTTGGGTATTATTTTGATGGTTTTTACAAATTAGATATTCAAGGTTTGCGACAACTTTGCGACTTATTTGCTAGAGAAATAGCAAATTGATCGCAATTCCATCGCAAACTACACAAAACATAGCAATTCCCTCGCAAATTAGAACTTTTAACCCTTGAACCTAAACCCTTAAGTCTAATTACATTACTATTAATGATTAAAATGATATCATTCATGATTTATAATCAAAGATAGGGCACTAATGACAATTGCCAATCCTAAACCCTAAAGACTTTGCGAGGGATTTGCTACAGTCTCTCGCAATTCCCTCGCAATGTCTCGAAATATTAATTACATATTTTTATATGCTTGCTAGGGATTTGCGAGGGACCATAGCTAATCCCTAGCAAAGTTTGCGAGGGATTTGCGACGCCGTGTTTTTCTTATATAACTAGAAAACCTAGTTTGAGCAAAGCTCAAACCTCGACTAATCCGCAGCCAAAAGAAAAACCCTAGTTCCCTCATCCTTCTCTTCTCCGATCTCTTCTGTCTTTTCCGGTGAGTCTCCTCCTCTTCTCTCAGTCCCGGTTACTCTCCGATCTATCTCCATCTCTCTTCTCCGACTAACCACCTCTCCGATCTATCTCCATCTCTCTTCTCCGACTAACCACCTCTCCGATCTCTTCTCTCAGTCCCGGTGAGTCTCCTCCTCTTCTCTCAGTTCCGGTGAGTCTCCTCCTCTCTTTTCTATCTCCGGTTACGATTCGATTCGATTTAGGGTTTCATTTGGGGTTTTAATTTGGGGTTTCGATTCGATTTAGGGTTTCAATTTGGGGTTTCGATTCGATTTAGGGTTTCATTTGGGGTTTTAATTTGGGGTTTCGATTCGATTTAGGGTTTCAATTTGGGGTTTCGATTCGCTTTAGGGTTTCAATTTGGGGTTTTGATTCGATTTAGGGTTTAATTTGTTTTTTGTATAATTTTATTGAATTTTGGTTTGGGGTTTAATTTGGGGTTTAATTTGTTTTTTGTATAATTTCAATTTGGGGTTTTGATTGAATTCAGGGTTTTGTATAATTTTATTTGATTCTTATTACTTTCAGATGTCTTCTCGAGACCAAAACGGGTCTGTAAACCAAAATGTTTACACCCGGTTCATATCATCTCAAGGGTTATCTCCTCTCATCTCTGCTCGAGGGATACGCTCTACTGGCTCTGCTCAAAGGGTGCCTTCTCCCGCTTCTTCTCAGGGAACCTCACCGGCAACACAAGATAACCGTAATGCAACCTCTGTAGGGGTACAAAATGATCTTCCTCCTCAGCAATCAACCTCGGGTGTCAACAGTATGACTGTCTCTCAAACTTTTTTCACTTTGGAAGAGTTACTTGCAAGTCCCGGACGTGCTGGCTTACCAAAACTGGATCCTAAGCGACCCCCGGGTACTTTCTGGTGAGAATGTTCCTCATTCCTTTTATCTTTATCTAACCTATAGTTTATCTTTATGTTTTGTATTTGTAATGATCCTCATTCCTTTTATCTTATGTTTTTTTGTAGGTTTGACCAGGATTCTACCATTTCTGCTACTGTCCGGGCCATTTTCGAAAGAGATTTCAAATCACCGCATGCCAATTGGACCCAAACACCAGGTCCGGTTGTAAACCGGTGGTTTGAAACTTTTGCGGTAAGTTACAGATTCTTTGATGTGTTTAATTCTGATTATGATTCATGTTTTTCTGATTATGATTATGATTCATGTTATGTCTTTACAAGCAAACATATAACTAGGATGTGTCCATCAATGGAAGAGTTAGAGCTGAGTTTGAAAAGAAGTTGAAGACCCGGATGAGTGATCAAGTGTCTCGGTGAAAGGCTAAGTGGAGGAAGAAAGGTAATGATGCAATGCCGCGGTGGCTTGATCCTACCGTATGGGATGGCTTGGTATCGTTTTGGTGTGAACCAAAATCATAAGAAAAGAGTATCAATAGCCGTAATGCTCGCTATAGTGA
The DNA here is from genome assembly GCA_024034495.1 of Camelina laxa. Taxonomy (NCBI): domain Eukaryota; kingdom Viridiplantae; phylum Streptophyta; class Magnoliopsida; order Brassicales; family Brassicaceae; genus Camelina; species Camelina laxa. Next base: position 28,065,151 of record CM043883.1, read on the forward strand.
TCCTGATGGCACCGGAATACATAAGCACCGCTCTGGTCAGACCTCTTTCAAAGCCCGAGCACGAAAGCTTGTAAGTATCTCTGTTAAACACAAGTTCATTAATCATATCATATCTACAATATCGTAATATAGTTGTTTCATTTCTCTGTTTTTAGTCTGAAAGCACTGGTGAGCCACTACCTGATTTCCTGCGAGTCCTAGAAGACACTCATAGGAAACCAGATGGATCGTTTGTTGATGGACTGTCTGAGAAGGTGTTCAATGAAGTGTCATCAAAGATAGCTGAAGCTGAGTCTCAGCTATTATCAGCGGATAACATGGAGAGTAGTGCTTCTGGCGGGTTATCACTAACTGTGAAGAACCAAATTTATGCCGAGGTAAAACTTGCTTCATTGTTTTTGTTCATGTTTGTGTTTGTGTAAACATTTTTGGTGTGTATATGTTTTGTTGGCAGGTTGCTCCGAAGAAAAAGAACCGGATATATGGGGTTGGTAACATGCAAGCAGAAGTATCTTCAGCTCAATCCCCTCCTCCTTCTGAAGATCCACTTGTTCTAGCTGCGAAGCTTGCTGCTGCCGAAGCTGTTCTTGCAACTCAGGCAACTCAACTACAGGCCAATGCAGAGAAGATGCAAGAAAATGCAATGAGGATGCAAGAAAATGATCTTAAGATGAAAGAAAATTCAGAGAAGATGCATAGTTATGATGCATATTTTGATTATTGTGCATCCAAAGATCCAGAGTTTGCTGCTAGATCTCGCCGAGAAGATTCACCGGCCAGACCTGCAACCGGAGATGAAACCACCGGATAGTGATGAACTCTCTTTATCCTCTCATGTATTATTGTTTTGTTTGTAAACTTAATACTTCTAATCATGTATTGTTTTGTTTGTAAACTTAATACTTCTAATTACAATTTTAATGTACATAAGTTTAAGGTTTAATTATAATTACATGTTCAATTTTAATTACATGTTTAATTTAATTAAGCTAATCAAAATGAAAATTCTAATTTTTTTTATATCGTTATTACAATTTGCGACGGAAATATTTATCGCAAAAGCCTCGCAAATTTGCGAGGGATTTACTAGATACAAAATTGCTAGGATGTTGCTAGAAAAACAATTCCTCGCAAAATGCGTGGGATTTGCGAGGGACAACTTTCCCTCGCAAAAGTTGCGAGGGAATTACAACGTTATACGATTTGCGAGAAGCGATTTGCGAGGAACGTACTTTCCTCGCAAATCTCTCGCTTTTGTCGATTTGCAAGGGATTCGCGATATTTTTGTCCATCGCAAAATACGTGTTTTCTTGTAGTGAATCTTCTTAAGGATTACTTTTCGTTATCAAGTATCCGTCAAACATAGATTGTGAACACCCATAAAAAACCATCACGTTAAGTAATATCTCTCATAACAGTCAAACCTACATTGAACTCACCAAACAGAGAAAGAACATTTTCATTAAGAGGAAAATGAAAAGAAAAAAAAAACATTTGGCAGAAACAATTATTACAAAATTTCGATTGAAAACATCAAAACACCATTAGGACTTTTTTAGAGAAAAGTAATATAATTGTAATCTATTTGATATTCTTTATATCTTTTGTCTTACTGTTTCCCGATTTCGTTGCAATTTCTTGGTTTGGTTTTACAATTAAAAGTCGAGATGGAAAAATAAATAAATCTGCATGGCGCATGACATCTTTATAGGTTTGGATAACCACGAAATTTCGTAGAAGTCTATAAAATTTTGACAAAAAGATGCACAAGTACTGAAAATGGCTTCCCGACCTTAAAGAGAAGAGCCTTTACTCGAGTGTTTGGTCAAATCCACTACTAATTGATTTGGATGTACCATGTATTATATTGTAATCTACTCTTCAGCTTACATTGTCAATGTTGAGACAAACTAAAGAAATTTGGATGTACCATGTATTATGATAATTCTTTTTTCAAATTCACATGTTTCCAAATGAAAGTTGATCCTTTTTTTTGTCCACATTTATTTTTGGACCGGAACCGAAACTAAGTTTCTTTTCTATTATTCATCAAATTATTCAATTATTATGATAATTCTTTGTTTTCTTGTGCTACCTTAAACTCGAAGAAACAAACATGATCTGTCAGACAAGTATGGACAAAACATATCAACTTGCTTAAAATTAGACAGTTATGGACACAACTTTTTTATTCTTCAAGGAGGCTCAGCAGACAAACTGATGATCAAGAGATTGCCAAGATGGGCATAATTCACGGTAATTTTTATGATCTTCTAAGGTCTTTCCCACAAAGGAGCTTTAAGAATATGAATAATGGCCTATCATCTCAAGGATCCAGTTGGAAAAGACTATGTGTTTGAGTTGGAAGATGAAGCTCTCAATTAATATAAATGACAAGACCTCGGACACTTTAGGGGGTCGTGTGATGTCAAACATAAGAGCTCCAACTAAGATGCCTCCTCTTTTTGACGTTGCTATTGAAGCACAAGCATATGCATGCATACGTATCTGCCTTTCTCTCTTGTTGTTCTTTACAAAATCTGAAGACGAATTCCTAAAGGCTTGGAACCAATATAGTTTTTAAGATATGAGAAGGGTTACAGGATGTCATTAGTTACCATTAAGTCCGATCCCCTTCGACCACCGGTGAAGGCCTAATTATTAAATTCTGTCATTATTCTAAATATGATAAGAGTCTTCAATTCAACACTCTTCTAAATTCTATATGCTGGTGGAGATAATGAAAATAGGCTTATACATCAAATATTTCTTGTAACTTGCAAGAGATGTATGCGGCAAATAGCGGGATGCATATCTTAAACATATTTATACGTCTTTCTAGCGTTCTAATTAAACCGTATGACCAAAACTGATCAAAGGCACAAGAGGAAGATGTGGAAATACTCTAGGATATTTGATGAGGCCTTTATGTCTCGTCTTCAAGCCAAAAACAGGTCCTCAATTGACATACATCCTAGCATTTGCGCTAAAAGAAGTAGCAGGAAAGAGCAATGAGAATATCCTCAGCATTGCACTGGCGCAACCCGCAGCAGCAACTATGATAGTGATGATGATCCCACAGCACCAAGCAAAAACAGTCTAAGGATTTAAGCAAAGCTAGTTATCAATTTAGAGCAAAAGTAAGGAGCCTCATATGCGAAAAGATATGAATTTTGAAATGAATATTTAGCTAGTTACTTCTCACTATTTCATATGAAAGGTGATCTTTTCTGTTCACATATTTCTTTGGACGGGAACCAGTAACTGAGTTACTATTTTATTCATTACCGAATGTATAACTCAATATTTGTTTTCTTGAGTGAACTTTAGAGTTGAAGACTGTCTGCGAGTATGTGGCAGAGACGTGTGGGAAAAAACAGATCAACTTGCTTAAAATTAGACGATTTAAGTCACAACTGTTATGGTTTTGAGAACTTTTGTCCTAAAACATCAGCTCTTGACTCTGTTCAACATCAAAATGGCGTATGTTTCTGCTCATCCACCGAAAACCCTCAGATGTAACAATACAGAATGATATAGCAGCCAAGAAACTTCTGCAGTTACAAAATAAATACATTGCAAGAACCTGAGCTCAGCTCCATCTGACGCGATTTCGACGCTGTTCCTTGTTTTAAAATAAGGGGATGTGGTTTGCTCACTCTTCTTTCTTGAGCGCAGGGTCTGTTGTACTTGTGACTCCTGCTGTCAATTTCTTTACACTATCTTTGGCCTCTGCCACAAAGGAAGCGTCTGGCTTGTGTTTATCCGTAGGTTCTTTCAAGGCCAGACAGATGTAGAAAACAATCACCACATTGACTGATACTACCGCAAGAAATCCACTAAGTAGTGTAAGAGAATGTGGAGTCAATGTAGTTGAACCTGTCAAAGATTTAAACAGAGTAGTGTAAGAGGTGACAAAATATCTGGGAACACCTATGGTTTCAGTTTAAAAGATCGATTTCTATCATATTTGCTATTACAAAACTAAATCTGAGATAATACTACAATCTTTGTAAGAGATAGACATTATGCTCAAGTACAATAACGGACTAACAGGCCACCACACAAACAGATGATCAAACATCATTACGTGAACTAAGCGTCAAAGACTAATAAACTGCCTATGTTACAAGAATTAAAGTTAGAACCATCACACAGCCTCTAGAAGATTCTCTAATCTGGCATCAGATCTCAACAACCAGCTATTCTCAAAATCAAGTTCCACTTAGAAAAGAGTGTTTTGCAGAAGCTAAAGCTAATGAAGAGTTCCTAGTATTTGCTCCCCCTATAGTGGTTCTCTGGATGTTAAAAATCAATTTGAAATGCTTCAAGTGTTAAGACCTCGTAGCAAAAGCCACAATCCAGTCACTCTTCATCAGTAACATGGTTTATAGAAAACCACCATAACCCTTTTGCAACTACATCCTCAGTCATTTACTCAAAGAAAGATCCACAGAAAACTCACAAGTATATTGCAAACACCCAATGATACTCTAGAGTCGAACACAAAAACGAGAAATCTAAGGAAATCTTTATCAACCTAACAAGCAGGAACTTCTAATTACAGTTTCAAATACAATAGCTTCTTATAGCATTACAATTCAAGAGCTTCCAAACACGATTAAGCAAAACTCAAAAGAAAACAGAGAAAAAAAAATCATAAATACAATCAGAAAACCACAAAGATTTCCACATAACATCAAGTCGAACCTGAAAATTTAAGCTTTTCATGTGGACTTACACCTTGAGAACATATTGGTTCTACTCTAAAGATGCATCAAGGCTATGTATAAAAATCAAACAGTAAGTTCATCAAATTGGAGATCTTACTTACCAGGAAGCAAATCATTGTTGAATCCATATAGTATCGCAATAGGTAGAATCCACATGAACATAGACGCAATAAGGAACTTCTGCATAACCCCAGCCATGGTGGTAGTACCAAAAAAAAATCTATACCAAAATCATGAAACCACGAATCAACGAAGAAGCGAGAGATGTGGACAAAAAAAAAAAAGAAATTTAAATCTAGGGTTTTCAATAGAATAACCTAAATACTACAAAGTAAGCAACAAAACGAAAGCTTTACAATGAATCTGGCGAGTTACCTTTGGTCTTGGACTCGAGGTTTCAGAGTATTTCTCGCAATTTGCAAAGTCTAGATTTTTCCCCTTGTCAAACAAATCACAAAGGAAGCCATTTATTAACCAGAGTGATACACTGATACCGAATTTCAAACCGAAATAAACCGGTATATTTGTTCGGTTTAAATTAAATTAAACTGCGTGCCGTTTCTAGCAGACTACACGTAGTTACTACTTACTTAACGTGTTCTTGTTTGACTTTGGTGTCTATCTGTTTCTGTTATATCGTCAAGCTAATATGGTCAACGAACTATGTAATATAGATACAAAACAACATCAAATGTCGATTTCAGGAAAGGAGATAGTAGTGATGGAGAATAGAGCAGATCTTAAGTCATTTCTTCAGTATTTGCCGCTGGTGGCTCAGTCTTCATCTCTAGTGTGGCCACCTTCTGTTGAAGAAGAGCTTCAAACAATGTCAAAGGGGCCGAGTGAGTCAATGGTTAACTCAGGTGAGGCTCTTGCCTTGCATATCACGAATTTTCGAAAATCCCTCTTCTTGAATGCATCTGATCTCGCACCTTTTGCGCTACAAGGGTATGTTCTTTTCTTTGACAAGGTAACAGTTCTTTTGTTTGTGTTTTTTTTTTTTTTTAATAATATTCGAACATTTCGCATGGAACATTTAAGTACTCATTAACAATTTTTTTTTGTTGTGATGCAGAAACTTACTAAAGAAGAGTCAGCAAACTTTTTCGGTGAGGTGGTTCCTGGATTGTGTGCGTTACTTCTCCAGTTACCTTCCCTGTTAGAAATGCACTATCAGAAGGCAGACCATGTTCTTGATGGAGTTATGTCCGGGCTTCGTTTAGTAGGCCCTCAAGAAGCTGGCATTGTGTTTCTTAGCCAGGTATTGAATGAAAGTTTGGTATACATATATAGTAACTTTCTAGCTAGTACTTTTGGTATACATATATAGTAATTACTCTCTAGCTAGTACTTTTAGTTGCAACCAAGCTTCTTCATTCATCTCTTCGATGCCTTCTTCTGCAGGAGTTAATAGCAGCTCTTCTTGCATGTTCATTCTTTTGTCTGTTCCCTGAAGTTGACAGACGCATAAAGAATCTTCAAGGAATCAACTTTGATGAACTGTTTTCGTATATCTCTGTTGTTTCTTCTCCTTACAATATTACAAGTAAACAATTACATTCTCCAGATCAGTTACAAATCCTTCTTGTGTTTTAATATATAAGGTTTTTGTATACGCGTCAGTGCACAAAGCAAGAGAGAAAAATAAGGTGCATTATCCATTACTTTGAGAGGATATCTCAATGTATCCCGACAGGCTTTGTTTCCTTTGAGAGGAAAACTCTTCCATTGGAATACAATCCTCGCTATGTTTCATATCCTGCGGCTGATTATTGGGCCAAATCCATCACCCCACTATGTTTTGTTGAGGTAACATAGAAACAATACTATACGTTAATCCATTTCTTTCATATATGATTCATGAGTATGCTCTCTTGAACTATAGGTTCATACCTCAGGAGTTATAGAAGATCAACCCGGTGAAGCTCTTGAAGTGGATTTTGCTGATGAATATTTTGGTGGTCTAACTCTACGTAATGGATGTCTTCAGGTCTGAAATTGTTACTTCCATTTTTAGAAAAAATACATTATACACCCACAAAATCTATACCATGCTGAAAATGTGTCATTCTATATTGTAGGAAGAAATAAGGTTCATGATGAACCCGGAACTTATTGTTGGCATGCTCTTCTTGCCTCGTATGGATGAAAATGAAGCAATTGAGATTGTTGGTGCTGAAAGATTTTCACTTTATTCCGGGTAATTATTACCGGTACATTTGAAAAGAACATGGTAAAGTTTATTGTAGTTTACATCTTACAAGAAAGGCAACATGTTCAGGTTTGGCTCTTCGTTCCAATTCGTTGGCGATTACGCAGACAATAAAGAGTTGGATAGTTTCATGAGGCGAAAAAGGAGAGTTGTAGCTATAGATGCCCTTCGTCAGCCAGGAAAGAGACAATACAAACCTGATGGCCTCCTTCGGTAATGAACAAAAAACTTCTTAGTCTTTCACTCTCTATAATTTTTTAATGTTTTCACCCTGTTTCATCTATTTGTTACGTTTCTATATATAGAGAAGTTAACAAGGCTTTTACTGGATACTTGCATCGATGTAAACATCAAGTGGATCGTCTTCCTCGACCATCAGATTCGGCGAGCCAAATTGTAGAAAGCTCTCAAGTATGGTGTATCGATCATCATGAAGAGAAGAAGATTGGTGTAGCTACAGGGAACTGGGGATGCGGTGTTTTTGGAGGTGATCCAGAACTGAAGGTTATGCTTCAGTGGCTTGCCATTTCACAGGTACACTTCTCTATTTTAATCAGTATATCTTGCAAAAACACAATCATCATGATTCAGTTTTTGAAAAAAACACTCTAGTCGGGAAGACCCTTCTTGTTATACTACACTTTTGGCCTTCATGCCCTGCAAAATCTCGATCAGGTTAGGTTATTATTATTTTTTTTTTTTTTTGGTTAATAGGTTAGGTTATTATCTTAATCATAATTCACTAAATCTACTTGTTCTCCATTTCCAAGCCCCTTCTGTAAGAAGTGTGTTTTATACTCTTTTCAGGTGACCGAAAGGATTGCTTTGCAAGAAATGACAGTAGGAGACCTATGGAACATGCTAGTTGAGTATTCTTCAGAGAGGCTCAGCAGAAGAACACGACTTGGCTTTTTCTCGTGGCTCATAACATCTCTCTCCTTAGATACTAATTGAGTCAAAGCTGGCTATTTATACGTATATATATGTACATATTCTTTTCTGAATAATTTTTAGTTTTTATGTAACTGTATCAGTTTGTTTGGACCTTAAAAAGCACTTACTCAAACTAGTTTATGTTTTTCGCTACTACTATTATTTGTAGTATGATTATGAAATAAAGGCAGTAGGGAATAAAACTTGCCAAAATTAAACATCATCCGTTCAGAAAATTAAGTAATCATATAGTCAATGAAAAAATTATCACAATCTAAACGACACCAACAAAAAAACACATCCAAAAAACACCAAAAGAAATGCCTAAAATAGATTGCATGGCACAGGAATAGAGTTAGAGTCGACTATAGACAGAGATTGGTCACGTAGCAGCATTTGGCCGGAAACTTCTAGTTACAACCGGAGCTCGAGGTCAAGCTCTGTGACGGGGACCAGTGAGCTTCTCCTACTGCCTCTTGTAAAGCCTCGAGACGAGTCGTCTTCTCGCACACTTCAACCAACATATTTAGGCCCTCCCAGTTGTTATATGGAACTGGAACTACTCTGTCACTCTCTTCTTGAGCCTCAGCTTGAGATATATATAGTTCGTCGGAATCTATAGTAACAACTGGAGCCGGAGGTGTAGATGGAGCTGGATCGCTAACCAGATCCAGGGACAGAGACAGAGCCGGAGCTGGAGCTGGATCCAGAGGAACGAAAGCAATAAAGAGCTTGTCTGGGGTACGGTCCGCACCGGGGACAACCTTGTTCCCTAAGGTGCGGAAGGACCAAATCCGAAGCGTCTGGCCTATCTCTAGCTCGTTTTCCGCGGCGACCTTGTTCCACCCTGAAGCCAAGACGTAGTTGGAATTGGATCCCATATCCCATCTCCTGAGGTTAAGCCCCCATCTTTTACCGTTAGAATCCACCAAGGTAAAATCCAATCCTTTTTGAGTCACTTTTGTGTAATGTTGGTGTACGATACCCAACTCCTCTTCGTTCATAAAGTCCATATCCACTATGCCGTTCCAGGGAATCAAGAGACGTGCCTTATGTTCGTCTAGATCACTCCATACAAGGTCCTTCTCCTTTATCATCTTCACGTCCGTACCATTCTCTTCTCTCATCAGGTTAACCAGCCATTCAGGTGTCCTCCCCCTCTCTTCAACGGGCTCTCTTCTTTTAACCGGGGCCTTTCTTCTTCTTACCTTTTTGTTGGAAACCCCTCCTTGTCCAGGCCTCTTGGACTCTACATGGCACAAACTTGGAGAACAAGCATCACGATTAGGGTATTGTTTAGGGTCTTCGCACCCATGAATCATCTTCTGTCGTTTGCCCGAGCTGCAGGAGCTCATTGTTATCTTGCTATCCTTCACACTAGCATGATGAGCTTCGGTGGATGATTCTCCTTTTTCTCCATAAATGGTCAAAGGTCTAACCATTCTCTCCATGGCTAGAGATAGAATATCAAACGACCTCTTCTCTCCCTGCAAACGCTTAAGTTGATCATCTTCAACTCTCTTCATCGTTATCAAAAATATGATACAAGAAGAAAAGAGTCAAGCGGCAGAGAAAGGAGTCATATAGTCTTTTACTTGTATAGGATAGGATTCTGATTGTCTCACACAGACGTAGGTATATAAATCTCTCTATTAAGTCTTTCTTTTCTTAATTAGTGTTAAGATAATCTCTATATATTTAGATAATATCTATTCCAAATACTTTTTATTTTCTTTGTTTAAATCCTTATGTATCTTGTGTTCCTATTGGTTATTTCTAATTCAATTCCACTAAAATCTACCATAATCATGTACTACAATATTATATGAAAACCCCATACCCAATGGAAAACAAACTTCTAGAGTTTGTGTTGTTTGCGGCTACGTTTGCTCTACGATTCTATGTCAATTAGACAATTACAAAAACAGGAGCGGTTTACATAAAGTTTTTAGGTTTCACCTGGGGGAGACGAAGAAGAATAAACAAAAGACAATTTTGAATCCAGTGCCAAATTTATTAGACGTAATGTAGCCTTTTATATAAGAACAAGTAAAACAAGTTTATAAAGTAAAAAAGACAACACAGGTCGTAAATAAAAGACTGCAACATTCAAACAATGGGCCAGTCACGTTCTGTTTTAAGGATTTGAGATTTTAAGTTAAGTCATGTTAAATGCTGTCTTCATTCTCTGCACAATATGCGGTAATGTATTGACATTTTCCTCAATGGATTTGAGGACGCAACTCTCCATCTCGCTAACAGCTTCAGGCCTGATCTTCTGGAGCTTTGTAGTCTCAAATTTGTCTTGACACACCATCAGTGATCTGTTCAGTCTTTCCTAATAACATCCCATTCAATTAAAAAAAGATCAGCTCTATCATCCATCTTACAAACAGTTTGTGTCATCTTTCTGCAGGGATACCTGAAACTGAGCCATTTCGTTTTCGAAATGCTGTTGAGATTTGACAACGGGAACACTGCAGTGCTCAACGCAGTTACTTATCTCCTCTTGCTTTCTTCTTCTGTCAAAGCACTCATATGCACATTTGAAATAAGCTTGCTGCAAACAATGAAGTTTCTTGTCAGGTGTTTATTAATTCGAATCACTGGATCATATAACTCAAGAATTAAGAGAAAGGTGTACTAACACACTAATGCTTTTGAAGACAGAACAGAGCAATTCTCAGACATTTTCGTGAGCCTGACCCATAGACTCTAAAGACAAAGATAGACCATTTTCATGATCCTAGTGAGATAGCTAACTCAAATTCATCAAATTTGGAACTACCAAGAGATAAGCTTTTCCTATTGAGTCTTCTAAAAAGTAAAGATTTTTCAAGAAACATGAGTTCTACATTGCAGCTTTCAGTACGAAGATTGAATCAAACCATAATAAAGATTCCATATTTAGACTTAGAAGCTAAACATTGCTAAATCAGAAATAATATATGAGGGATGCAACATTCAAATTGTGATGAGCTCGCGACGAATATATATAATACCTGGAGGGTGAAATTGATGTGATCTTGGATAGGAGAAAGCTGAGACTGAGCAGCTGCGTTAACTTCTTCAAGCTTTCTGGTTAGTCTCTCCGTTACGATTTGCTCCTCCGCCGCAGCTATGTGATCCATCGTCTTCTTCTTCTCTGATGAGCGTTAAGTTTCGATTTTAGGGCTTAGGGTTTAGCTGGTCTTCAAAAGCCCCAAATAAAACGGGTTTGACAATAATGGTTCGGTTTGGTTCTGGTTTGTCTAAACCAATCTGCTATTTAACCTGAACTAAACCAATTTAAACCGGAAGCTATTGTTGGAAACAGCCATTGAAATTGCATAAACAACTTGGTTTGTTAATATTCTTGTTTTGCACTTTTGACATGTTCAATTCAGAATTTGATATATATTCTTAGGGAAGTTAAAATTTTTGCATTAGAATCAATGGTTACAAATGTAGACAAATTATGCATGTCCAAGTAAATGGGAAACCAAACCACCACAGAGTTGGGGATTAAAGTAACAGAAACAGCTATCAGTGACACTGACAATGAGCCAACTTCATGGGTCTCTCCGTATATGTTATTATCAGAAATCATCGAAAGGGCGAATTAGAAGACGAGAGATTGAAAGCATGAGTTGACGATGTTGGAGTCTTCTTCACAGGAGCCCATATATCAGCACCATTGGTTTGAGCAACCCCTGATGTATACTCCAATGGAACAAGACATAACCCTTTGCTTCTTAGGCTGTACTCTTCCAGCTCCTCCTAGTTACAAACACCAACAAACTTCAGATCATAGATTTTGAATAGCAATCTTAGTAAAAAGGGGATCACAGATTCTGCTCACCTGCTTATTAGTGGGTGTTGCTTGCAGATATGGAGCGCTTAGAACCTGTACAGACAATAATTAAGTGAAGTCACTATTGGACCAGAAGAGAGGAATGAACTGAAACATGTTATTATGGTCGGAAACTCGAGCAGACCTTGACTTGTTCTTGAAGAAACTGAATGTATTGCATTCCCTCTAGAAGAACTGATGCTGTGTCGGTCTGCAGAGATATAGAGACTTGAACAGGATGACTAAAGAAGACCAAGAACATGTAAGAGAGGTCATTTAAACCAAATCGGTACCTTTCCGTAAGGGGAAACTAGTTGCTGAAGAGCTGTAATACGTTCTCCCAACTTGTCCTTCCTCTCCTGTTTTAAACGCAAAAGTTTCAAAATTTATTAGCATGCTGTTCCAGGTATGTGACAGGGAGCTTCATGACCATAAGTAATTCTGATTTTGAAGATTGAGAGTAGTATCATAGGACCTTGGAAGAGAAAGAGAGATCGGATTTGTGTCGTTTAATGTTGTTTTCTTCAAGAGAGCATACATTGCGCTTGTTCTCCATCACCATCCCTGCCGAGTCTCTAGAGTAATCCATTCCTTGTAATCCGAACAATAGCAAAAACAAAAAGATCGGTTTTTTCACACAAGAACCGGTTTATTTGCTGCCTCTTAAAAGGAATATGTTGTGAGGAAAGCTAATTCTCATGGCAAGTTGCAGAAAAAACATAAGATGACAACTCAACAACTTGTTCTTTTGCAGCGTCACAAGGACAAAATATATACGCCTTGATGTACTTTTCAAACAGAGAAACAAATCAGTGTTTTGGTTTTAACATCAAAATTAGATATAAACTACAAAAGGGATGCAAATCTAGGTTTGGACGAACCAATGCATTGGATGAAGATACGACTTTGGATTAGAAAAATTAGACCAATGGTCAAAAAAAGTAGATAATGGTCGGAGCTTAAAGTATTACTTAAAGTTTAGTAGCACAATCATAGATGATTAAAATATGATATCATACTTTTGCTTCCATACGGAGACAAATACAATTGTTATAATGCATGATACGCTTACTCAAGAAACTAGGGAATGATCTCAGTTTTAATGAGTAGAATTGGTTAAAAATTTAAAGGTGTTACTTTTTGTTGGTCGAGTCGGCTCCATTAGAACACGTCCTACAGACAAGATTCAAAGCTAAGCGAACCCCACAAGAAGATTGAGAGAACAAAAGAAAGTGATCTCCAATCTATGTTGTTATTTATGTGCTAATTGAAGATTTAGACTGTAGATACTAGTTTGTCACTATGGCAAAATTAACAAAAAGTGTGGAACAAAAACAGAGTAACGAAAAAAAAAAGAAAAAGAACTTACAGAGAGAGAAGAGACTCAGCATTTGCAATAATAACCAACAAGAACTTGACAAAACTCTGAAACTTCTTGGTTCTAAAGCTTGGTCGCACTTTTTGGGTTTCTAAACCAAGGCACAAAACACGATGAAACACATAAACGAGGATCTTGGTTTCTCTCTAGTCTGTACCTACGTATATACTCTCTCTTTCTTTCTTGTCTTCAGGTCTTGAAGAAGGACATTAATGATAGCCGAAGCTCCAACGGTGGTGACGCGAATCCAGAGGTTTGCGTTTTGGATTAAAACGTCGTCGTAACTAAAAGGGTCGTGAGGGCATCATTAGTGGCAATTTCTCTTAGGGGTACTCTTAATAAAAAAATAAAAAATAATAATAAAGGGAGACAACAGTTGAGGAACGTTACTTCCTAAAGTAACCAGAGAATCGTTTCTCTTGCCACGTGTCAATCTAATACTAGTCAATTTTTTTTTTCAGATTTTTTATTTAAATATATAATAATATTAAAATAAAACTAATTAAAATATATTATATAAAGAAACCAGGTGGCGTTTCTCTGATGCTGATGGTCTGAGAGAGAGAGAAACAAAAAATGAGTTTTATTATGTAGAGAGAAGAAAGCAAACAGAAAGAGAAGAGAGGACTACGTTTCATTTTCATATGTCTTCTTCTTTATTTTGTTTTCACAAGAGATTATTGTGGAGAAAAAGTAAATATATGCAGTAATTTTTAATTTGACAATTACAAATAATCATGGAAGTTTTTTTTAGTTTAGTAATATGTTAAAACATGACAGCTAATGTACAACCAATAGAGAGAGAGGTCCTTTTACCAGTCTCAGATAGAAGTCGCTTTCATTATTTTTCATCATAAATATATTTATAATAAAACTAATTATTTCGAAAGTGACATTTTGTTTTGTTTTTTTAAAATTTATTTGAGGTTTTTGTCAAAAAGATTTTGACCAATTCTGCTGTGTGCATCTGTCTCATCTTTTTCAACTTTTTTGCATTTTTCTACGTGAGAGGTTAAATGCATTGTACTCTTTTGGTTGATATCCGAGTACAGAAGATACATATTCACACAGCCACTTTCAACTATTATACACAGTTTCATATGTTTTTATTTGTATGAATGGAATCTCTTGTCGTTTGTTTTTTACTTTTTTTTCCTCACTAAAATGTATACTAAACCAAACAATAACATTAAGTACCATTAAACCTAACTAACTAAAAGTAAACTGTGCTTAACATATCTTGATTACATACATGCAAAAATATAGTATTACAAACGTTGAAATGGTTACTACAATTGTCCAATTAGTTTTATCTTCCACGCCGGACCCACGCGGTTTCTGAATTTGTTGTTTCTTTCCTTTGTCACAAACTTGTCCCTTTTTTTTCTTTGTCTTCGCGGCGACCAGATTTTGTTTTAGTGTTTTTCAAACAATCAGTCTTACGTTACTTACCAAATCGACCAATTTAAAAGTACTTTTGTTTCCTGTTTTTCCTATGTTACAACTTACAACCATAATATTAATTAACTAACTAATTTTGCTAAATGGTAATTGCTCCTCCTTTGGTTAGTTAGCATCAATACGGATTTACGGATCAATCGAATCTATAATTAGAAACAAGGATTACAGATAGTTTTCAAAAGAAAATACAGCAATTAATCAAGACATCGATGTTTAACTTACACATTCCAACATCACTATCATCCAAATTGAATGCTTCAATAAAGTTGGTGTAGGTCTAACAATAAAAAAAAAAAAAAAAAAATGATTATAAAAAACCACACGCTTCATTTTCCATTTCCGTAAGGAAGAAACTATTGAGTGTATTGTATAATATAATCCCAAAAAATTTCAATCACAACCTTATAACCGAGATATAAGTATATAGCACACGTCTTTCGAAACAAAATAAATAAAGAATGTTTTTTTATTTCCAGCATTTCAGCTTCTTTGTAGCGTCTATGATGCTTTGCTTTGTTTCCAATCTCTGGCACTTGAGCAAACCCTCCAGTATTACTGCAGATTCTGGAATATCGCTCTCGCTGATTACGGTTTCAGAGCAAAGCCCAAAGAGCACCACGTTTACGTCATCTTCCTCTTCTAGTTGCAGGCCGAACAAGTGATCGAAAACCTTGAACAAAAAGAGATCAATTACAAACTCGTGACCAAACCTCTTTCTTTGTGTAACAGTCAGATCAGATTGTGAAAATATCCAGAGAGATTTTACAATGATTGATTGAATCACATTTGTTTTACCTTTTTCATTCTTGATACCACCATATCTTTGACGGATTGTGACCTCGAAACCAAGTTCACTACGAAAAGACCGTGCGGAGGGAGAGCACGCTTAACCGAAAGAAGAAATGTCTCTTCGATAAACTCAGATGCAGGACAAGTTAAACCCCCACTGCAGACAGAGATAAAACAAGTCAACAAATTAATGTGGAAAAAATCATATAAAATGCAATAATAGTACTTGGCCTTGTGCTTACCTTGAATCTGCAGAATCCACATCTATAATCAGAATGTCCGGACAAGTTCCGCCTTTGACATTATAAGCTGCGGAATCCCCGTTTGAGCTAGTCGATTGTGGTTTAGGCACGGCGTTTGATGTTTCCTCAGAAGGACTTTCAGAGTTTGCTATATCTCTAATGAATTTGATCCCATCAGCAATATGCACCTAGTTTAAGAATGTCAAAAAGCTTAGTAATGGTAGAGATAAAGAAAATCTAACATAAACATGCTAAAGATTAGCACTTTAGTCTTGGAGATAATGAGTTTACCTTCAAGCGATCAGTTTGTGTGAAACCAAAGTAATCCTTGCCAACACTAAGCATTACCGGGTCAAGCTCAACTGCCTATTTAACGAGATACCATCATAAGTGTCAATAGAAAAAACTCACCTTGATCAATCCTTTTAAACGAAAATTACCTCAATATCGGAAAATGGCAAGCATCCATGGAGGAACATGGGAAGTAATCCTGCTCCAAGACCAATTATAACAGTCTTAACCTGATAAGCATCAGAACATTTCTAAATCAGTACAAGGAAAAGACAAACAATTCAGAGTGGCTGCACCGAACTTAATCTGAAAACAGCGAGGCATGACTTAATAATGCTTACCATCTTTCCGCCCGATTCAGCCTTCTTCAGGTAGGAAGATACCAATGTGAATCCAGAAATAATTCCAGTGTGGTAGGAGCTAGCCAAATAATCATGAGAGACCTTCATAGGAGGTCCGCTCGATTCTGCAGTGGATACAAGCAAAAAAAGATCATGAAATGTTCATGCATTGTCTATATCAAACCTCCCAAAGAAGTAAGATTATTACCTTGGTTTCGTTTATTGTTTCCCTTTCGTTTCGATTGGGAAACAGTTTTAGTTTTTTCTTTCTGAGATTGTTCAAGAATCTCACCATCCTCTACAAGCAAAGCTTCAGATTGTATCAAACCCTCGGTTCTTTTGAATACAAGGCGCCGAAAGGCCAAATCACTAGAAGGAGATACGCCTTCAGGATTACTAGGTGTGCTTTCATAAACCACATCTTCAACGACCACTTTTCCAGTCAAAGAAGATGTAACCTACAATCGAAATGAACAGCAAGAAACAAAACGATCACCATAACTACTAAATTTGACCAATAACGAAACAATGATGATCTGCAAAACGCAAGAAATGAAGCAACAACAGATAACAGCTTTTTAAGTGGCTAACTGCAAATATCTATTACTAGTAATAATACCTCGTGGACAGTATCACGCTTTTTGATCCCATCACTTGCCATCATATACCTGTAGCACCAATTCAATTCAGCTAAAACTCAACAAGCGATAAAGGGGAAAATAGTATAGTTACGATTGCAAAACAATTAAGAAAAAATGTTACATCAAGATATGGAGAGAATATGGAAATAAGAACAATAAACATACGGTATACGAGCTTCTTCATCATCGTTTCTAGGAGCTAGTTGTGTCACCATGGGAGATAAATCAGTCTGAGGTGAAAAAATTTATAAGATATAATTAATAAATAAGTAGACAACATAATGAATCAGAAAATTAACAATGCAGATTGTACCTGTATATCCTCCATGGTGGCGCCACTATGGCTACTGTCGAGAAAAACCTTACACAAGAAAATTAAGTTTTGTTTATGTTCTAATGCTGCGAGCAGATGAAGGAGAAAACATGGTGAACATAAGAGGCTTTACCACATAAAGCTTACCATTATGAGACGAGCGGCCTGAGAACTCTCGACAACCTGCCACTGTCCTTCCTCTGAACAGAACAGCCACTCATGAGCACGAGTCTGAAATTTAACACTCCTTTTAATAGTTCAAACAAAATCAAACTAAACACCCAAATCACTTTTACCGAACTAAAATTTTAAGGACTTATGGTGTTGAAAAAGCTTACCTTGGGGACAAGAAAAACACCACAATGATACACAAATGGCTCAGTTTGCTTTTGAGCATCAAGAAGCACGGCTCTATAACTGAAATTGCTTCCTTGGCCACCCAAAGTAAATTTTATACGGCGACCTCCAGTAAACTCTGCCAAATCTCCTTTAACACCAAGTTTCAAATCTTCATGAGAATACAATAAGTCTGTGCCATTATTCCAGTCTCTACGTAGTTGGTTCTCACTCTCGAGGGCTTCACGCATACCAGAACCCTACAATATCATTTAGAATCATATATTACAGTACAGATGAGCACATACGAAGCTTTCAAGAGCATAGGGCTGATATATGAAGTGAACAGTGGTTTCAATTAGCAATAGATACATAAAGATAATACAAAGATAATAATGAGTTGTAGTCATATTTAAAGGGAAGAAATCATCTCATCTCTAAACAAAAATTTCGTATAATTGGATGAAACTCATGTTAAAAAAAGAATTACCTGGTTATCGTTGCGACCAATAGATAAAAGATCGAAAGAAGAGGTTATATCGTGCAGTAAAACGGAATTTTCCTTTTCAGCCACTACCATAAACGTCTTAAGATTCGAGCGTTTTTGAGAGATAGAATGTACAGTCATCTTCCAACCAAAACGAAGTTTTGAAAAGAGCAATGCTGTAAAAACACAAGAAAATTTAAATAACCAGACACAATACAATGAAGAAAACGATAACTATGAAACAGTTCAGCGTGCTGGAAGGAAGTACCTAAGACATGAGACTCCGCCAGCGTTAGACAAATAAACTTTCCCCCAGGTTTCAGAACACGTTTGGCCTGAGAAAAGAGTTAACTAATGATCAAACTGAATCAAGTTCAAGCATTTAAAGCACACATAACTTTCATTGTTTGATCCTAACACTCATCCAACTAAAACGCAAATTAAACAAAAGAAGTTCACTAAGAAAGACCTCTGATAAGTATTGACTTCCCAGCTTCGTTCCAACTTCTGGCTCCATCAAAGCATCAAGAGCACCTTTATCCAGAACCTTATCAAAAGATTCATCTGCCAACTGAGTAGTAAAGCTTGTGTTAATAATGATCGAGAACAAAAACGATGAGCTAGCAAAAAAAAAAAAAAAAAACAGAGCACAAGAGTTGCAAAACCTGCATCTTTGTTATGTCCATAACTCGCCAACGGAGCTCGGGACGAATCCTAATGTTCCGACGAAGCATATCGGAGATAACAACCTTGGAAAAGTCGACATTGGTGATGTCACGGAACCCAGCATCGTACAAATGCTCAGAAAGGCGGGAGTTCCCGCATCCAGGAACC
The DNA here is from genome assembly GCA_024034495.1 of Camelina laxa. Lineage (NCBI taxonomy): Eukaryota > Viridiplantae > Streptophyta > Magnoliopsida > Brassicales > Brassicaceae > Camelina > Camelina laxa. Next base: position 28,083,974 of record CM043883.1, read on the forward strand.
AGAATCTGAAGCGAGCCAGAAGACGAAGATGAATCTTGGAGGAGAGGTAGAAGCGAGTCACGGAGCTGAGGCCACTCAGCATACCACTCGAAAGAGTCGTCGTTGCCTCTGAGAGTGAAGAACTTATCCCAATTCTCTTTGCTTGTGAAGTCTTCGAGGGTTTGTAAGAAGTCATCTGAACTAGCTCCTTTGCTTCCTTTCTTCTTCCCCATCTCTGCTACTATGGAATCAATCACACCCACCCAAATCCCAAAACCCTAATTTTCCAGTCCAAGGATTTACAATGAGACCACACGGTGACGAAGCTTGGTGGAGGTGGAGGCTGGAGACGGAGTCGTACGGTTTAATTTTCGTTCAAAAAAATTTAGCAGCCGAATCGAACCGAAACCAAACGGAACCGGAAAGCTAAACCCAAAAACTAATAAACCATCGATAAACTGAGACGAGCGTGATGTAAATTGTAATAGACTTGTGGGCTTTTAATTGGGCTAAAGTTTGTTCACAAAGAAAGATTTGGACCTCATACGTATTTTGATGTTTCATGATTACATAAGCAATGAGCCAATGACATCAAGGACTATAGTGTCCCTCTTGGGAAGATGACAAGAATATTTTCGTATAATATAGTAACATATAATAGTTTTCACTTTGAATATTTGATAAAAGTCGTAAGAGAATTTCAAAATAACATGGGTTATAAATCGTAAACGTAAGACGACAAGTCACATTTGTTATCACTTACAACTAAGCAGTTATAATCCTTTTTGACCTCCCAAAATTGGAAAAAAAAAAAAAAAATTATGAAGTCATTTAACATAGGGAATTTCATTTTGAATACCATAATGTTGATACAGATATGCATTAGCATCCAAAAAATTGCTTATGATGAAACTGAGGTATCTAGAAAAGACGTGCATACTCGGCAAGAGATACCTCAATCTTTGTTTGTTAATTTTATTTACATACGTATTTTTGTTTGTTAATTTTATTTGATTTGTTTAATGTTTTGAATTGTATATTGTATTTGATTGTTAATTCTATGAGTTAACCTACAATATAGCGCATATTAATTTTAGGACCAAATATGCAACATATGTTTATCAAAATCATCGTGACCGAGAAAGCCTATCAAACAACTGTTGGATAATCAACCTTCATTCCTTCTCATTACATTATACCCACAATATATACACATGATTAAGATTGTTGTACAAGCAATATATATCCGTACATGGAAAGAGAATTATACTTATTCCCTTGTCTATCACTCTCCGCAGTCTTAGTGTCATTGCGAATGATGCTGAGACTGTTGCGAAACTCATACAGAGGATTTGGTAGTCCCTTAAAGATGTCAGCATATTGGTGTGACGAAGGAACGTAGAACCTTGACAGTGCCGAGGGCAACACGCACGCACAAAGTGTAGGTCAATCTCAACATGTTTCGATGTTGGACTGCTGGTAGAGAGATATACGGCTAGGTCAATGGGCTGTCATGATCGCATGTCCATATAATTGGACAAATAGTGTGTGTCCATTGGCAAACACGTGTATGGATGTCCTGACAACAGATTTTGAAATATACTTAAGAGTGTCAAGCAACGCAGAATTGTCAACGCAATGTCACAGCAGTGTCAAGTGCAGATGGCTAAACGCAAATATGGTGTCCATGCGTTAATGTTGGACACGGACCATGGAGAGAGATATACGGCGCTGACGTTGTCACAATACACTAAGGTGGCTTTCAACCAAGGACGGTGGAGCTCTAGGAGAATGTTACGGAGCCAAGTTGTCTCCACGATGGCATTGGCAACGCCTCTATACTCGGCTTCAGAACTGGAACAGAGACGGTGTGTTGGCGCTTGGCAGACCATGATATGAGGTTTTCACCGTGAAAGATGCAGTAGCCTGAAGTGGAGCGTCGGGTCGTAGGACAGCCCGCCCAATCAGCGCAAGCAACTAAACCTGTGGATGTGGTCAGATATAGCTGGAGTCCAAAGTCAAGCGTGCCTTTAACATACCGAAGAATCCGTTTGAGGCTTTAAAATGAATCTTACGTGGATCATGCAAAACAAGCAGACTTGTTGAACGGCAAAAGAGATGTCCGGGCGAGTGAAAGTTAAATATTGGAGGGCACCGGTGAGGCTCCTAGAGCGTTGGGTTTGCGACAGAGGACCAACGGCGGCTTCGAGTTTGGTGCGAGTATCGGCCGGAGTTATGCACGAGTTGCAGTGTGTCATGTTAGCACGGTGGAGAATGTCTGCCGTATAGTTGCGTTGATTGAGAAATAGGACAGAGGTGTTCCTTGTGATGGCGATACCGAGAAAGTAGTGAAGCTCCCCAAGGTTGGTCATCTCAAATTCTTTGCTGAGGGAAGAAATGATCTGGTTGAGTAGTTGTGTTGACGAAGCGGTGAGACTGATAACCCCAACATATGTCGTGCCAATGTTGTGATGGTAAATGAAAAGGGACGAGTCGAATTTGCTCTGGACAAAACCAATACGACGTGCAAACTGAGCGAAGCGGTGGTTCCAAGCCCTTGGAGCCTGTTTAAGACCGTAGAGAGAACGCCGGAGTAAGTAGACGTGGTCAGGATTTTCTAGATCATGGAAGCCCGGTGGTTGATGCATGTACACCGTTTCATCGAGGGTGCCATTGAGGAAGACATTTTTCACGTCGAGTTGGTGAATCGGCCATTTGCGAGAGAGAGACAGTTTAAGAACAAGGTGGATGGTGGCTGGCTTGACGACGGGACTGAAGGTCTTGTCACAATCGATACCCACTTCTTGTGATTTTCCATTCGCCACCAAGCGTGCCTTGTACCTAGAAAGATTGCCATCTGCACCAAATTTATGTGTAAAAAGCCACATGGAACGCACAATGTTAGTGTTCTCGGGCCGTGGTACAAGATCCCACGTCCTCTCTTTAATTTGAGCGTTATACTCCTAATGCGTGGTTGGATTCCAGTTTGGATCCTCTAAGGCTTGAATATGAGAGGAAGGAAGAGGGGAGAGGGTGGTAGTATGAAGAGATAGTGGTTGTCGTGGTTTAGAGATACCTTGTTTACTGCGTGTCATCATAGGGTGAGATGACGCAGGTGGAGGAACCACTTGTGGAGCCGAGCCGGCAAGGGAACCAGTACCGGAGAGGGAGACGGCTGCAGAATGGCCGAGGGTTCCGGTTTTTGTATGGGGTTGAGATGAAGAAGAGGCAAAGGTGACAAAGGCACGGGTTGTTCAGGATTGGCAGGAGGAAAGTTTGGAATATTTTTGGAGAAAGGAAAATTTGACTCGTCGAATATAACATGACGAGAGATAATTACCTTGCGAGTGCTAAGATCAAGGCAGCGGTATCCTCTGTTATTTGGTGGATATCCGAGAAATGCACAAGCTGTAGAATGAGGAGCGAGTTTATTAGGTGTGACGGGAAGGAGATTTGGGTAGCATAAGCAGCCAAATACCCGAAGATGATCATAGGTGGGTGGTTTGTTGAAGAGTTTTGTGTAGGGAGTTGAATTGTTGATGGAGGAAGATGGGAGGATGTTGAACAGGTGAGTGGCCATCATAAGTGCCTCGACCCAATATGGAGGAGGCATTGATGCTTGAAACAGAAGGGAACAAACACAGTTGTTAAGTGTGCGGAGAGTGCGTTCTGCTTTGCCGTTTTGTTGAGAAGTATGAGGACAAGAGAAGCGAGGGACGATGCCATGAGTGGAGAGATGATTGAGAAACATTTGGTTTTGATATTCACCACCATTATCGCATTGTAAATCTTTAATTTTGCGGCCAAATTGATTAGACACATAAGCCATGAATGTTAAAAGCGTTGAGAAAACGTCTAACTTTTTTGCGCAAAGAAAAAACCCAAAGAAAATGAGTAAAATGATCAAGATAAATAACATAGTATTCCTGTGATGCTGGGAACCGGTGAGGTCCAAACATCAGAATGAACAATTTCAAAAGGTTCAGAAACATGAGAAATAACAAAATCACATGGTAATCGAGTGTGTTTCCCAAACTGACATGCATGATAAAGAGGCATGTCAGTTTTAGAACAATTTATTAAACGAGAAGAAATAAGAGAGTTAAGAGTTGTGTTTCCCACGTGTCCAAGACGACGATGCCACAACAAAGTGTTGGGAACCGTTGAGAGCATGTCTTGTGGAGAGAAAAAAGATGGAGTGGCCAATGGTGGTGAAGTGATGGAGTATAGAGGACCATTGCTATTACATCGGAGAAGTCGGATCCGTGAACGAAGGTCTTTAATCCAAAAACCAAACGGGTCAAATTCCACAGAAACAAGATTATCTATAGTGAAGTGGCAAACCGAGACAAGGTTTTTGATAATAGAGGGACAAACAAGCACATTTCTAAGATGCAAAGGTCAGTTGGGAGACAAGAATGATAAATGACCAAAAGAAGTTGTGGGAATAGAGGATCTGTTACCGACAACAACCGATGGGAATGAGCTCGAATCAAAAAAAAGAATGTAGGGTACCTGGCTGTGACGTGAGGTGAGACGTAGCACCGGTGTCCATGTACCAGTTGCCGTCCACTGGATCTTCCACCGTCATAATCCTAAACGCCGTAGCAAGACTTGGCGGAATTTGTGTTGGTTGGACAGCTGGTGGTGGTGTGTACGGAGAAGATCCAAGAACGTTGGCAGCAGGATTGGAAGTAGTCATATACGCCATGGGAGGTTGTTGGGGCCAGTTCCGCTGTGTGCCACTGTGGTGCGGACGCCGGGGTTTGGAACCATGGAGGAGGCATGCGCTAGTTGTTGCCCCAGTTCCATTGTTGGCGACCATGTCCTCTACCATTGTAACCACGTCCACGGCCACGTCCCTTACCACCGTTGTAGTTACCGCCATGTGGGTTGTTGTCACGGGATTGCTGTTGTTGCTGTTGGTGATGTGGCTGCCACCAGGGAAGTATACAATACACTATGAGATGAGACTCGATGGAGGTAGATGTGCCGGTTTTGATCTGTTTGGAGAGACGACGCTCCTCCTCAACCAGCATGGAGCGAGCAGTAGCAAATGATGGAAACGGTTGGTGATGTCGGATGATATTGTTGATGTTGTCGTATTTCTGGTGAGACCATTGAGCATGTGCATGACAACGACGCGTTCCGTGACGGGAGAGTCAACGTTGGCTAAGAGGTCGGAGAGTGTCTTCAGCTTCTGGCGTAGTCATGGACGGAGAGGTTGCCGATGGTACGAGAACTAAGTTCATTGTCAAGTTGAATTGCATGTGCCTCCCTTGTTGTCGCGGAAGAGATTCTCGATGGA